>VZTN01003832.1:73795-163493 GCA_013400515.1 Erpornis zantholeuca
CAGGATTTGAAATATATAAAAGTTAAAACCTAAGGCATCACCAGTATCCTTGCACTGCAATGGCCCATCTTCCCTGCCATGTCTCTTAGATACCTATTTTGACCCCTCACTTGGACCATGGACATCACCTGCTGAGTCTTGTCCAGAGTTGCATGCATGGCTGGCTGCCTCCCAGAAGAATGAACAGACTTCATTATCCCTATGTTTCCCTTTTCCGATGCATGAATAAGTTATCTCAACTTCACTTGGGCATCTGTTTGGTAGATTTGGCAATCTAGAAAAAAGGAAGTGGAATTCAACTTCAAAGTAGAAATAAAAGGTGGTATATTTTGTCAGCTAAAAATAGAAGGCACATTCAGCTGGATTGGAAACACACTCCTGGACGTGACTGTGTTAGGTGAGATGAATCCTCCTTTAGAAATGTCTCAACAGGTGATCTATAGTGTGTGTACAAATCTGTTCAGAATCATTCACTGTGCTGATGAATCCATTTTTTTTTTGGTTGCAAAAATATGACGAGCTAGATAACGTGTGAAAAAAACTGCAAACCAGAAGTCAACTCCCTGGATCCTTTCTATTGGTTTCAGAACAAGGTTTGCCTACAACAGGATTTAAAAGATTTGGATAAACCTCTTATTCTATTCTCCGTAGATGAAATAACATCAGTATAAATTGTTCGGTGGGGTCTTAAAAGAGTTTAGGAAACAATAATCTTTCTTTCCAAAGCCTCCCCTAATATTTTTAGAGTTCAAATGAAATGTTAAGTGAAATCCTCCAGCCAGCATTACAATGGAAAAGGAGTGAGGTACCAGAAGGTGGCGCTGACACAACAAGTAAGCAGGATCCGCAGGCTCAGCTTTAAAGCCAACATTTCAAAACTTTTCCTTCCGGCTGATAGCATTACCACGTCACTTTCTAATTTAAAATACTGACATCTTATTGCTGCGAAGGGTAAGAGCTGTAGCTGTGTACCAATGACACACAGGTCTAAGTTCTATATACACAAAGAACAAAAAGAGAATATACAGCATTCTGTTCCTCCACTTTCTGTTCCTCCAGGTTAAAAACATGTTACATAGCAGTCATGGAATTAAATCAGAAGTTTTGACAAAATGCTACTGGTGAACTATAGGTCAAGTTGAGATGGTTTATTTACCTTCAATATAGTTCTCACCTGCATGAGTACCTTTGTATTAATGCAAACATAAAGAGACATGCCTGAAATGTTGCATTGTATGGCAGGCACTTGAAAAAGAATTTGTAGAGAAATAGTCTCTGCATAGAATAGTGTCCCTACCACTTCAACTTCTTATCTGAAACGGGATCATTTACCCTATAACTTATTCAAAGAAAAACATTAAAAAAACTTTCCCACAAAGTCCTCTTAATGTAAGTGTTCTGTGGTTACACTGTTGGGGAAAGCATCAGTTGTCCTTGATTTTTTTTTTTTCCTCCTGTCTATCAGAGCAGAACTTTACCATAAGTTAAGGTGAAATTTTAGGAAATGTCAGTTAAATTTCAGGTGACACATTACAAGGAGTTTAATCCCGGGAAATATTAATTCGTTCTTTAATTTACTAATGATAATTGCAATGCCTGGATTTGTTAAACCGTAAAACTCTTTCTTGTAAGTAAAATTACACACAGTTCTCATGCTTACTTTCCCATTATTTGCACTGAGTATTATAAAATTTGATTAAGTCCCCAGCTCTTTTGGAAACCACTATAATTCTGTCTCTCTTTTTTTTTTTTTTTTTTTTTTTTTTTTTTTTTTTTCTCTCTTTAACTAAAAATCCTAGTTGAAGCACATCTAGGAAAAAATACCCACATTCAACTGTGTTCTTGATCCTAAGCATTGCTTATTCTTTTTGGTCTTTGTTTCTTTTATTGTTTGTTAATCTTGGAATACATTTTGACCTGATCCTTTTCTTTCTATGCTTCTGGAGAGTGAAATTAGGAGTGTACCTGGGAAAACGGGCAATACTTCATCCCTATTCACTTAAGCTTCTGACCTTTAAATCAACACAAGCTATAGAAAGTCATCTACAAGCATCCTGTCCATGTAGTCTCTCCTTTCATATCTGAATTTTGCATTTCTCATCTTTGGCAGTTCTTTAATCTTCCCCCATTGCTGAAAGAGTAAATGGAAGCAATGAGGAGGGAAAGAAGAATTAAAGGAGGTGAATAACAAGAGACAGCTGTTGGCTTCTACTTCACAGCAACAACAGTATCTCCTAGGCCCTTAGAGACAAATGATAGAAATCTGACACCCTCCCATTAATCTGCATTAGTGGGAGCAGCCCATGGTGGAGTCCTAGAACCTGCCACACCTTGCAAGCTGAGAGATGATGAACACCACCTGTGCCATTTCAGTACATGTGAACTTTGGAAAAAGACATCACCTGAAAAATGTCTGTAAAGAAAGAATCCTGGAAAAAGAGATCTCTCCACTGAGTCTTTGAAGTTCTCTGTACAAAGCAAAAGCAGGGGAGTTCAGGAAAGGTCACTTGTTGGAGCATAAATTGGTACATTGATGCTTGCAGGGTTCTGCAAACTAGAGTAGCTGTGGGTCAACAGCAACTTATTTTTGGAAGTAAAATGTTTTTATTCCATTAATTTCCTTTTTTAATATCAGGTTTGGGCCCTGCTCAAATTGGGATGAAAAATTAAAATCTTGAAATATATTCACGAACGAAATTACATAGGTCACTTTTTAAAAAAACTATTTCTTCAATATTTAGTTTAGATAGCTTGAAGCAAAATGAGTCTCCGAATAAATGGGTTAGTAGATTTGTAGTATCCCAGTTACTAATACGATAATAGATATTTTGACATATTCAAAATGTGCTGGTTTTCTCCAAAATATTTTAGGGACAAATATTTGTTGAAACCAAATCCCTTTCCTCACTAACATGTCAGCTCTGACAATCTGGCACTGTGCAGTCAAAAAAATCACTCAAGTGAGAAATTTCTGCTCAACTGTATTTATAAGAGGGGAGGGTTAGGTAGTCTGCAGTCCTGCTGCTTTGGTTTTCCCTGCAGATGACTAAGAAAATACTCTTGTGGTTCTCAAGTTCTTCACCTAGTAATATAGTCCCTCACCTGAGTGAAGGCACTCTCTTGTTATGTGCCTTGCTGTGGCACTACAGTTCAAACTAAGTAAGGTAAAAATGGTTCCGGGTTGGACAGTGAGGAGGGTTTGTGTGCACCCTGGTGATGCTGGACATCCTCCCATTCATGAATTAGGGAAAAGGTGCTGGTTGCTACAGCACTGAAGAGCAATATTAGCAGGACTTATTAAAAGAATTTCTGAAGAGTAAATTCATACTTCTGTTGTGATTTGCTATTTAGGAACAACAAGCTGTTCATGAGTCCATCTGTCTTCAAAAAACAGGTTGTTGGGAGTTTCCTGTAGTGTAAAACTTGATTTCTCTCTCTGACTTGTTTTGCATTTAAGTGAAAAGCACTTTAAAACAAGAGGGTCTTCAATACTCCTTATTTTCCATTTTACTGTATAATTCTACATAATTATACACTAGTAAAGGTGAAACCTTCCCAAGATGGATATTTGAAGGCTGCACAGTTACAATGGCACCAAACTCCCTGGAAACACTCTTCCACATGGAACATTTTACATAGTCCATATCTCATAGGTGTCTGCACAAGTAGGCTGTATGGCATTTTGGTTCTTTTTGAAATTACTTGGTATTACATTTGGTATCAGTTTCTTATTCTACTGGATTCTTATTCAATTTGTTGTCCAAACTTTTCAAATTTGGTCACTATTAGAAACTGTTGATTTGTTAAGGGTTGCTCTTATGTTGCTCTACTCTCGTGACAGTATTGTTAGCTTCACCAAGTGGCTGGCATTGGCCCAGGAGTCAAAGATACTAGCAAGGTGTAGCACTTTCAGATATGCTGACATTAGTCTAGCAGAGCCAAAACAAATGCTGTGGGTGAGCTCTATCAGCATACTTCTTCCAGGAGAGAAACGAGAACAAGATAAAGATCTTTGATCAACAGAGAGATTTCTTTTGTAGTGACATCTCTGGCATGGCACATGTGTGAAGCAATAAGATGCTGCTTTTGTATTAGGAAACGAACCAATTTTTATTGTGAAAGAAAAGGGAGAAAACATGGTGAATTGCTCAACAGAATATTGTTGCATTAAGTAATTCAAAATAAGCATATTTTGAGAAATATTCTATATTTCTCATATTAGTAATGACATTTAGCTCAAATTGCTTGTCTAAATATACCTTGAATTTTCAAAACCCCTCTGCTTCTGAATGTGAGTGTTGTATTGGATTGCACAGTTGAACTTCAGGATCATTTCACTCATCAGAAGCTGCTTTCAATGCCAAACCAAGGAGGCCACTACGTGGAATCTGTATTGCAGTCTGGAGGTTTGATTGTGTGGAAAGTGTGTGCTGCTTTAAAGTGAAATATGGATTACAGGATTCAGGATTGTGAGCTGTGATTTGATGAGTTGCTACTTGTCAACCACATGGAGATAGCTGTTCATGTGTGGTCTTAGTGATTGACAAAAATAAAGAAACATGACTTAGGTTACCTACCTTTGAGTGAATATTGTAACCTTACAAAAAGTTCAAGTTAGAAAGTTGGGTGTTTTGATTTAGGTTATGATACTTTGGAAAGGGTTAAAAATAAAAGTGTTGAAAGAGACATAATGTAACAGGAGCGGTTCAGTCATCAGAATAATTATGCTGGTAGCAGAGTCCAAAACTTTTTCACATGTAGAAGAAGTTGGAGAGCCTTCAGGCTGTAATGTGATCTGTGTAGGTTAACTGTCGTGACATAGTCAATTACTGTACCTTTCCTTACAACTTATGGTGAAGTTTGCCAGAAATCAACAGCTGAAGACTATAGAAAGCAAAATCTGAATTCTGTGAATGTTGGAAATTGAAATTTACAAGGAAACATTATTTGTATTTAAATTTACCCATAGTTATCCGTTGAACCTATATTTTACATACTTCTACAAGACCTCTGAACAAAGTCAGCATGTCCATCCTCTATGCAATAGAACTTTATGACAGAGAACTTTATGATTATTTCCAAGTTACTCAAGTGGCTACAGACACAGAAAAAAAGTTTCAATGTTGTTTAGGATTTGGTGTTTAAATACTTTTTAAAATTTGGTCGTAAGTTATTTCCTTAGGATTACAGTGCAAACCTGTGATGGAGACTTGAACTGAGGTTTCAGGAAAGGTCTCTCTGAAAAATTTAGTTCCAGAAGCATGCATTAATATTTGCCAATTTTTTGCAATGACTTTATTTCCATCAACTTCTGACACAGTACAGGTTCTCTTTTGTTTAGCTTTGCTGAAATTGAGGATGAAACAGCTTCCTTCCTGTTATAACAAACTACCTCTTTGCATCCTGGAAACTCACTTCTGATACGGAGTTTCTAACTTTGTTCTTTTTCTGAATATACATTTAATTCATTTGTTCTTTGACTTTGAGAGACCATGGCATGAGGTCAATACTAAGAAGTGGTCGGAATTTTAAATATAGACTACAGACAGAGTTCCTGTTGACATTTGAAAAATCTGAGCTCTTCTATTAACCGTATGCATTATAGGTCAGTTAAAAATTAATGCAGGATGGAAGTAAATTACTTCCTTCTCCATGGTTTAAGAAAAGGAAAATGAATCTGAAATTGAAAGGTTTTTTAACAAACCAGTCTCATAGGGCTGAATAAATTAAACTGTCAGACTTTAGTCATTACACATCTTCCTGTGTGAAGCATGGAAATTGGAAGCACAGACTGTGCATATTATGTTAATACTATTTACTCTACTTGGTATCCATGACGTATCCTGGTGAGACTAAGCTACAACAGAATTCTGCCTTACAGAAAAGAAAGAGAAATAAGGTTAATGAAACAGCATCTTGGCACTATAGCTAAGTAAAACACATCTCTGACTAGAGTGCTGAGCAGTACTGGGGGTATTCATGAGCTATTCTGCAGATGCTATGGCTCACATTAGCATGTATAACACCAAATCATCCTGTCAAAGAACCCTTTTGCTGTTCAACGGCATAACAAGGCATTGATTGTGATTGTTGGATTATAGAGTCTGTCTACTAAGATTCATGCAAGATGTTAAAATGACACAAAGGACCATATTCTTCCCTAGAATCCAGAAGTGCTGCTTTCATAAAATACATTGTCCCCAAAATATAAGGAAAGACTACATTTAAGAGTGACTTTCTGTTTCATCATGCTTTAGTATTCTGGAGTGTCTTACATGGTGTTTCAATTTCACAGTAAACAAACTTTTCAGTTCCACCAAAGAGATATTTATCATAAAATCATTTATAGAAAACCTATTGATTTTCCCCAGGGTAGAGTTTTATTTTGTTATATTGAGTGTCATCCTGAAACCTGTGGCATTATTTGAGAGTAAGCATTTTCTTTTCAGGTAAAGATGAGACAGTTAATGAGTATTTTTGTCTGGTCTACATTGCATTGACTTTGACACAACAAACACCAAAGCACTGTTGAATGCTGGACCATTCTTTTATGCTATATAATATAGATCCTGTATAATACAGAGCTGATACTTCAGGAGTTAGTGGCTACCTCTAGGGCTACAACTAGCGTCCCATCCTCCATTATGCTGTCACAAAACTAGTTTTACTTTGGAAAATCCTAGCATTTTTTATAGTCACTAGAAGACTGAGTTAGCATTAGTTCACAAATACAACACACATGCAAGCTGTGGTATGGATATGCAGGTGATGCTCATTCCCTGGCCTCAGCCTTGTAGCATCTTGTGCAGTTACGTGGTGATTCTGCAGCTGGAACAAGAATGACCTTACTACAATTTTAATTTGCGGTCAACTCCAAGAGTCATAGCATTGCAAAGACAGGTGAGACCATGGCACTGGGGCCCACCAATTCTGCAATCTGGATATCAAAATCCAGTTGTAACTTTATGGGTAATGACATTCTGAAAGGGGTTTTATGCCTACTTATGCTAACCAGTGAGTGAGGAGATCCCCATTACTCAGCCCTGACCCCAGAACAAGGTGAGCTTCTGAATAGATGGGAGAGGTTGCTCCCATCAAGCCAGCCACAAACCCTTGCTCATATCATCCCAGACCAGTGCTAAGGATTTCCAGACAAAGGCTGTGGTAGATATGCTCTGTGGCATGACTAGAAAGAAACATCAATGCCTTTTCCTGGCCATGGGATGAATTTTCTGGCTATTTTCTGGAAATAGCACTTGTAAAGGAAGTCTGTTTTCTGAATCTGAACAAAATTTTAGAAAGAAATTCTTTACTGTGAGACTGGTGAGACACTGGAACAGGCTGGCCATGTTGTGGATGCCCCAACCCTGTCAGTGTTCAAGGACAGGTTGGGTGGGGCTTTGGTTCAGTGGCAGGTGTCCCTGCCCATGGCAGCAAGGGGTTGGAACCAGGTGATTCTTAACGTGCCTTCCAATCCTTAATATTGTATAATTCTGTGATTCTATGTGAGTGTTCTGGCAAAAGTGAAATGGTGAAAAAATGTCACTTCAGGAAGACTGACCAGTTTTCATTGTATTTGTTTTTTCTCAAATTAAGGCACAACAACCATTTTCCACCACTTGGGTCCCCAGATTCATGGACAGTCAAGGCTGTTACATATTAAATAGGAGAGTCCTTACCTGGTGTTGCTGGGTGTGAGAGTTCCAGATACGTCCATGGACTGACCCAGAGATGTCCAAAAATAGATAAAAGGTCAAAAGGCTAAAAAAGAAGGTAAAAACATATATATATAGTGAGAGTAAGTGTGATGAATTGGAGGTGGGGAGAGGGGGGGAGACATTCTTGTGACTTAAAACAGGCCAATATATCCCTAAGAGAGGCTCAAACCTCAAGAATGTGGTCTGAGAGCAGTTGAAGTCATGCTCATTTCTGCAAATAGCGTATTTGATGTCAAAGAAATTTCTGAAAGAACTTATGAAGCTGAGTACATTGACAATTTTCTTGCCCTTGGTATGCATCTTGAAGGTTGTACTGTGATGCAATTTGGAGGCAGATATTTCTGCTGAAAGAAAGTAGAATTTTCTAAGCCATTGGTCACAGACACAAAATCACATAAAATGAAAGTTGAATTATGGCTCTGGTGCAATATAATATATAAGAATCTATTTTACAGTGACACATAGCATTATTTCAAAAAGATTCTAATTTATTTTTTTAATTAGACAGAAAGTGACTGATGAAATTATTTGCATTTAGCATTGTGGAATGCAGTGAATTAATTTATACATGACATTAATATTTCTGTTTAAACCAGCATAACCTATACTTAATTTGCTTTGCTGATCAAAATAAACAGCTGTAATAAATTTGAGGAGGAGAGGAAATTACCAAGTTCCAAAAGGCTGTTTCACAGCATGTTTTACCAAGCCAAAATTTGGGCAGAGCATCTAGAGAATCTATAATCCAATTTCTCTTTATTAACAGTAAAGCTAAATGTGTTACTTCATTCACTTTAGATTCAACAACAAGTAAGAAAATGTTATTGGATAAATGTAGCATATGAAAAGAGGAAAAGCCCAAATATAATAAAAAATAATATAGTCCCCAGGATAATACCTTTGTTAAAAGGCATGGAACAATAAAGGAATGTAGGTGACCACCTAATGGGCAAATGGAGGGAACCCTTTAGGGATACCTCAGATACTTTTGCAGCTGAGTCGGTGATGAATATACTTAATATACATTTGGTTAATTTTGCTATTTCATTTTAAAATTTCTTTCGAAAGGGTGGTAGGGAGTCACAAAATTGACTGGATAAGAAATATATTGCTGCAGAATAAAAAAAAATCGGAGAAAAAAATAAGATTATGCAATATATGTGTCACTTAGGAGGTTATACTCTAATTAAAATAATTAATCCTAGGCAAATTTGCATGAGAAAGGAAGAAATCATGGAAGCTCAGTGTGGTTTTTGTGCAATGTTAATTTTATTGGACTTTATGCTTTTGTCCAGACAACATAAGTGGGTTGTAGAATACAAAACAAGGCTGGAAAACTGCTGTGCATCTGCTTCCCTTTGTTCTGAGGTAGTGACAAATATGGTTCCCACCAGACTTCAAAAGACCAATCTAAGTGGTTGAAAGATACGAAACCCTGGAACTGTATGAATACACATGAAGTGTTAAAATAAAATGTTTAAATCCAAATAACAGGACCTTTCTGTAATCTACAAATATTTCACTATGGAAACAGACCCCCTCAGAGTGGTGGAGAATGTAAAGGGAACGTGTCTCCCTTGAATGAAGGCTTTTGCAGAAATCTGGCATTTGAGTTAAAATTGCTCTTTGATTCAGACTTCACCAATCTGACAAGCCTAACACACTGTGTAAGACACAACAACTGCTTATCAAGCGTGGAAAATGTCAAAAAGCAAGATGATTTATTTGCCAGCAATACAGGAAACGCACTCTACACTACAATGGGCTTGACCTAAGGCCCTTTAAATTTAACAAGAGAGTTTTATAAGTACTGAGCAACTATGCCTTCAGGAAATCATGAGGAGGAATAGGCCACTTCATTAAACTGTCCTGACTGCACTGGTGTGGTGGTCTTCTTAATGTTTTCTCTCTCACCTCCATCTGGTGCTGGTACTAGCCAAATGTTGATATATTCATTTGCTTTCCTGCTGGAAAAATATGACCAGTTTTACAGCCCTATGTCCTCCTTTTACTACAGCTCCATCAGCAGTGTTAAGGGCTCTCTAAAAGTGTTGGGCAAACCTCAGCATCCACATACCACTCCAGTCAAAATGGGCCACTTGAAACCATTACACCCAGCTGTGCTCCAAAGGTCAGATTTTGGCAAACAGGCCTTGGGAAGGAAACAAACTGCTGTGTTTCCTTTGCATGGGGGAGGATTTTTTTAAAAGGGAAGAACTCAGGACATTGCATAGGGGTGGTAGGGCTCTTCCTTTGAGAGTACCCATGCACTGAAATGAAACACAGGAGCGTTTTTTATCTCCTCACTTAAATAACAAGGTGCTGGACTGCCCCCCCAAGGCAGTGGGAGCTAGTGGAGCTGAAGAAAATAGGCAGGTGACAGAGAGAAAATTTTTTAAAAAGCCGTATCTAGAGGTCTGGCCATGCTATTGTCTGTGCTACATTTTGAGAAATTAATGTATCTGGTTAAAATACAGGGACTGGAATTTTCTAAGCATTAAGGGATTTTGTATCTAATATCTTGCAAACCCTCACCAGCAGGTGATTCCCTGGCTGCCCTTGAAAACCCAACCACTGGAGATATGTGCTAGTTTTGGAGAAGTATGGAAATACCCTACCTACACTGTGAATAGTTTGAATACAATACAATGTTGTATTCAATACAAATAGTTTTGAAAACAATACAGTGATGTTTTTCAGGTGGTACAGCCATGTCATCTCTTGTGGTTGGATTGATGTAGGGTTTGAGGCCCTGCATCAAACGCTGTGTTGATGTAACAGTTAAGTGTTGGCTCATGCAAATATGTGTGGAGAAGAAATGCCTGCAGTCTCACTTTTCCCTAGGTACAACAGTGCATAAATATTTCAGTTCTAAGTGCTTCATCGGGCAGTATTGTCAGTGTTTCCTTTGTGAAGTGTGGTAAGTCAGAAGGATTTGTCCCATGATGTACCAAAAGAACCCCGCTGCTGTAAGTGACCTTTTGGACATGATTACTTGGATTTATTTTTAAAATATTATGATTATTTATTCTACAAGTCAAATTTATCTTGCCGGACTGAGGTTAGAATCCAGGTAGGACTGAACCTTTACATTTTATCAAGATAACTTTTTTGCCTCTTCACAGAGATTTTTATATTGAGATTCATCAAAGGCAGCAGGGCCTTAAAAGCCTGTTCAACAGCCTATTCTATTCAGTTCCAAGAATATGTCATGTGGTTACATACTGAGCAGGGCTGTGTGCAACAGAGCAGACTTAGCTGAGCTGACTGAAGAAAATGTTATCATTAGCTCTGTAGGCAAACAACATTAGGAGACAGAAAACACTTGTGGAAGCCAATACGATTAAATCACTACTTGCTAGTCACGATCATGTTGCCTGTTATGTCCAAAAATATCAATGCAGTTATTGAAGGTAGGACTAACAAAGAGTGCAAATGTCAGGTCTTTGAGGGGGAAAAAAAGTTTCAGGCTTATCCCTTTCTTTTCTTCCAGGCTAAAAAAGAAAAAGTCTTGATTAAAGGAAATGATATCATGGGATTTTCTAAGCAACATTCAAGATACAGAATAGAAAGTTCCGCAGTAGAAATGCATCAAAACGTCAAGAAGATATTGTTAGGGAGTCTAGCTTTTGCAAAAGGTTCCTCATGATTTCCATACTAATTAACCAATAGAAGATGATCCTCTTTCTCTGGCGAATTACTGTACTTCAACAACAATCACTGTGGGTTACGAGGTATCAGGCAATGACTTGTAATGAGTCACCTTAGGACAAGAATTGATCTCACTGTGCAGCCAGCTCTGCCACCCTACACATTTGGACTGCATCTGGCCACCTGCTGGGACAATCCATGCAGTGCTGGGCAGCAGTTGACCCACTCAGGCATCTGGATTCCCATGACTCTGAGTACCTTTGCAAGACCCTCCTTTTTGTGATGTAGATGTACTGCGAGTTGCACGTAAATGGCTGTATGAAAGAGGCCAAGTGGCACTGACTTGCTTGTATCCACAGTACTTAGCACTCTACTACTTCAGAGTAGTTTATTCAAAGAGAGACCCTGTTGAAACAGTCCCAAACAGAACAGGGTAACAATTAAGTAATGCAGCACTCAGGTCTTTGGTTTCTGAATTCACTTCTATGCCGTCTTTGGTTTAACATTATAGTCCTGACCAGGCAGTGCAAAGGCATTCAGTTACATTGCTCCAGCTCATATAATCTGCTACCTTCATCCCCCTGCAGTGTCCTACTTGGCATGTTACACACAGATGTGTATGTTACTGTTGCTCAAAAACACAAACAACAATAATAAAAAAGGACCCATTCCTCACTGCACTGCATGTATTACAAAAAAATTTGGTATATAATCTGGTTCTCTGACAGTGAAAAGTATGTAAACAGATGTGTCAAAACCTTCAACCTATGAACAATAGCAGCTTTCAGAAAAAAAATATATGCAGGTTATGTAATGAAATTTGGAGAAACAGAATCCGTTACCAGGCAGTGCTTTTAAATGTATCCATTACTAGTGATGAGACTTTAAAGTCTTTCTGCTGCCACACAATGAAATGAACTGTATTGGAGCAAATGTAATAAACACCAGAAATTTAATAAGTATTGTAGCCTGCTGCGAAAGGAAATGGTTTCCCTAGCAATAAAAAATAATGCCAGAAAAGGACCCTTTCTCTCTTCTTGCTTTCTTGCTGAGAATTTTTAAATTCTCATGTTTATTGGCTGACAAGAAGAATCAAATAGCTACCTGTCTCAACTGATGTAAACAGATGCAAATTGAATAGATTTCATGCTGATTAGTGACTGGTAAATTTTATGATTTCAGGCTCTATTAAAAATATTAATGATTTTAGCATTAGTGTGCATTTCCTGATGGATACTATGGGAAAAAAATTGCATTATATAACTGGCATGACATTTGAAATAGTGAACATTGGCATATCATCTACAGAGACTTCTGTTCTCATACCATTAGCTCATATGAATATATTTAATGTTTAAATCAAATTCTCAGATTTTGTACTTGGGAGAAGGGGGTAAGAAAGGATTCATGCTCTCTCCCTATCCTAATAGCTATTTGGAAATAAATAATTTTCAGTTAGTGATTAATTTCTGTATTCTTCTGTTGAAACTTCCTACATAAAATCAAGGACAATTCTGAAAATCTGGCTCCTGTAGGACATGATTCTTCTTTACACTGACACCCAAAGACTGTTGTGACAACATGAAAGGACTTGAAACCATATACATTTTATTTTCAAGATATAAGAAAAACTTACTTGTTATTCCTGAACACAAAAAAGTATGTGTTTTGTAGATATAATGTATGAATCTAAAATTCTGATTTTTTAAAAAAACCTATATTCTCTGGTAAAACAACTACATATAAATTTAAACATTCTGTATTGCTGTCCTTGAAAGAAGTAAACAAAACCAATCCCCTCCCTACAAGTCTCTAGTCTATTGCTTGTGTAACTTAGTTCTAAACCTTGGAGCACTGTGTTGTGGTATGTGCAGAGCTGGTTTTTGAAATAATGATCATAAAATATTCTGAACAAAGCCGAGGTGTGCACAGCATACATTGCTACTGTTTTGAAAACATATTCCAAAATGTATAGATAACACATTCTGAAAGAATCTGTTCCTTGTGGGGTGAATAGGGCAAGGGACTAAGGAACAGGTAGGTAAGTTGGTGCTACACAAAGCAGTCACACTGAATTATGATACCTTGAGTGGTCTGCAGTGTTTATGATCAGGAGGGGTGTTTTGCATCCACACTGCACAAATGCAGTGGCAGTCTGGTGGACTAAAAGCTCAGTGTGTGATTGAAGTACAACTTAAGAGTATTTGCAGTGCTGCCCAGTGTTTAACACCTCCACTAAATGCACATTTCAGTGTGAACCAAAAGGACTTCATATCTCAATAAACATGAGAAACCTTGACTACAGTTTTTCTGAAATACTTACTATGGCTGAAAGTAAATCCAGTACTTAAGAGGTTTACATTAGATTCTCATTTCTGCCATAATGTGTCTGTGTGTGGCTGAAAGATAGTACTTTAATTCCTGTTGGGCAATGGATTGGATGGCAAACATGTAAAATACATTGGTCCCTGAGCCTTTGAGACACTTGGGAAACAATCCTGGTTTTGTGGTATGAAGTATAGATAAAATAGTTTAATTTGAAAAGAAAACTTTCCCATGAAAAGCTGAGCCACAAATATCCTAAGGGAAATGTCGAGATGAATATAATCTGCTTGAATTTCCTCTTTTCCTGTGTGCTCTGTCTTCCAGACCAGCATGGAGCAGACTCCAAAATTTGATAAATTCACATGAAGTCATCAGTCTCAGAGCCTCTCAGAAGAGCTTGATGCAGAACACCAGGCTGTTGATATTACTGTATTGCTCTTGAAAGGATGAAGCTGATAACAGCTCAGCCGTGTTTTAGGGGATGTGAATATCTCTCATGTTACACAGAGGTCATCAAAGCAAAGTATTTCTAATACAATCTCTTTTCCATGAGTCTCTAGTTTCCTTGTCCTGAATATGGACTTCAGCTTAGACTTCTCCAGCACAACATTTAAAAATCACATCCCTTGAATATTCCAGAGTTAGTTCACCTTTTTTTTGTAGACTCTTATTCCATATGTTCAAGGTAGCTGTCGCTGTTGTTGAGTCGTGTCCACATGTGGATATATATTCTTCATTGTAGAGGGAAAAAATGGTGGTTTCATTTTAATGGTTTCACTAGATAGAAGGCCAAGGCATTCTATGGCTCTTTACTCTCAGTAGGACTTTATTTTTGCTTTAGCTATCTAAAATTACCCAGTAACTCTTCATTTGATCTCTGAAAGGGAGTGTCTTGATGCAAGAGATAGCACAAGCTGTATATATGCTCTTAGGGATGCTTCTCCTCCATTCATTTACCATGCCTTTTCATTTCCTAGTAGTCCCACGCTGACAGTTTCATTGTTGATAGTTGTTGATACTATGATATGTATTATTCTATGAATTCATTAAATATTAATAAAAGAATTCTTTTTCTGAAGAACACCAAGAGTTGTGTATCTAGTGATTTTTGATATTCTAAGTCCTATAACACCAACTTGCAGTGCTCTTTCTTTCTCCTCTGCCTCTTTATTTTACTTTCACCACTGCCCTGCATTGGAGTTGGCCAAGCATTGCAATGTCATTGCTAAACCTACAAAATATTATGTTGAATTGAATCACAAGAATAATTTCAGACTGGAAAGGAAGTCCCAATTTTGTATCACCTTTTCTTCTTCCATGAATAATTATGGGATGTAATGTGTGTTCACTGGGTGTCCTAAAAATGCCTTGGAAGGACTGGTCACACTGAGTGAAGAATGGGGTAGGATCACTCAGAGAGGCATTTTTATCAGATTGTTAAAGGGTGAGGGGGCTATGCCTGGTGTGTCACCTGACAGCAGACACAAACCCAGATGGCCAGTCCCAACCCAGCTCATTCCATAGGAAACCTCCCCACACATCTTCAGAGACTTCCACACCTCTTGCTACTCCAAACTTCCAGTCATGCATTCTACCTGCTCCACAGGTATTTTCTGAGAAGTAACTCCTTCTTTTCATCACCTCTCTTGCTTTATTGCAGGTCTCACTGACTTTAGAGTGATTCTCCCACCTCCAGCTCCAAAGCTGAGTGTCCTGTCCCAGATGGCAAGGAAGGAGGCCACCAGTCTTGCTGTGGAGGATAGTGTCTTGGCAGCAGTGCTATGGCTCCACTGATCAGGGGAGGTTGCAGGAGCCTGGAGGGTGACTGCACACAAAATATGGGGTCCAGGTGTCCCTTCAGAAGCCTAGCATCTTTCCAAGATTCCCTTCCACAAAGGTCCTTGGTGAGGTTTTTGGAAGTTGAGGACAGAGGACGATGTGTCAAGGCACTGCTGAGGTTGCTCTGGAGGCTGTAAAAGCATGTAATTGGCAAAATCCAGCTGTGGTGATGCATAAAATTTCCTTTGTGCCTTCTCAGACAGTTAGTTCACAGCATCATGGGAGAGCACTCAAAGGAAGTGTTCAGCATTACTTGCAGAGGTGATAGTGCTTAGATTGGGGTAGTGGCATTTTCAAGTATTCCGATGAAACTTAAAATATCACAGCTGGCAGCATTTCCCAGCATCAGTTGCTAAAACTGCAGTGATAAACTGGGTTTTCGCTTCTCCTTACTGCATTGAATAAATTGAACTCCCTTCAGCTTGTCACATGCTGAATATTCAAGACCAGGCTCCAAATGTTGTGTTTCTGTCAGAGTAGCACTGGCATTAAAAAATCTCCTTACTAATCTATGAAGTAGCTTCACCTTTCTGTCCTCAGCCGCGAATTCCCTGTCTCCAAATACTGCAGCTGTGCAGCATCACATGAACTACCAGTAGTCTTTCACCCTTGAAGTAGCTGTATGTCACTGCTAGATGTTTTGTATCATTAATTTACACTTTGGCATTCTTTTGTGTGTGAGGACCTATGGATATGCATTATTCAAAAAAGAAAAAGCTTTTCCAAGACCTAGCTAGGTTTAGCTGACTGCTTGCTCTTCTGGAAAGCAGGGAGGATTTGCATAGTAACCATGACTCAAAGCAACCATTCTCAGTGATGTTGTCTGATGCATTGCATTCAGCAGGCAAAACTAATACAAAACTCTGGTTAACATGAAGTCACAGAGCATTCCTGTCACACAGCTTCTAGAATTTCTCTGTTGCCAACATCTGCAACACGTTTTCCACTCTTAAAATATTTGGCTATTTGTTTGGAGGGTGGTTTTTTTTGGATTTTTTTTTAATACTTTTACTGTTTAGGCTGTGTTTAAATTCACTGGAAGTAGGTACTGCCACAGTGAAGACAGTGGGCACACATTCTGATATCATGGGAGGAAGTTCAGTTTCAGGCCACATGAGTTCTTTCCTGAGTGTGATCTATAATATTGCCTGTGGAGTTATTCCTGCCTGACAGAAGGACTCCATTAGGACATGGTGCTACTACAAGCTCCTTTTTACCTTCACTGTGATCTCAGAGGGACACTCTTATATTCTCTCAGACTTCCTTAGGAACTAATTTGTCTTTGCAGAGCTTGTCCTGCTCTTTGGAAGGCAGAGGCTCTTTTAATTAAGAATCTGGCTAAGAACTGTTCTGGGGAAAGATATATGCCTCTGGAATACATTTTTTTTAAGTGTATAGAATATGTTTTTTTTTCTCTCTCTTTTTAAAAACATTTATAATGGTGAATAATTAATATGATCTGGGAGCACATGGCAACTTTTATCTGAAGTCTCCTATTCCAGGTGGGGGTAAGTGTTCTGATGACAAAAGAAGGAATGAAGCTTTGAGAAGCTTAATTTGGTACAGATAAAGCTGTACAGGTCAGAGAAGACACCACATGGGGTAAAAGCCGTTTTGGGGAAGGAGGCAGCCACTGAAAACAATGAATAATTTCCTTTCTGAGTATCGTTCTTTAGGGAGAAAAAAATGCAAGCAAAATGCTGAGTGGGATTAGAGCACTCCTCAGGTCCAGGACCTGGAAGTTTGGAGCTATATGTCACTGTAGGCATAAAACAGTTATCTATCTGTACAGCACAGCTAGCCCTCTGTACTTGAGCTCAGTACTTCAGGTACAGCTAGGCATCCTAGAAGTGCCTGAGTTTATTCCTTTCCACATCTGGGAACATCATTTTGACAATGGAACCTAGAAACTGAACCATAAAATGTATTTGTTGAAATGCAGAAATGAGCTTTCCCCAAATTATATAAATTGCAAATGGGCATGAAGAGAAGCTGATTTTCTACATGACTGAACATCCAGTTTCAGGAGACTAAACATGAGGCTTTTGCAGGGTAATGGGATCCTGACAGAAGCCTGTAGTTCATGAACACTGCATTGAACCTTAGGGTTCATATAGCCTTGTTGTCTGTGAATCAGCACATTACAATCTGCTAGGGCTTTTTGTATGGTTGGTTTTTAAAGTCATGGCAACAACGATGCATCACGTTAGCTTTTATATCTAACACAGCTTCTTAATTGAAGGAGTGCAAAACTTGTCTCCTCTACCAGAGGTTTGCACAGAGATGAAACATACCAACAAAGCAGATAAGCAGATGCTTTCATTGAAGTCCCAAGGCTATGGATGGATTATCTCTCTCTACCTAAGACAAACACACTGCAGTGAAATACAGGCTCTTCGAATAAATACTGAAGTGTAAACTAAAGGCTTCTCTCACATGCCAAAAGCCTGAGAGCAAAGCTAACTTTGCTCCATTCACTGAATGAGGGTTCCTTAAGGATATATTCTTGCAGTACTAAACTAAAATTCTCAGGATCCCTTCCATGGAAGTGGTGACAGCTGGAACCACATAGCCCATGTAACACTCTACTATCTGGTAAAATAGGTGAGCTGTGTCAGGAGTGGCCCTTGGCTTATACTATCTCCCACACTAGGCCTGGGAGCTGTGAGAAAAAGTGCAAATCAGTCAATGCCAAATACATTCCAGAGACCCTTCTAGTGTTTAAGAGTAAATATGATTTCTGTTCCTGTGCCTGTGGACACTTGTCAGTGTCATTTCACTTTCTAGAAGAGAGGTCTATTATGAGCTCATTTTTTATGACCTATAAATGTATGTTTTCAAGAGACACTGGTGTTAACACACAACATCTACAGTGAAATTTTGAACAGCTTTTTTTTCCTTTCTGGCTATTTAAATGGTTTAATACTTTTTCCAATGCCCAGCTCTTAGGCTGAACTTTTTTGAAAGTGCAAACAGATGTAGAAACAGAGGTAGATGCTTTTGTTAGCAAAGAGGCTACCACTTCTTATTAATGCCAGGCAGTTTTTGAAAGGAATTTTATAGTGCTTATGATTAAATGGATGGATATACACACTGAGATAGCTTCTTTTTCCTAAGAGAGCTAATCCACGGATCATTTTCAGATGACGATGTTTATTTTTTCCATGCTATTCTGGCTTCCATAAAGATCTGCTTTAGAAAAAAAACCTAGGATTAAGTACAATTAAAAACTGATCCAACATTTCCTCACAACAGGTATAGGGAAAACAGGTGAACCTTGAGAAAAGCTAAAGATGAGTTGTAGTGAAATACATGCTTTATCCATTAGATTCACAGGAACGTACATATGTTAGAGTAGTCTCAGGAGGGCTGTTATTCCTTGCTAGCATCAACATCATGCTGTGAATTACAAATAAAAACATTTTTGGTTCTCACAGTGCTGTTGTACATATAATATCAGTCATTCTCTGGACAAACCTAGAAAACCATTCCATTAATTTCACTAAGGCCAGTATACCAGTCAGGGGATCATTTGGAAACAGTAAAAAGAATACAACTGAAATTATTAAATTTGGTGTGATTCACCTCATCCAATACCTCCCACCTTATCTTATGGTAGAACTTAATAAAGATCAGGACTGATCATTTTAATTAAAATAAACAGATCCATATAGCTAGAGGAACTGCATTATTTGTAATTCCAAAGACCTACCAATTATTCTAGACTAGGTTTATAAACACAGGAATCAGAAGCCCAATTAATGTTAGGAGATCATCCCTTTAAAAAACTTGGGTTTGGGCCTCTCTATGGAAATCACACCAATTTGGATGAATTCAGAGAGATCCAAGTGCTCAAAGTCCCACATACATACCAGACTGGTTTAAGGCTGGTAGCCAAATACCACCTTAGCATGGTGCACAAAAGTACCATTTTATTTTGAGATCAGACAAAAGAGTGGTCCACTAACCCCTGAGGCAAGTGACAAACGTCTAAAGCATTCATGCAAGTACTGCAAGGGGAGAAAGTCTTCTGTCAGATGACTTAAAATCATCAGGTTACAGTCTGATAGTAATATCTCTGCGTTAAGTCTTTCTAAGCAGTCAGTGAGAACTTCCTGTTCCCTCCATGTTTCCCTGGGTCAAAAAAGGGACAACTGTCACAGCAGCAGAGTTTTTGACACCCATGCATGTAGGTACTTGTAATACAGTGATAGCTTTGGCCATAGAGCGCTAGCAGGTGAGGTCCAAATATTGTAGTAGAATAAATCTCATTGGTAAGTTGTGAGCATGTGTGCAATTGTGGGCAGGATGAAGCCAAAGTTAAGAAAAAGGCATGATTTCAGTGATCTTGCTGTGGCTGCATATAGTGTAACAGCAAAAGCAGTTCAGACCATGGAAGGTAAGGGGTTTTATTGATGAGGTAGATCATGTTGTACAGTTCCCATGTGGTCCTATAAGCACACCATCAGCCAGCTAACCCAGCTAGCAGCAACTAACTCAGATGGATTTAATGAGATATATTTAATAAGTACATTTACAATCAAGTTCAACACACAGGATTTTTTGTTTTCCCCAGGCTTCTGACAAAGACTGTGACCAGCTGTGAAAGTTAATTGTATGTTATGTTGTAACTGTCTGGGGCTGGCAGAGAGCCTTTATCCTATGGTATATTTTTGTCCCTTGGCAGCAACACAGAAGGAAGGAAGGGAGGAAGAAAGGAAGGAAGGTTGAATTTCATTTTCCCCTGGTTTGATGTACAACTAGTATGGCAATGTGTTGGGACATGTTTTTATGTTGCAATGGGTTCTAGATGTGCTGTTTTAAAATGTTGACTTTTTGCTTCCATAAAGTGGAATACAGGCTCTCAAGGGTTCATTTTTGTTTAGCCCTGGTAAATCCTGCAATAGTGCTTGCCTAGTTTGCCACTGCAGCAAACACTGAAGGAAATTTTCTGTATTCTTTTATATCCTTACAGGTCTTTGTTTTTCTCATCCAAGACATTACTTGGTGATTTTTTCTGCTTTGCCTTCTCACACCTTATCATCCCTTTATTAATAATACTTTACCATCCGTTATTAGTACCACTGTTATACCCATCTACTCCAGTTGTGTGGCTGGCTGCCTGTATCTGCATTCTTAGCCATCCTATTTGGCTTTTACTGATTGAGTTATTTGAAATCATAGCAGCCATTTTGAGTGGTCTGTTCCAACAGCAATTATGATAATAAAACTATTTATATCGGTCAGATGATTTGTAAATTCTCCTTTTCTTTGGCTTTGTGAATAGTCTCTGCTGCAGCTTCCTGGGGTCTACACAATCACATCAAAACCAGATGTTTCAGTTTTGGAGACAAAATTTTAGAAGGAAGTGCTCCAGAATAAGTGTCTCCTCCCAAGGGAAAGGTCTCCCTCTTTCCCCTGCCCTTGGGACAAATCGATAACAGTAGGTGAAAAGTGGGGAAAAAACAACAAAAAACAAAACCCCCCCCCCAAAACAACAACAAAAAACAACAACAACAACAAAAAAACCCCCACCAAACAAACCACGGAACTGTTTACTAACACAGAACAAAAACAGAGTAGAACAGGAAAAAAAACCCTCAAAATACAACAAATGCCCGCAGAAGGATAAAAGGCTCACGGGTTGAAAACTACTCCCCCCAAGTCTCCGGGAAGCAGAAGTGGAAGTCCACGCAGCAGCCTGGAGCAGGGCAGATGAAGAAAAATCTGCTGGTCCTCTGGGGCTGATCCTCCTCCCAGCAGGCGAAAGGTTCGGCGTCCCTCGGGCTCGAGGCACCCCGGACCGGAGAGAAGGGAAGGAGGGCAGAGAGACCAGGGGGAGGGAAAGGAAAAAAACCTTTCCTCAGCTAGTAGGAGCAAACAAAAGAAAAATGAACCCACAGGACCAGTGCAGAGTCTCCGGTGCGCTCCCTCCCGAGCAGGCCCAGCCCTGTTCCCCGCCCTCGGCCCCGCGGCTCCGGCCCTGCCACCCGGGCCCTTCCTGAAGGTACAGCGGCTGTGGGCATTGAGCAGATGGTTAAGGAATAAAGCAGCCTCATAGCATCACCCAAGGACACCAGAAAGCAGCTGTTTTTGTTTTTTTTTTTTCCCCCATGGGGTTTATATTAAGAATGTTCTTGGGCATTCCTTATCTCCTGGTGAGTTTGGGGCTTGTTTCTTTGCTCCTGCAAACTCAAAGATTGGCATGTCTTACCAGAACGAGTGGTAGTGAATGGATCGGATGGAATGGGCATGTTACAGGACTCATTTCCTTGTGCTTCAGAAGCATCTGTTTTTTCTTTTGTCAAATCAACATTTTATGATCCAACAGCAGAAGGACATAATCTTCTTTTCCTGCTCCCCAACACTCCTTATCTATCAATGTCTTTGTGACTGAAAGTTAAATGTTGGCAAAATAGTAATTACTATAGTCTGATTTGAAAGTTAAATACTAATTGAATTGCATGCCCTTAAGTGAAGAATTTTAAGATATTTTCTTCTGAACGTCTCTATTTTAACCTTCCCCCTACATATTGTTTAGGTATCAGCTGAGGGGCTTTACAAAAAGTATGTTCAAAGTTATTAAAGGCAGAATAAAATCAGCCTCCCCAAACTCACAGTTGCATGGTTTATAATACAATAGAACCATAGAATTGTTTAGGTTGGAAAAGACCTTTTAAGACAATTGAGTCCAACCATGAACCTACTATTAATAAGACCACCACTTAACCAAGTGGTGTGTGCCACATCTACAGTATTTTAAATATATCCAGGGATGGTAAGTCTACCACTTCCATGTGAAGCATGTTCCATTGCCTAACCACCCTTTTGCTAAAGAAGATTTTTTTAATATTCAGTCAAAACCTCCCCTTGCACAGCTTGAGGCCATCTCCTGTTGCTCCATCATTACCTAGGAGAAGAGACTGACCCCCACTAGGTTACAGCCTCCTCTCAGGAAGCTGTAGAGGGTGATAAAGTACCCCCTGAGCATCCTTTTCTCCAGGCTAAACAACCTCCAGCTCCCTCAGCTGCTCCTCATAAGACCTGTGCTCCAGACCCTTCACGAGCTTTGTTGCTCTTCTCTGGACACATTTTTGTTAGTCTTAAAAAAAAAAAAAATATCCAGCAGGCCTTATTACCATAGCATTTTGAACCTAAGCTGAACAGTCATGAATTTGATCTCAAGTGGATCCTCTTAGACAGACTTGTGGTTGGTTTGTTTGTCTGGCTTTGGCTCTTCTGTCTGCTTGGCCTCTGCAAACCTGTTAAAGCTGTGCTCTTGCTCTGGGCAGCACTAGAGCTGAGCTCAGAGGTTCTATGCAAAGGATGTTGCTCTTGGTCTACTTGGTTTCCAAACATGTTTAATTAAGCTGGTGAGGCTTTAGGAATAAAAAAGAGAAGGCACCTGGGAAAAGCAGGAGCTCTGCCCTGGAAGTGACAGAAGTTTATAGGGTCTGGGCACTTCAGTTCAAATTGACCCTTTCAGCATGAAAATAGAGGCATTGGGCTGACATCACCAGCACTGTGGGCACCTTGGTTCCCCTTTACAGTCCAAGTCCTGCAGGTAGCTCTACCCTGAGAGCTCTGTGCTCTCAGGTGTAAACCTGCTGTGGCATGGGACTTGCTTGTTAGGCAAATGACCTGCTGCTGCTATGGGGACGCCTTGTGGTGGCTGGGTCCTAGGCTGGGAAAGCAATTAATCTTCAGCTGCAGGTGAGGTTAATAAAAATCAGACCTTGTAAGGCTGATAAATTACTCATTTAAAAGTTACACTGATAGTCTAGTCCTTATAAACTTTAGCAATTCTCATCCACTGTGAGGCTGCTACTTTCCTATGGGAGGTTGATAGAAAGATAACACTGCACTTGGGGAAATCATCCTCTCATATTAATTCTAATCAACACTTCACCACAGATACCTTTTAGAGTTTTCAAATAAAAAATGTTATTTGATTGTGTATTTCCTGTGACTAGTTTCACTTTTGCCAGTTGGCATGCCCTCGATTCTTCTCTGAGCACATCCCCAACTGCATCCTGACGTGCGTGTACATAAGATATTTTCCCTTTTTCTGAGTTCCTTTTTTCCCCTGTTCTAAATATTTGCATTTGATAATTTCCCAGATTCCCTCCCAGAGCTCTCTTGTTGATCAGCTTCTGCAGTCCCTTCCTGACAATGACTGGTTCAGCCCACGTTCTGCATTCTGGATATCTGCTCTGTGGAAGTGCCAATTCTTCTTTAAGCATTGCAGAGGATACCTTGAAAGGATCATTATCTCCACTGGGTAGGGATCAAGCACTTTACAGAGCTGCTTGTCCTTGATGTCCACCTGCAAGCTTTGACCAATACTGGACATGCTGAAATTCTTGTACATAGAGAGAGCTTTTGCAAAATTACATCTGCACTGGCTGTGGACATAACCTCAACCAGGGTTCAACGTGCACACCTGATTGCCTCTGCTTCTTAGTTATAAAGTAGAAATCACATGTTTATCAGGTAGTTTGGAGTAAGTGTGTTCAAAATTATGAGCTGGCATAAAATGTTAAGTAATTTATGTGGTCATGAAGAATTTTATCTCAAAATTAGCTCTAGAAACAACTCTGAGCTAAGCAGAAATCGAAAGAAAGGAGGCATTTTGGAGAATTCTGCTGCTTAAATCATGGGAAATATATGAAAACATACCATCAAGAATTTACAGAATTGTTGTTTTAATATAATAGCACTATGACTGGAGTTAACACCCATGGGATAAACTGCAAAGTGTTGTTAAAAATTGAATCATCAAGGAGAAAAAGATCATCCCTCTTACATCCTAATGAGGTCTTCCAAATAAAACCCTACATAACCTTTACTCAGTAGGTACCAAACCTGCAAAACATATTTTTTCATTCAGTGGCTACAATACTGTATAAATATTATAAATGAGCAAATGTTACAGTATATACCATAGAAAAATGCATTTCCTCCATTTATTTCCTGTTACCAGATCTTTTCACAAAATTACATGTTCCAGAATGAAAGGTCAAATACTATAAAATAAAGATGTCATTAAATATTCCAAAAGATTTCTCTCTAGAGTTACAGCTTCAGAGTGGGTTTCTGATAAATTCCATAAATGGAATTATTTTTATTTTGGTGCTCTGCTTCCTATATTAAATGAGGGAAGGAGTCACCATAACAACTGTTCTACCACCTAGAAAAGCAGCATTTTCTTAGAGCAGTACATCTATCATATAAATATATCTATAAATATATATTTGGGGTATATTGTCTAAGACTGACAGCAATTACATCACTGTTGGCACAATTAAATGAAGAAGCACACCAACATCCTGTGTCCTAGCACCCACAGGGCCATAAATTCTCCTTTTTATTTTCCTCACCTTCTTTAACCACGTATATTCAATAATATTTCTACATGGCACCACATGGTTCTAATGTTTCTATTTTTTCCTAGTGCAAAACCTAAAAAAGTATATTACATGGCACTGACAAAGTTTAGCAGAGAGCAGTTCTTTTGTTCCAAGTGGACCTGGATTGCTTGAACTATTTTCCTACATGGAAGAGCTGTCCTACTGACCTGGCATTTTAGGTAGGTGAGTAGTCTTAGAGGATGTCAAGGCCTGGAGCTTTAATGTTAAGGTTTAATATCACTACTGAGCTTCCTCTGTTAAAAGTGTGTTTACCTCGTTATCATCGTCAGTTCTTTCTTCCCATTATGAAGAAAACAACATTTGATACAAATGAGAAAACAATCTAATCACAGTTGGAGTATTCCCTAGTTCATTCTAAAGTTTTAAGTGTAGCTGGATAAAATAATTACAACACAGCAGTGTTGGTAAACAAAAGTAATTTACATATAATATCTCACTCCATACATCCAAAGATCTCTTTTAATCCCAGGTGGCATTTTCAGTCACAAGATTATGCATGTAATAACAATAGACCTTTTTATCCCTCAAGTCTTCCATTTAGCCTCTGGAGGCAGATAATATCTCATAGCTTGTCAGCATGACAAGGAAAATGCTCTAATCAAACACTCCTGTGGACCATTATAGCACATAATAACAGGGGCTTTTGATGGCTTTATCAGACATGCATTGGAAGATTCCCTTTCAATATACAAACAAATTATTTTGTTTTAATGCAAGGTTTTGGAGTATACATACATTAAGAAGGATAGAAACTGAGAGACAAAATGGAGGGTCAAAACTATTGTTTCTCCAGTGACAAAGAATAATGTGGTTTATAACATATTATATTTAAATTGAAATGCTGTCATCACTGATTCACAGGCTTTCAGCATGATTTCCTGGGACTGCCCTGGGAGCTGGTAGTGTGGAAAAATCTGCAAATTGTATTATAACCTTTGAAGTTTAAAAGCTGTCCAGAGCTGCCCCACTTCAGGGGTGATTTTGTCAGGACTTGAAAGAATGGAATCAAGCCAGCGTGGAGGAAGCCAGCGTGCCAAATCTCCACAAGGAAAGTCTGAGGGACCTCACAGAGCAGTGTGGCTCACTTTCAAGCCATCCTATAGGAGAAATAGCTGTGTAGGGGGTTAGATTGTCTAGCTGAGCTGTCTCTAGCTGGAGAGGGGATCTGGTGAGTTCCTGCTGTGTCTGAGAATCTGTCATGGACATGAGAAAATTTGCATGTGGACTTTGTACACACTTCTGTTCTGCTTACAGGTGAACGAAGCAGAAGGTAGACAGAGCTGTGCACACTGCTGGGATGTGGAAGAGCACGAATAATTTTGCAAAGGACTGAAATTGTGTCAGGTCAAAGCATGACCTAATGACCACTGTGTTGTTAAGCATTTGGAAGACCCCGTCCTTACTATTTGAAAGGATTTCTTAAAATATGTGTGTCTTTTCAGTGTCTGTACTGTTCCTCAAACAGCTTCTCTCTATTTTCCTATACAAGGAAATGGTGCTATAGTTGGTTAACCTTATAATAAAATAATACATTTTAGGATAATCAATACACGCTTGTTTTTAGTACCTCTTTGGTTTCTCAAAAACTAGATGGGACCTCTGGAGAGGTCCAAACCTTAAACATGATCAGCTAGAGTAAATGCCCAAGGTAGTTTTGGATTGGAGTTTGGATATTTCCAAGGATGGAGGCTTCACAGCCTCACCCTGGAAGAGTTTGGTTATAAACATCCAGTTCATTACAGCTTGTCTTCCTGCACAAAAGTGCAGTTTTTCCTATGCTGTTTTGTTTTTTTTTTTTTTAACCTGCACATAAAAATATTTCAGACAACCATTGTTTCCAGCTCAACAGCACATGGTTGGTTTATTAAGAACCAGAGACAACCACTTGCCAGAGACTGGGTAGTGGTGTTCTTGTGAGGGTCCAGACCACTAGAAAGTTTGTTAGCCAACTTTCCCAGAGCTCAACCACAACACAAGCGAGTCTGTGAAGAAGCTAAGAGCAGTGCCCTAAAACTCTGGCGTGTGTTAAAGTATGTTTTACTGACCTGAGAATTCAGCTTCCAAATATGTCACAAGAGACCAGGTTAATGCTGCAGAATGGGTGTACCTGCTTTGAAATCTTTCAGGCAACGTGCAAATGATACTTAATTTATGTGATGCAAGCTTAGCATGCAGATAGTTTTATTAAATCCCCTTAAAGCAGCATAGGTAACTTTTCAGAAATTCATTTAACATAAGTCCTCATAAATAATTTCTTCACATTTTACAATATCTCAAAGACTGTGTGCCATCTGAGCAGATATCAAAATTCTGGGACTGAGCCCACCAGCTGGTACAGCTGTAGAGGCAATGACCAGGTTGGTGTCACAGAAAATATGCCAGACACTACATTTAGTTAGTATGCCCAGCAGGTGGATTAATTTGCAATTAAGCAACCATCTCTTAGGAATCTATTCACCTTTTCCTCTGAGCTGAGGAGTAGGTATGATAACCCAGGAAAGAAAAGTGATGGCTTCAACAAGTACAAATGTGATCTCGAACAACTTCATTAAATAGGGAAGTTGTTATTCATTCCATTCACATAAGGCAATACTCACACTGTAATGCAAACAGTAATAATAAGCCATTGTATTCAACAGGACAAGCTAGTCAAGAAAATACTCTCTCTATATCACATTTTGACACTTTTGGAAACATAAATTGGATATGATTAACTCTAGAAGTGTTGCCTTGTCTTTTGCAAAACAGATGAGTGGATTTAGGAATTCATCCAGCAGAAAGGCAGCCAAGGGCTTTGCTACTGCCAACAAACACTCCACAATTTCCTCCACATCATTCTCACAACTTGACCTCACCTCTGAACTGCAATGAGGTCTCGTGCTCCCCCTGCCTCTCAGTTTTTTCAGGTATTTTTTACTTGCCAGATACTCTCTAGGTGTGTTAGATTTTGTTTGATTGTTTCTGAAATATTAACAAGCGTTGTCCAGGGATGATCATAAAACCAGCAGACTGATTTCTGTTGCAGTGCAAAACAGAGCTGTGCCTCCTGGCACAGCAGGCAGCAGTGGGTTTGCAGAGGCAGACTCTGACAAGATCTGCTCCATGCACTGCTCTGCCTGCAGCTCAGTGCTGCGGTTGGGATAAAATACACTAGCAGTGTGTCCTGAAACCAAACAATGCCTCAAAGAAGTTAAAAGCAGAGGGAATTGAATGGCTAGCTTTTTATTGTGTTTTTTGGTTGTTTTGTTTTTTTTTTTAATTATTAAATGTATGAGGCTGATACTACAACCAAAACAGAGAAACAATACTCTCACTTCTTTAATCATGACTCGGGCACAACATGATTAACTCGGGCACGACAAAAACTCACAGTTTGGCTCATTCTCACATATTTCTGTCTTCAAACAAAGATAATCTTTAAAGAATAATTTCTGAACCCTGTATCAGTTTCAAGCACAGTCAATGATGCTTTGGAAGCATCTCTTTTCCAAGAATACCATTTCTTCAGCTCTAGTGGCTTAAGTCTTTTGCCACCTCTGATGCCCAACTTCAATTATTTTCCATTCTTTTATTTACCATTATCACAAATAAGTATGCTTCAACATGTTTTTCTTCCATGCCCATGAATTATTCTAACATAAAATACCAATTCTAAATCCTAATGTTTTCCATCCTTCTGCACAAGAAATGTAAGTTATTCACATTAACCTCTGCTAATGTGACCTATGCCAAGGGAAGAAAAGTTGTAAAGATCTGTGATTTTCCCCAACTGTGATTACACTACTTCCATTCTGTCAGTAACACTTTCTTCTCTAAGGTAGTGCCATTGATAGACAATCTGTTTTTTTCATGGCAACCTGTGATTAATCATCTTTCTGCTCATGCCCACATGATCTCCAAGACTTTTTCACAATGAGTTTCTAACATTTCAAGTTGGGGGATAATTTTAAAATAACAAAATGATTCTTTTAAAAATAATTGATGTGTAGGAAACCCTAATATAATAGATTTGATAGAGACAAACATATAAGGATGAAAAGGAAAATTATGTTTACAGCATTCACTTTTGTAGATTTTGTCAGCAAAACAGCCAGGGAAACACTACTGGTTTAAGTGCAGGACTTAATAATTTTACTTCTGTGATAAGTATGACAATTGACACTTTAGGAATATGTTTTACCAAACCCAAAGGATCTATTTTTGTCCTGAAATAGACCATGCAACCAGTAAAATTTTATGGCTTCTAGTCAAGAATTTATTTTTCACCTTCTCCTTCAGGGACAACAAATATAGCCTTACTACCAAGAGGACAAGCCTTTGCTTGGTGTGACAGATAAAGAATTTAATCATTTGCCTTAGGCTTTGTCAAACATTTGTTACTGCTGTGTTGACAATTAAATGTTGTTTAGGTCCTCAGAGCACTGATTTTATTTTACTTCTTTGTTTGGATTGGTAAGGAATGATAAAAGAAATAACTAGTTTTTCAGCTTAAACATCAACTTCAGCAAATAAACTACTCTTGTGTCATTGGGAGAGGAACTGTTTCCAGAATACTGCAAGTCAACAGATGAGAAGGGGACAGAAATTAAGGTAACAGGGCCCAATAATTTTCTCATTGGAAAGGTTTCACTCATAATTTGTTCACTACAGAGAAATACTTGCACTTCTCAAAGCTGAAATGGGCACCCAGCTCCTTTAATCAGCGCTTCATGGGCAGCAGCACGTACACCACGTGCACGGGGACTGCTCTGTGAGGCTGCATCTTGCCTCAGCTCTGCCTCCCAGTCTTTGCTATCCATCAATATGCAAAAAATTGTAAAAAAATGGTGGAACACCTCTGGAATAATGATACATGAGTGATGTATTTTGATTCCCAAGAGATGTGTATGAGCTACGGCACTGGCCTGCTGAGGAGGGTGGCCAGTTGTGTTCCTCCCAGCCTTTCCCTCCTTCCCCTCTCCTGCTCTGGTGCTGGAGGTCAGGTAGAGTTTGCCAGCTTCTTGGGTGTTTGAATGTCTTACGCCTGTATATTTCAAATTTATGCAAAATACAGCATAAGTACACAAAAATTGAGCTCCATCTTCAGTCTGAGCTGAGTTTCCTGCTAGAAAAAGCGTCTCACTTGACTGTTTCTGTGGTTATTTGGGATGAAAGAGCTCATTGGGAGGGAGAGCTGCTTCAAAAGGCACAAAGTTACTCCTTTGGGAGCACTGCTATCTGAAATAGCCTCAAAAGGCAACAACAGAACCTATTCACGCAGGCTCTGGGCTCAGGTTCAGATATAAACCATAGCTTTAGACCAAACCAAAGCACTGAGTCGGAACATGGCCAGGTCCAGGAAAAAAGAATTGGCTACAAATCTAGACCTGAACATCACAACTCAGAGCCTGTTTGAATGCATGCTTCAGTCCTTATTATTTGTTGCATTCTGACCAGGCAGGATATAAGCAAGTGGCTGCAGGCTGCTGCTGAGCACACTGGGTCATGTTCTGGCAGAGGGGTGGTGGCAGCAGTGGGGGCACTTCACACACAGGGCCCTGTTAATTCGTACACACATGCAAATGCAGAGATACTACTTTTGGGATGGGGAGCCCCTGACCCAGAGATGGCTGGAAGCAATGCTAAGGGAGTGCTACAGGAGGTATTGCTGCCTTTGCTTTGGTCCCATACCCTCCCAACCCACCTGCTACAAGTTGCTTCTGGAAATTAGAGAGTGAACCAGGTGAAGCTTTGGGCTCCTTTGGTATGGCCAGTCTTAAATGCTGAAACACAAAGGCATCATTTAGTATATAAATTCTAAATATCAGCACTGATATTAGGAAGAAGATAAGCCAGAGCCAAGTGCACAGGCTGTGAAATACCCTTTTGCACTGCTTTTATGACTTGGGTGATTCTGAGTCTCAGATGTTTCTCTTCTGCCAGCCTTTCTTGGTGGCCTCCTTCCCATGAGAATTGAGAGTGAACTGTGCTCTGGTTATCTATAACTGCACCAGGGCCTTGTGGGGACCCTGGCCAACAAGTATAAGTCAAAAAAAAAGGCTTGGCAGGCTCATCTCAGTACTGGCTGCTGCCCCCAGAGTGATCTCACAGGGAGAACTGAGGAAAAGATGGGATGCATTTTCCCACAATCTGATTTTCTCAAGGAACTACAATCTCAGTCTGCTTGGCAATGTGAATTATTGCTGTAAGAGGGCTGATAAAGGTGGACAAACACTTCTGTCCTTTAAAGTGCACTTGAAATTCTTCAAAAGACAGTAATAGCTCTTTCTTTTCCATTTTAAAAATACAAGATACCATTTAGTAGATGATAGGTCTCAGAACAGCAAACTGGATGGGATATTTTTTACCAAAAGTGTTGTTGGTTAAGCTAGTCCTTATTTATCCCACTGGAAGATTTTAACTAAGGTGGAAGCTTTGGGGCTAACCTCAACATCCTGATCTGATTTGTCAAACAGTGATAGTGATGCCTCCTTCCAAATGCAGTTTTAGATCTACAGATGAATAGTGTTATGGATAACATAAAGAGGATGGTTACTGCACAGGCACTATATGAATTACTACATACTCATGGCTGTGTCGACCATTTTGTGGAAGTCCAAGGAACTGCCTCGGGGAATGAAGAATGAGACATGGCTCGTAGCACAGCAAAACTGAAAGAAAAAGTTCCAGGCGAATCATCCTCAGCAAACTCTTTTCTGAGATCACAGCTGAAGTAACAGCAACAATTGGTAAACAGGCATTAATCAAGCTAACAGATTTCTCTCAGTGAGAGTAATTAGCTACTCTGCCAGCTCCCAGCCTGCTCTGGAGGGTTGATTGGCCGGTAGAAAATTTTCATGGCAGACATATGAATGTACACACCCGTACACAGATCCTGACCAGATTATAAATTAGCTTCACCGTGGAAGCTTCTGTGCATACAGACTATTTTGAGAAAGAGAAGTGGTCTGTACAAAACCACTTAGTGTGATGTCTTAGTTCCTTGGATGGCAATGGGACATTTTCTATTTATTTTTATGAAGCTAGGATTTTACCATGGGTTTTACTCACATTTTCTCTCCTCAAGATTAATCTTCAGGGGGTTTGAACATCTGTCAGACTGAAGTGGCAGAAGGAGATGTGCTGGTTTTTGTGCAGTGAACATATTTTGGAATCCAATAAAAGATTCAGCTAAAGCCTGAATTACCCTGACAGCAGATACACTTGGGTAACCACAACTGAAACAAGGGCTAACTATAATTTTTGAGTTTGATCTGACACCCACCTGTAACACAGGGAAAACTCATGGGAGTTTATGGAGGGTGTGCACTTCCTCCACAAATGAGGATAGATACCAAATAGATACCTTTACTTGACTAATCCCTCACTTTATTCCATCCTAAGGCATACTCCTATGCTAAACTGCAACTGAAGAGTCCGTCTGATAGAGTGGATTGACAGCCTGGGACTAAATAACCATGGAAGCATAAGAAGGAAGGTAAAAGAGAATGAAAAGACAAATATTTACCTTCTTCAGGGTACATTCACAAAGAATAATGCTTCTGAAAAGCAAGCAACAATTCTGAGTTCTCGAGCAAGTTGATGAAAGAGAGGTCATATTTCCAGAGGTCCAATGCTGGCTACTCGAGAATTCTGAATCTGGGATTTGAAAAGTGAGGAATTCAAAATTGTTAGTCACCCAACAGAAATATTGGCTGATATTCTTGGATTTGGTAGCATTCCTAATTTTCAAACCTTCAGATGGGTTTGTTTTTTAAACAGTTGCTTTTCAGTTTAAGTGTTTCTTTTCTAATTTCTTGATCTCCTGCTCTCTTGGGCTTCTTTCATTAAAGAAAAACATAGATAAATAGCAAAGTTGAGGGAGCTCATTTCACATGCAAGAAAACACAGTTTTTTCAGCGACTTCGGTGTGTTTCTCTCTTTCTTTTGCTACTGCTGTTGTTTAAGTGCTGGCATGAGCAACCCATGTAGCTGGAGGAGGAGGTGTGTGTGGTGCAATCTCTGATGCTTGCGTGAGATTACAAAGGCAGCACATAAATGTATCGAGGTGCCTCCTATTGTAGAAAGCCAGTAATGTGCAAAATGCTATTTCCCAGCTGTTTCTCTCATGTATCAAAGAGTTTACAATTAAATTACTGAAATCCAAGGCCATACAAGACTTCTACCTCTCTTGTAGTCAGCAGCTTATATATGTATGTGAAGCAGACAGTAGAGCTGAAGTCAAAGGTCTGAGTCTTGCAAAACAAAGCTATTCAAGGATGTTAAATCTTCACAAGACTGAAACATGACTGGAAAACCAAATGGATAATAGAGTCTGTGTTAACCAGTAGTTTCTGCTGGAAGGATTTTTAACTCATCAAAGTAGAGGAAATCAGCTGCATTAGTGTTTTATACAAACTATTAGGCATGTCTGAGCTTTCAATTAAGTAGACTAGAAGAAGAATCAAGGGCAGATTTCATTAGAGTCTTTCATTTGTTGTTTACCTTAAGGGTATATACATAATTTGTGGGCTTTTTATTTACAATAAAGAATAAAATATAAAACTACTTTTAGCTACTTCCTTGTGAAAAGCAAATATTGCATAGCAAGCCCTGCCTTCTTCAATATTTGTACAGATTGGTAAGGCAGGGATTTACGTGTACATGTCTAACACTGCAGATGTGTATATACAACATGCATATATATTTTATATCCTATAAAAGCATGAAGAGAAGAAAGGCTTTCTGGAGTATGTCAGAATCATTACGAGAACCAATTGATCCAGAATTTGATACAAGTGTTTGTGGCAAAATGTTGTGCTGCGCGAGATGCCAAATCCAGCCCTGCATAAACCTGTTGAGGTACCAGTCGTGCCTAACTGTTAACGGGCATTGTGCCAAATGTGAAGATGCAGGACCAGTTTCTGGAGGTCTCATCTGGCTATTCTGCTTCTCCAGGGTGAATTTAATGAGACATTTGTTCAGTTTGGAGCTCTCCATTTCTGGCTTCTTGAATATTGTTCGCTTTCTGTATAGTGGCACAATGTAAACAGAGCGACACTGTCTTGCTTTTTCTCTATGAATCTCTCTTACAGCATCAAGGCACATCTACTGGGAATGATCAATGTGTGCATGAACTTTTCTTCCCAGGAAGAGCTCCAAATTCTGCTTTACTACTTCCATTAGCTATTGGTAAAAGTTGCTGTTACTGTCCCATCTGACTATTTGCAAAATAGGGATGCTGTTTGTCATAGAACAAAATTTGGAGACAGGGAGCAAGTTCAGATCCTTGGTTTGGTATTACTGAGACAACATTTATTTGGAGGTATTAATATATTTTGTTAGATCAGCTGATGAAAGCAGGAAAAAAATTATGTACTTGAAAATATAAAAAGTTAGGAGCCTTTCTGCTCATCCTAGACATTATTTGTGTCAGTCTAGAAACCCAGTTTACACATAGTCTGTATGCTGACTATAGCCTTTGTGTTTCTTTCTGGCTGTATAAGAGCGTAGCTTTTTTGTGCATAAACGTCTCCACATGGAACAGACACTCTTAAAATCAGAGTGGAAAAATCATGGAAACAGTGAATACACTAACCTTTAAATTTCTCATGTGAAAACAATTAACAGTTTACTTTATATTATTTTATTAGGAAGTAATAAAGAAGGGCTAAAACTCTAGGGCTTTTCTAATAACTCTGCTAGCTATAACACTGCTGATAACAAGGCACATCTGCTGATTGTGCTGTTCTGAGCTCTCCCTCCTTTCACCTCTTTCTCCCATCCACACTCTCACTCTGGCATCTGTAATTAACTGTGGCCCTCAATAATAACTACCATCTCCCAAGCCTGTCTTCTTTCCAGGGTTTCTGTAGCAGTATCCATTTCAAGACCTCAAATTAAGTAATGGAGGAAACTTGTCCTGTTCCTGTAATAAGTCACAGATAATTACTGGGCACAGGGAAGGAAGAGAATGATCAGAAAAAATTAAAAGACAAACACTCAAAAAATGAAAGAATAGCCTGTGTCCAGCATCTCTGGATCTCCATCATCCAGGAGGCCTGGGAGCATAGAAGGAGGGTGTTGGGTTAATGATATCCATGTAACACCCTTCCCATCCAATAAACCACAGCCTGTGCTCAATGCCTCATCTATCATTGCATAAGACATGCTGTTAATTTTTAAGGAGTGAGTAATCAGAACAACTCCTACACGTGCACACCCCCTGCACAGGCACACTTGAAAGGCAGGAGCATCTCTTGCCCATAACTGCCCTGGAGGTGCTTCTTTTTAAAGAACCACCCCATGGGACACGTGGCAGTCCCAGCTGCCGCTGTGAATGCCCCATGGGATGCAGTGCCTAAAGGGTCAGCTCCTGGTCACGCAGAGGCCTCTCCACAGAGAGAAGAGGAAATGAAGGGAAATGATAAAGCACAAAACCCATCCTAAATGCATACGTGGATGGGTTCCTGTGGGTTCCTGCTGCACCAAAGTACCTTCACTCAAATCTTGCCTGGCCCAAGCTTGGGGAAGTCTGGCAGAGGCCGAGGGAGTTGCTGTAGTCCCACAAATCGTGCCGTGCCGAGTGCATGGGGGAGGACCTTTGGCAGCAAACCCTTTATCTGCAGTGGCTGCTGCCTGTCCCTGCAGCTGAGCCCTGTCTGCCGACACGGCTGGCACAGCTCGCCCAGGGCAGGAGCCAGCTCAGAAGGGCAGAGGCCAAGAGGGGCAGAGCTGCTCAGGGACTTCAGCCTTTGGCAGAGACATCTGGCACGATTTCCTGCAGTACGGGATATCTGTGGCATCAGGGGACCTTCCCATGCTGCAGGGAAGCTAAGCTCACCTGGCTTTTGAGACCACACCAGTCTTTAGAGCTGACTGGATTAAAAATGCATAGGGCTTAGTGTAATAAGCTTGGCTGCTGCCAAGCATAAATGGAAAAAAAATCTCAAAAACTTCTGATATTTAATGATGAACAGTCTTCATACTCCCATTTTAACTGGACAACGCTCCTTTGGGAATTGTGGCAGATAGCAGAGGTCTGAACAGCAGTCTGGGCTCTGTTACAGCTGCAGATGACTGTGAGTGCCATCGGAAGCCTGCTCTGCCCCACTTGTGCAGCAAAATCAGTCAGGCTGGGATGTTATCCTAAGGCTGACTACACTGTTTTGATCCAACTTCCCCAAATCAATGCCATGCAAAGGAAAGTGATGACAGTTACAGAAAAGTAGAACCATATTTCCTTTGAGGATTCCCTCCTTTCCCTAAGAAGTATGTCAATTTAATGTTACCATTAAGTCCTGTGACTGGTACATGTCAAAATGCTAGTGCTCACTGTTATCTTTGTATAACTCAGCAGAAAGCTGCTTATAGAAGTGACAGTGATTCTTGTATGTGAGACAAATACTGATGTCTTGCTAGAGAGGTTTGCATTTTTCAGTCAGAAAAAAAATAATTAAAGGAGACTGGGTATTATTAAAAGGGCATTAGCAAAGTTTCCCCTCTCAAGACTGACAAAAACCCCTGAGAATACAAAGAAAAACACAAGGCAAACATCTGTTCAAATAAAGGGAGTTAGAGAACTGCCTGTTGTTGCATTGAAGTAATATTCCACCTATAAAAATTAACCACTCTGTTTTTCCCCACTTTATACCATCCTTAGTTCTTCTAAGGATTATGTTTACTGGAAAGTTTTGATTGTGTCATTTCTTTTCACTGCAAGCTAATTTATGGTTCCGTTTAATTTAATCACATTTTCTTCAGCCTTCTACTGACAATACAAGTCTGAGACAAATAAAAAGCCATCATTCAAAGGAATAACATACCTCCTTAACACAAACTGACATAGGAAAGCGGGCTAGGGCTCAGACAATCCCAGACCTGCTCCATTAAGAGACGACATTTTTAACAACAGATCTGTCGGACCCCACTGGAAATAATGGGCCCTCATCATGGCACGACAGGTGATTATGTTCTGGAAATGTTCCAGCGCCAGCTGTGTTGCTGCATGTTATTTGTAACCTCTGTAATTGCAGCTTTTCAAAACCATTTTTATTTGGAAAGCCAGTATAGAGGACAAAAAACCTCTAAAAATGACCTACCACCATTTGTTCAGAGAAGAAAAAATCAGCATATCAAAGCCTGAATAGTAGTGGCCTGTTTGATGAATTGCTGGCTTAGATACCCTTCTTCTAACAAACCCCCAAACCTTAATGTAATCATTGTTACATGTTTTCCCCTTTGCTCATAGTCCAGTTACTGTTCCTGCTTACAAATGAATGGATCAACAAGCATCTGCTTAATGCCTGTGAGGGCAATTGTTTCTGAAATATTAAAAGGCTAAGAAGCTGAGCCTGTTCATGAGGGCTGCTTGAGCAGTAAGTAGAGAGTCTTCTGTGTGTCTGGGGTTGAACCAAGCAGGAGTCAGAGAAATGAGACATCTACATTTGCTCCCAAGTAAGCTTCATGTGTTTTCTCAATTTCACTAGCTTTTAAATATCCTGTGACCATCAGGCTGTGCCGAGAATGAGCCTGAGCAACCACATGAGCCCATGCCACCAGCTCTGAACCTTGCTGGTCCTCTGGTTAGGTCACTATTGTCACATCGAGTCACCATTCGTTCAAAACTACCCATGGAGAGAGGACAATAATTTGCTTTCCTCTATGCAGAACAGAGCAAACTTTTGACCTCCACATAAATTCTGGTTCTTTCACACTGTTCATCTTGCTTGCCTTGGAACTTAAGAGAAGTTCTAGTCCTTGGATTTGTTTCCTTAGGTCACATCTGAATATGGATTTAGAAATTAGTGGGAGAGGGTTACTCTGCCCCCCAAGTTACAAAAATTGCCTACCCGTTATGCAAGTGATGGATTACTAAAGCAGGAATGTGGGTAGTTATATTCCTGGTGGAATAAATAATCTAGGCATGAATCACCTTTCCTCCATTGCTGTATATTCAGAGCAAAAACTTTTATATCCATGATTTCTCAAACCATCCAAGAAAAAAGTGTATAAAAAGAAGTCACATGAGAACAGAAGGAAGTTTAAAGAGCTTTCCCAGGATTTTTAGTTGCCAAGGTAACCATTTTACTCTGTAATCAATATGTTTGGCATGTTTCTATTGCTTTGTGACTGCTCCCACAGACAACATTGAAAGGTGTTTGGGGAAAACACTGGAAGCTAAGACAATTACTAACTTTGGGATAAAATGATTTGGATATGAGAAAAGGAAATAACTTATCCCCCAAATAGTCTTCAGACTATATCTGATTTTTTTGAGAAATAGTGGAGTAATTTTGTTTAATAGGTTTGCAGGATTTGAGAGGATCCTTTGGAGTATATGAGTTTCACCATAATGCCTATCAAGTTGCAAAAAAGCTACATTTTAAATTCTTTTTCCCCTGTTAAATGCATTGCATCATACATGGTTTTCTGTGTCAATCAGTGAAGAATTACCTTTTAAGTGAGCACCTCCTAAGTTTAAAAAAACACACAGCAAGCCCACCACCAAGCTGCTTTAGCAAAATAACTGACCAATGTTACCTATTTAAATTTACTATTGATAAGACAATGCAAATATTAGCCACTGATCCAAAGCACAATATTAAGATTTTTAGGAGTATTCCTGTTTTCGCAGTGTTTCTAACCGAGCCTTTCAGAGTGTTTTTGTAAATACAGGTAAGCATTATTTGTAATCTAAAGGCAGACAGATACTGGAAAAAAACAATAAAACTATTTCCTTAACTCTTTCCCAGCAAAGCAGGACATGGCTAGCTGCTACAACTGTGGCTTATTCCTTTGTAGACATTTCCACCATACACATGTCTGCAGCTGCATGGAGCAGAAGCTTATGACCCAATCCCTCTTACTCATCTCCTCCTGCCCTGTTTCTTCTCTTTCTTGGAGTGGTGCAGCACAAGGCCTGCATCAGACGTCTGTGGTGGAGCTGACCCAGGTTAAGGAGGTTGCATGCCCTAACACCCTGTGTTTCAGAAGGAAAACAGCAAGGGAGCTTTAATACATTTGCAGTTGTTCAGAACCTCCTCCTACCCCCGCGTTCTGAACTCATGAGACATCAAAATGTTAGAATAACTATTTACTCAGTTCAGCCTATTTTTTTCTTGCAGTCTTTTTCAGAGAATCTTCAAAAACTTCACAGCTCAAGATAAAATTAGAAACTGCTTTAAAGAACTTGCTGCAGAGATGGCAAGATTGCAAGAGAGGAGACATAAGGAGATACGTCAGAGCAGAAAAGGAAGAAGATGTTATTAAAATGAATGTCTGTATGGATGGGCATTTCCCATAGGTACAAGGCAAAGAGAAAGGGAAAAAAAAAAAAAAAGCTATTAATTTTATCCATTGACATTTACTTAGATCATGAAGCATCCTTCCATTTGTTTCTCGATGGTATTGTGCAGATTTTGTGGTGTCCACAGATGCCCCATGTGAATATTTCTCAGTTTAATCAGCTTTTACTGAACCAATCCAAATTGTCTTTCTCTGAAAAAATACCAGAGGTCTTGGTGGTGAATTTAGTGAAAGGTGCACAGATGCTTCAGTCATTGGTAGTGACCCTGCTAACTGGTGGTGTGATAAATGCTGTTCCCCCTCCTGGGAAGTGCTGCAAGGCAATCCTGAGATATTCAAGTGAGGTGTTTGCTTCATCTGTGGCACTTGTGTTCCTTCAACTTACATTATCTTTAAATAATAACTACTATTGGTTTTGCTTTCTGTTATAATTAAGGACTAGTTTTGTGGCCATACCAGTAGGACCAGGAGCTCAGGTATCATTGCCTGAGGAAAAATAAGCCTGTAGAGTATAAGCCTGTTATGCCAGAGTCTGTTGTTTCAGATAAAGAAAAAGGAAACATTATTTTTGCAAAACAAACTATAAAGGCTTCCCATCTCTGCTCAGGAAAAAGAACAGACAGCATGTTCACTGTGAGCCACAAACGATGGTCTGATTCAGCTCCCTCCAGGCAGGTCAACACTGCAGCTCCTGGATCTGCCCTGACCCCAGAGTGCACTCAGCTACATGAAGCAATGGGTAATAGCATGGCTTTTGCAGGGTCTGTTGCAAAATGCACCAGTCCAGACTGCACTGAGACATTTGGCAATTCATCTGCGCTGTCCCCTTGGCTGTGCTGTCTACAGCATCAGCAGTAGAGAGCTGTCTGTTTCAAGGCTGGGCTGGATGCTCTCATGGTGTTTTCAGACAAGCCTTCAGTTAGCCTTCAAGCCCTTCACAAATTTTTTTTTTGCCTCCTTAGACCTGTGAGAAGCTCATCCTGCATAAAGAAAACAAGGCAAAACCACTTTCTTATCCTCACACCTGCAAACACAAAAACCTCTGGTCCTTTTCCCGTATTTTTTTTAAAGGCATGATCAATCTCCTGATGTGGGAGCCTCATCTCATATTTTTTTTGCTTCTTCAGCTTGACAACACTGTGTAAAATTCTGTTTTACCAGCAGGAAAGAGCCAGCAATGTGATGGTACCAATTTTTTTCTAGTCTAACCCCTCTTGGCCATTCTTATGGGAAGGACAGTAATGTGGACAGAGTACATCTTTCCCTCAGAGTCACTCCTGATTTCTAATTTCTCTGCTGCACCACATGCTTGTCTAGGCTACATATTAATTACTTAAAGATACACATTAAACTAGAGTTAGGGTTGAGAATATATACCAGTGTGTTAAGGTAATAAAACCTTACAGGGATGTTATAATTATCCTATAAAGAAACATGACAATTCCAGTGACTTGAGATGAAGCACAGAAGAAATGAAATTGGGTTAGAGATAGGCAAAATGTCTCCATATAACCTTTACGAGGCTCTCTAGTGAGTTCTTGAGAAATAAAAAAAAGATCAGTTTAAAGTAGAGGATCTTCTTCATAAGCAGGCAATCATGGCTTTATGCTCCTATGTCTTACAGGAACACTACTCCTAAACCAGACTATCTGATGGTGTTTGAAACTTAATTAGTATTGCTGATTGCAGTGTCTGGGACAACTCTGTCTTGGTTTACAGTGCTCTTGAGAGACAGGCTGCAACACACTGGAGCTCCAGTGAGGACATAAACATGGCTTTTGTTTGGACAGAGCTTTCCCAGACTTGTTGAGAGTATGCTCAACTGCACACTCTCGCTCTCTGCTCAAAGAAGAAATTTTGTTGTTCACTCTTGTAACTGTTGTGTTGTCTGCAGATGTTTCTTACTTGGTTTCAGTTTAAGTGTCACACATATGAGACCTGCAAAAAGAAAAATAAAATTTGATTAAATGTCATGGAAAAAGAAGCTAAGCATAAAACACGAAGATTTGATGAGTAAAGGAAAAAATAAGTCGTAGTGGGATATAAGATGGCTTGATTACTATGGTGCATTTTCATTTCCATATTACATTTGAATTCAGTGGTATTGAGATACACTGAATGTACAGCCAAGAATATAACAGCATCAAACTCAATCAGGCTTCACAGGTTCCAACCTTTCCAAAGGCAGCGTGCAACTGTGAGATGATCTAGTCATCCATGCAACTGCAAAGCAACCTGTCTGCACACAAAAGGTGGAGAAATGTCAACAAATACCTGTGGTAATTGCCACTAAATTGGAATTACAGGCTGGTTGGAATGCTACAGTAATGCAGAAGAATGATATGTGGGAAAATGAAAGGAGGTGACTTAATCAAAACAAATATTGAATATGTTTATGTACATAGGCATGTGTGCCTGAAGTAATGGATGCTGTGTTTGTCAGGAGGAGGAATGGGCCAATGCCAACCTGGTTTTGGTGTTGTATTTAGGTACTTGGGGTACCAGGCAGCAATCAGCTCAGGTTTAGCTGAGCTCAGAACCCAGCTCTGTTGTAGCCACAGTTCAGTATCCAAACTGATTTTGTGTTAATTCCCCCCTTGTGTATTGATTGCCATCTGTTCTCACTGTTGTTTTCTCATGTTTATATTCACCCTTTATTATTCCACGATGCAGTACTCTCATTTATTAGTAATATCAGGATTAGTGTCTCCACAAGACGAGCATCACACTCCTATTACCACTCTCTGGCAGTGCTGTTCCTCTGGTTCTCCCCATTGCCATATGCACATGTGCTGAGTATATAATTTTACTTGTTCTTCAATTAGTTTTGTTCACAGATTGAAGCATCAAGTGGACTCCCTGGTTTATGACATATATTATATTCCATATATTTTTCTATATTATCTCATATGATGCAGCAGCAGAGGGCTCATTTTGATTACCCTTCTGATACTGAGTTTCTGTGTTGGGTTAACTTGTCAGATCAACTGAAATGGGGCAAGGGCATGATGGGTTTTACTTGTGTGCTCCCCATTTATGCTGCAAGTACTATTTATTTTGCTACAAGATTAGTCTGGGCTACTGCACTTGAGACAGAGCCCTGGCAGGGAGGGAGAAAAGGCAGAAGCAGGAAATGTTTGTGGATCCAGGGCTGGGCTACCCAAGGACAGATGCTGCATCAGGAAGACTGCCACAGAGAGGGGCTGGAGGCTTCTGAGCAGAGCAGGAAGCACAGAAATGCAGCCAGAGCTCAGAGGTGATGGAAAGAATGAAGTTTCCCCAACTGTGTAAAGTTTCTTGCCATTAGGAAGTCAGTAAAAGTTTCTGGTCTGTGATGAAGACTGAAGGAAAGGCCCTAATCTGAAGAAGAGGGGGTTGGGATGTGGGGAGGAGAATATTTATTTACAACATGTTATTTTCTAATCTGTTTCAGATGCAGCTGACTTGGGTTTACTTGGCTGCAACAGTGACTAAACTCTAGCTTGTCTTTTAGTAAAATGGATCTGCAGAGACTAAAACAGTTTTCATGTGCTCAGGAGAAGGAAAAGGTGTAAGGAGATATACATCACATGTGTGCCTCACATTGGGTAGTGTGATTTGAGAAGTTGAGTAGGTTCTTTTTCACCTTTTCACATCTAATTCAAATCCACTCTATTATGCTTTTCTTAAACAAAGCAGACAAAATCCAGCCAGGTTTTTAGGACAAAAGCAGCCTTCCGCTCCAGAAACCAGCATCAGTCCTGGCACTGGATTCTTCCTTTCTTGGTGGCTTGTGCATACATCTAAGTACTTAAATCATCCTCAGCTCCCTTGTGAGGACCCTCACAGAGAGAGGAAGTCACTTCAATGAATCATTCTCTATTTAACAGATGAGCATTCTCTACAAAGCCAGACTTTCTATTGCAATTAAGTGTTAGGGATGTGGTCCATGCAGTTTATCTTACATCAATCTTAGTCTGTTATCAGCCATTCTGATCCTTCATGATTTTCAGTTACAAGTGCTGCTACTTTAGATGCAATCTGTGCCCTTGGATATTTTAATAACCATCATCTACAGTAGTAGTTGCACTTTTTTATAGTACTTCTCCCACCTTCATGTCACATGTAAATGTCAGTGCTGCTTCAGGGATTCAAGAGTCTTTTTTTTCCTGCTCTTTCCTTGGTCTGATTTTTTTGATCCATCTAAGCATAGTCCAGACTCTTTCTGTTTGTGCTCACAGCCATTGCCTTTAGGACATGACTGTTCTTTGTACGCCTTTAACTGGGAGGTTGTTAGAGCCATCCACCGAAATGCATGGTAAATTAAAAGTATGACTCTCCCTGCTTTTAGATATCATTGTTTGGTACTGTCTACTTTGCCCTCAGCCATTTCCCTGTACCTTTTAATCTCTGCAAGCTTCATTGTGTTCAGGTGGCACATCACATCGAGGTGCTAATGAGCTTGCAGCTCAAACAATGACACATATGTTGCTAATATAAATGCTAAGCACACGCGTTTGCATGCAAAGTATGTTTTGAAGAATGGGCTGATTATCATGAAGAGAATCAGGAATGTGCAGATGGCAACTCCATCCCCATCCTGCTTTCGGTGAGTGACCCCTGCTCTGTTGTGCCACGAGAATCCATTATCCCCGCTCACAATGCTGATGCAGCCAAAGTTCCTTCATGCATATGTAGCATCAGAGAATTTTTCCTCTGACTGTGTCGATATCCCCATCTCCTTCATTTCAGAGGTCACTGTGGCTCAGATAACAGGATTTTTATTTACAGAACATGAATGAAATTTGGCAAATCCTTGCACAGCATTATGAACTCATTGGGTTTAAAGTATTTTCTTTGTGTTGCTTTCAAAGATTTCCAAGACACTGGGCTTGGTATGAGGCTCCTCCACATTCATAGCAGGACACAGCACACTAGAGATCATTTTTCATTAATACCACTATGCATTTCTAAGAGATGGCAGCGTATAATTCCTCCTCCAGCATAGCTGAAAAGCAGAAGGACTTGGAACATCTAATCAAATTCTCACGTAAGAAATATGAGATCTCTCACCTTCCCATCCCATTCTTCTGCAACTCTTTCATCTGCAGCATCCTTGCCTTTCTGGCTCACATGGCGCTCTCCTGCCACAGGTGTGTAATATCACAGCAGTACAAGCTCTCTCTCTCTTTCATCCCTTCTGACCTAAGTATTGTGGCTACCTATCTCCAGTCAGATGTTTCTTTTTTCCAAAGCTTTTGTGTTATCTAAGCCTCATGTTCCAGTTTTTCCACGTAATTTTTACCTCTTGTGACTTTGAGGATGCTAAGTCTGCCTTCTCTCACTTGCTACACATCATCTTGCTTGAGATGGTACTTCTGCTTTCTCTGCCAAATTCACTTTTCTTCTCATCTTGACAGATTTACAATTTCAGGCTCTGAACTCCCATTTTCTTCAAAGTCCAATGTCTTCAGTCAAAGCTGGAAACAAGAGGGGTGCACCTTCTGTCTATGATGTTGCCACCCTTCTCCCATCCAAATCTGGCAGGATCCAGAAACACACCTCTGGATGAGGTTGCACATGAGCTTCCTCGAGCTACCCTGCCCATCTCCAGCCTCCTGGTATCACCTTCCCTTGTAAAAACTTGTTATTCACACTCCTTAGCTCCCCATATTATTACTATTTCCTCTCCTGTTTTCAGCATGAAAATCTTCTGCACTTTCCTCACTGTTTAGCACAGGAGCTCCCAGTCCCATGTGTTTACCTTGCACATTCCCAGTGCAAAGACTAGGCTAGGCCTTGCCATAGTTTGGGAGAGGTCCTGGCACCAGCACAGCTTCTCCTGTCATCGGAGAGGGGCAGGTGCTGCTCAAGGGAACATTAATACTTCACACCACTGCTCTTCACTTTGTTGAGCTGTGAAGACCTCTCTCTCTGCTCACATGGGTGCCAGGTGTACCTTTTCCCTGCACTGCCTATGCTGGTAGGAATGGGTGTACAAACCAGAAGTACATGTCCAATTTAATTTAAATTTTATACATATTCCCTATAATAATGAGATTGCAGGTACAGGCATACTAGCCATTATGTTATATGAAAATTATATTTCCATATTTTCCCAGATGAAACATCATACCGATTTCATCTCTTTTTTTTTCTCCTGGAAAGGTCTGGAGGAGAATAATTTTTTTAATCTACTTTCAATTACTACAATTGCACAACCATAAAAACCCTACTAAGATAAAAAAACCTCTGGAAACTATTATAGAGCTGCAGAAATGAACTCTTAAATTGTTGTGCTACATTTATTACCTAGCTCAGTATGCTCTCAATGGTTTGTTGTAATTTTAGACTCAATAAGGAGTGCATCCCTCAAAGGGCAGAAAAGTCTTAATACCATTATTTTATTGTTTATCAAATTAATGTAAAATCATTTCATAATGAATACACTTTTAGTTTCTAGAATTTTTCTATTTTAAAGCAATTTTTGGGGAAAATAAATGCTGGTGAAACTGAAAATCTCCACTCTTTGACAGTTTCATTTTATACTATTATTGTTGGGTTGTTTTCTTCCCTAGTGAGATACTGACCTGTAGAAATACTATCCAAGTTACAAGCACATTTAATTTAGGTATTCTTATCACCATTTCTGTATACTCTGTTTTTAAGTGACTATTGGAAAGATGATGGTTGGTTTGCTGAACATTTAATTTACTAAAAAAACCTGTTTACATTGTCCTTCCACATTTAAATCTTTTAAATAGAATATTTCATTGCATCTGAAATGAAAATTTATTTTACTGAGGAATAAAGAAAGAGCTTGTTGTTTTGTTTTGGTTTTTTTTTTTTCATTTAAATTCTTTTTCCCAACCCAACCTCAGTTAAATTCTGTTCCGATGAGTCCATCCTTTACAGTTTTATTTACAAGTGGTGCTCCAGTGTTGGTAGAGAAAATTTGTGCAAGCACAGTGGTCACATTCTTTATGAATTGTACAGATGCAGGGAACCTAGAGTTCACCATCTATTTTCAAGTATTTGGCACATATACAGAAACATATATAAACAAAATACTAACACAAAATAAAATACGAATTCCTAAACACCTCAGTGATTATCCCACTGTCACTAAGTCCAGGACAGTTTAGAATCTGGTAACTGCACTGAGAAATTTCCTACCAAGTTTCTGAATCAAATTAATTTGATGCCAACTGAGATCACTGTTTTGTGAGAAGTGTTACTCAGTCAGTGGAAAATGGTTTAGTCTGGTTGTCAGTGTCAGGGACATACATGCAAAGATGGGGAGGTTTCACATTTTGGGCAGGCTCAGTGTAGTGTTGGACTGACTGTATGGGCAGAGCCAACTCCTCTTCCACTGGTAGGACCTTCCACAAGGACTCACCCTGACTTGGAAGGAAAGGCATGACAGATGGAGAATCTTCCCACCAAAAGAATAGATTCGCTGTAGATAAAATTTCAGTGCACAGTTTTCCATGAAAACATAAAAAAATTGTGTGGGCTGATAGCTCAAAACCTCCTTTGAAAAAAGAACTAGCAAGGACAAATGTCTAAACAGCATACTTGCCCTGCTTTCATCCTCAACCAGTGCTGTGACACTGGTAATCCCTCCCTTCAGGGAATTCTTCACGGTTCAGTCAGCAGCTTTTAACCCCTAGACATCCTTCACAGTACAAATGCCTGTAGTCTGGTCCTTACTCAAAAAGCCAATCCAAACCATCATCCCAAGGCCTAACATGTTCTGCAAGCATGGGTGCTTACACTGATGTGATTTTGTGCTCACACACCTGACGCTGGCAGTAGGAAGACAGAGATGAGTGCATTCTTAGAAGCCTCAGTCCCTCTTGCAGGATTGCTGATGAGATCAGAATTGGCACTTGTGAGACAGTCACAACTGTTTCACTGTTACCCTGTGGAGTGTACTGTACTGTACAAGCTACACTTGTAGCTCTTTGGTCTAAAGCCAGTCGGTACTATCTGTCCAGGAGTGACTTCCAGTGTGAGTCTAGAGCCCCACAGAATCCTCCTGGAGATGGCTCTCCAAAGGCAAATATACAATAATAGAGAAAAGACTTTGTTCAGTCAGTCAGCACAAATGTGGACTGGCAGGAATTTAACAATGCTTGCTACCTGTGAGTAGCTTTGAAAGCCTACAGACCATCAGATGCATTGCCTACTTATTGAAAGATTTGCCATTAAAAACCCACAAACTCCTTTGTAGTGCAAGTTGGCTTTTCTTGTCTGTCAAAAAAAAGGAGACTGAGTGTATGTGGAGGGCAGAGGAACAAGAATTTGAGAGTGCTTTTAAAGCAAAAATGAAGAAATAGTGGGGGAAAAGGCAGATTAGAATAAGAGCTGCACTGTTCCCTCTGCAGGATAGAGGAGTGCAAGAAGATACACAATGAAGAATGATTACCCCAGGACAGCTGACTTTACTAACGCAATTGCTAAGGATTCTCTACCCTGTAGTGCTAATGCTCTGAAGACATTAGCCATTAATTACAACCTAATATTTAACATATCTAATGATGGAGGAACCTCAGCCTGCTATCTCTTTATCCCCAAGTAGAATAAATCACTGGGTTACATCCCAGATGTCCTCTTTTGGCCTAGCAATAAGACTGTAAAGTGTTATATTGAACCACATGTTCACTGCTTTGCTCACAAAGTATGCTAAGTAGTTGTTCACACAGTTTCTTGTAGGGCAGTAAATGAAGAGCTCAGTTGAATGGTCTGGCCACTTGCAAACTTCACCAGACTGTGTTCTCCTGGTGTGGACTCTAAATCTTTGTCTAATCTAGCTTGGAAAGATGAAAAGTAGCTTAGTACAAAGAAATTGGATGAAGTGTATCCTCTCATAGCCACTATCTGTGTGCAGCAATGAGTTGTGCAGCAGGAGGACTGGAATCTCCCCAGCTTGTGCCAGGAAGTAGCTCCCTTAGTTGTAGGAAGCCATTTAAAATCTCTAAAAATGTTGCTTACTTTGAAAAGAATTTGAAGTCACAGGCCATGAAACTGGAGGTGTCAGGTTTGGTGTTTCCCTCATGCTAGGGGGACACTGGAGGTGAGAGACAGGAGACCTTTTTGGGTGCACCTGCTTTTTCTACATGACGAGGTGTTTTTTACTTGTTTCTTTGTAAATAAACAATTTGAACAGAGGACAATGTGATGAATGACTTATCCTGGGGTGGTACTGTATGTATGATACTGTATGAAATTGTATTCCCTATCATCTGCTCTATGCCAGACATGAATCCTGTGCCTTTCTGTGTCTTTAACACAGACCTGAGAGAGAGGGGGGAGGAAGGTGGTGGAATCCCTTCGGCACTGTGTTCAAAAACGCAGATAACTTGCTTGCTTCTTGGCTCTTGGCTTCTGCATTAGGGAAGAGAGTGGCATTCTCTTGCTTTTTAGCTATCTTCTTGTCCATTAGATGAGGAAAGAGGTTTTCCTAGGACTTTAGCTACTTCTCTTCTGGACTGTTCAGCAACACCAGAACATCACTGGGAGGCCCTACACTGTGGCTTGGAGGGGCCCGCACCGAACTCCAGCTCCGGAGAGGAGAGAGAGCCGCCCACAAAGGACTCTGAAATCTTCCCAGGTTCTCTCCACAGCAAGAGGTTTTATTATTTAGCATTATTCTTTTTTTCTGTGCCTGCGTGGACTCTGCTTGTTAAAGAAATAATTTTTTTCACTTTCCTCCAAGGAAAATTCTTTCCAAACCTGTTGGGGGAGGGGCAGCTGAAACCTTCTTTGGAGGAAATATTCCTTCCAGAGCATTTCCCTTAATTTGTCTTAAACAAGGACATAACTGCAGGTGTGTTTTAGTTTTATGCATTTGTTATGTTACCTACACCAAAAAAAGATGTTAAAATAAACTTTTTATTTAAAGGAAAATTTATTTGTAAGATGGGATGCATGTACTCTTCCTGCCTTGCTGCATACATCTTGGTCTTACCTCAGCTCTTTGGCTTCTTGTAATTTTCAGAGAGCAAAAAAAGTCCAGTGTTTGCTAGTAAAGAAAGTAATTCAGATCCAGAGAAGGCTTGTGGATGTTTCTGCTGTACACTACCCCTTATTATTACATCAGGCTTTTCTTTGTCATTTTCAGGTTCATTTTCAACAGCTGAGAAGTGTTGTATTTTGCAGACCATGGATTCAATATCACCAGACAGGAGGGAAGCTGAATGGTTTTGAAAGCCTTCCTGTCATACAAGGCAAAGACCATTGTTTTCTTTCAAACCAAAAATGTCAAACACAAAAGGTCAGCTCAGTCCTAGCTAAACCAATACTATTGTGGCCTGTGTATGCATGCGGTGCCCTGTTTGTGTTCCTCAGATCTTAGCAGCTAAACTGAGATGTGAAAAGTGAAGAGAGACAGACCAGTGGCCCTCGGGGTGCTGTGAGACTGTTCCAGTGGCCTCTTTGAAGGAGATGATGCCTTTAGCTCACTTCAGGGACAACTATGGCTGGTTAAACTTCTTTAGACTGGGTGTACCTGGTTTTCCTGCACAGCTGTAATTTTTTTCTTCTGCCCTAAGAGTTTTCAAGTCTGAGCTCACCACTGCTGCTGCAGGAATCACAGACTTTGAAACATCAGAGAGCTGAAATATGCTGTGGAATGCACTTAAGTTCCCATGGACCAGTTTCATAACTGAATAAAGAAGATATTGTAATAAGTAGAAGAACCTTGTGATTAGTCACAAGATACAAGCAGATAAGATTAATGTGTGCAGGGATATGGTTTCAAACAAAGGATAACTGCTTACTGGCTGTGGAAAGTCTTACTCTTCTGGATGGAGTCTCTGCCTTTTCACAGATTAAAGTTAAAACAGAGAAGGGGGAAAAAGTGAAATTAAATGCTATGTTGATGCAAGATGGAAAAAAATAGTGTATCAAAAGAGATACTTGTCTATTTTCATATAAATTTGCCTCTAGAGCAAAGAAATGTGTAGTGGATAGATAGTGTTATGCTTTAATATGTTTACTCTGCTGAAATGTTCAGCAGTTCTTCCAAATTTTAGAGCAGGCAAGACAAAAATTGCTGTAATATGCAGAGTTGCACAGAGTTATCAAAGAAGGAGCAGCATGCCTGGCCAATACTTACATGCAAGTTTCTTAGAAAAGATATGTAGAATGCAGAATGCAAGCTGGGGTGTACATGTACATGTGGGTGTGCATGTGTTTAAGAAGACTGGAGCAGGCTGTTATCCTGAGTCTTGGGGCAATGCTGCAGGCTGATAGTTCTCTCTGCATAGATGGTGAGAGGAGCATAGCCTCCCCTACTCGTGTGGGATTTGGCATCCTGTTATCCCTTCCACAGAGGATAATGGGAACACGGTCTCCCAGAAGTAGAAGGATTTACAGGGTGACTTGCTAATGGAGAGGGCATTCAGCTCCCCTGTGGTACTCCTGCCCTCAGATAGCTAAGCATTACAGTTTAAGAAGAGCTCATCTTTTACCTCTGCTCAGGATCCATGTGTTTATGCAGGCTGTGTGTTCAGAATAGAGATGAATACAGAATGCAATAAACAGTATTCCCAGGCTCGGTGATAAAACTGACCTTTTCCCCCTCTGGCGGTGTCCCTCATTCCACTTCCTTCCTGTATTTCTTCAGCCATCACTTTCTCTCATCAGAGAGGTTGCACCTCGGTGTGTCTGGTGAATGAAACTTAAAGGCTTTTTTCCAGTGTTAATGAGGTGAGGTGCTTTTCCTGCTGTGAACGCTTGGTGTGTTTCTATACAAGAACCTTGCACAGCCTCAGCACTTTTACAAAGCTGTACAGTGTTATTGATTTCTCCAGCTTCTGCTGTGAGGGGTTTGTGGTAAAAAGCAGTGACTCAGCCTGATGTGCTCAGTGGAGCTGTTTTACATGCTCAGACTGTGCTCCTGTTGCTGCCGAGTGGTTAAAAAAAAAAATCACAGACAAGCCTTTCAATTTGTTTGAAGTAAAGTGCAGGGTTAAAGTAAAGCAGCGAGGTTTTCTGGCAACTTTGCAGAGATTATTACAAATACTCTTAATCGCAGGCCTGATTCTGGGGAGTGAGCCTATGTTCTTTTTCAGCACCAGAAGGGGAGAATGAGATCAGGACTCCCAACTTCCCTCTTGGGTGGAGCATGACACACTGAAGCTAAGAACAATCCCACCTGGAGAGCTGCAGTGTTTGGAAGGGGACATGCCTGGAAATGCTGGCCCAGCTACTGAGACAGTTCAATGAATATTGGGGCAGGTTTGTGCTGGTGATCTCAGCTCTGCATCTGCCTGCCTGGCTATGCCAGTGATTTACTCAGGGTGACAACATTCTTAATGTGGTCCCATGGAAACCTACAGATGTGAAATGCTTGCTATCTCAACACAGAATAAAGCTGAGACCTCTCTGAAGTTCTCACAAACAGCAAATTCAGCAAGTATGCAACCTGAGGAAGGAGAGGGAAAAAGTACAGCTGTCCTGAGAGGAGAAGTGGGGATTGTTTATCTGTTTCTGAAAGATAAACAAGCTGTTTCTGTCTGTGATCTTGCTTATCTGAAGAGCAGGACTCCTAGAAGCTTTCAAATCACCAGAGATTCATGGAAGTGTAGGTCAGAAGGCACCGTTTGGAGCTCTCTCGTTCAAACTCCTGCTAAAAATATGTTTAACACCAACACTGCATGAATTCATGGCTTTGTCTAATACTTCTAAATATCAAAAAGCTCAAAGGATGGAGGTTCTGCAACCTCACTGGATATCATGCTTTGGCACTGCACTGTCACCTCAGTAAAGATGTCTTGTCTAATGCCTGTCCTGAACCACCAAACACAGAGATTGGGGCTATTGCCCTTTGTCATATGGTCTGCCACTACAAAGGATTTGCATCAGTTTTGCAACTTTGGCTGTATTAAATAACCTGTGCAATTTATTATCTTCATTAGTGACATAGACGAAGGGATGAATTGCACTCTCAGCAAATTTGCAGATGACACCAAGCCAAGTGGTGCAGCTGACACACCTGAAAGATGGGATGCCATCCAGAGAGACCTGGACAAGTTCAAGAAGTGGACCCTCATAAGGTTTAACAAGATCAAGTGCAAGTACCTTGATCAGGGCAACCACCTGTCTCAACACAGGCTGAGGATGAACAGATCAAGAGCAGCTCTGTGAGAAGGACTTGGGGGTGCAGGTGGGTGTGAGGCTGGACATAACCCAGCCCTGGGCACTCACAGCCCAGAGAGCCAAAAGTGTCCTGGGCTGCATCCAAAGCAGCCTGGCCAGCAGGGCAAGGGAGGGGATTCTGCCCCTCTGCTCTGCTCTGGTGAGACCCCACCTGCAGTGCTGCATCAGCTCTGGGGTCCCAGCACAGGAAGGACATGGACCTGCTGCAGCAAGTCCAGAGGAGGCCACCAAGATGACTAGAGGGATGGAGCACCTCTCTGATGAGGAAGCCTAAGACAATTGGGATTGCTCAGCCTGGAATAAAAAGGCTTCAGGGTGACATAATTGTGGCATTCCAGTACCTGAACGGAGCCTACAAGAAAGATGGAGAGAGATTATTTACAAGATCATGTAGCGACAGGACAAGGAGAATGGCTTCAAACTGAGAGTAGATTTAGATTAGATGTTAAGAAGAAATTCTTTACTATGAGGATGGTGAGGCACTGGAACAGGTTGCCCAGAGCAGCTGTGGATGCCGTGTCCTTGGAAGTGTTCAAGGCCAGGCTGGATGGGGCTTTGAGCAACCTGGACTAGTGGAAGCTGTCCCTGCCCATGGCAGGGGGGTTGGAACTGCATGATCTTTAAGGTCCCTTGCAACCCAAACCATTGCATGATTCTGTGATTCTGAAAAGCTGGAGGCTCCTATTGGAATCCCCCCAGCCTTCTCTTCACCAGACTAAAGAAGCCCAACCTTTCATTACAGGATTCATCCTACTAGGACTCTCCTGTTAATCTTCCACTGGATATTCTCCAGTTTCTCCAAGAACAAACAACTTGGAAAGCATGAGAGCCCTCCCAGTGGAGCAAGATTTCTGCCTGTCTCAGGCTTCCTTCCACAGTTCTAGAAGACTGTGCTGTGATACCACAGCTCTCATCTCCAAATGTTTACCTGGGATTCAAGAGTCTGCAGCAGGTAGCCAGATGTACCAAGAGGCATTCAGGCAGTTGCATTGAAACAGAACTTTTTTTCACTAAGCATTTATGTTTTAACACCCTGATGTTCTTCAATTCCAGTAAAACTTCTGAAATCATATGGGTTACTTCAGGAGATGTTGGCTGGAGGAAGGGACTTTTGAGGGGCTTAACCCATGCAGGCAGTCTGAATTGCTCAATAGCCCTGCCTTGCAAAGCAGAAATGGAAAAAAACAGAGAACAGAGTGACCTGAATTCAAAGAGCCTGACAACAAGCCCAGTTGTTGAAAGACTGCGACACAGAAACCTAACAGTAGGATCTCTGAAGCAAGGAGACCTAGGATATTGGGAAAAAAACATGGACATACTGACTCGTTGTCCATAACAATCTCTTGGGTATCACTAGATTCATTATATGTTGTTGAGATTTCAAACTGCCAAATATAGGAAAAATATTTTCAATTCTATTTAACAGTTTCGTAATGTCAAGAAAACTCTCTCACCCTTCAGACTACTAAGAGAGCTGCTGTGGGGAAACAGCTGAGCTGCTTTCTTTCAAAATCTGTACTCTGCCTGCATTCAATGACCTTGGCAGACGTACAGAAGGAATATTTTACCATTGGAATGGATTGTTTTTCATTTCTTTCCAGATTAGACACAAGCAAATTTTCTCTCATCAAATACACAGATTTTGAAATTCCACTTTTTTCTCCATCTTCAATAAAAGGATTTTTAAGTGCAGAGAAAAACCATATATTCCAGCTGTTTGGTTTCTTTTGCCCTCCTACAGCATCCCAAGATAGTAGATAAAAAGATGATGTTTGAATTCTCTTTTCTGACTCCAGCATTTAGATTGCAGTTGAAGTTACTATTTACACTGGCAATTTTAGCTCCATCATGACTGAAACCAATTCTTATTAACTAGACATGTGAAGATGTGGTATGTTTTTCTTCATCTGAGAATATGCAGGAATAGTATTGAGACTGAGATTATGGGAATTTGGAGGCTTCCCAACTTTGACAGAGTATTTGCTATGCTGGATCAAACGGGTTTCCTATTCCACCCCTCTGCCCCTTAGTCAGGAGTGCTGCATTTGGTAATGACTGGGGATTCATGTGAGCAAAATGACAAAACCTATCCATGATTGATATTCCATGCCAACAGTGCAATACTGTAGGTGGAGAGAAGGCAATTTCCTTCTGACCTTGAAAAAGAGCCGCTTAAGCAATGAAGTTACTGTTATGAAGTCCAACAAATGCTGTAGTTAATTTAAAAATCTATCTCTGCTTATGGAAAAAGAAGTTAATACTGGACGTGAAGGCTATAGTACAGTGAAGAAATACCAGGCAGTACTATTATTGATATTCAACAGATTTTGTTTCATTAAATGTCTGGACACTTACATATTGTAGAAGCTTTTCTTATAAATGCAGATCTTTTTCAAAGTTGGTTGACCTTCATTCTAGCCCAATGACTCCACACACTTCTAACTAGAATTACTCCTTCTTGCTGGGAAGCTGCCTGCAGGATGTGCTCCTACAAGCACAGCAAGAGCCATCTCTGGGTACAATGAGTTCTTTTGCTAGAAATTTCCACCCTGGAGTTACTCTAAAAATCCTGGCAGGATTAGCCTGCAGTTATCCAGAAAGATAGAGAACTGCTCACATTTTCAAAGGAACATTTGTGTATCTTGCTCTTACCATGATATTAGTGAAAGCCAGCTGATTACCAAATGTCTCTTAAACTTGCATTAGCTCTTATGGTCATTAGGTGCATAAATATATTCCAGAAGGCTGGGTTCATTTAATCCCTTAGCCCACCATTTTTCTTTTTAGTCAAGCATTGCAGTTACAGTGTTAGTGATGAAAACACCTGATTGAAGCCTTTAGGTTAGAAATTAGGTGGCTTTGCTAAATTGTCTGGTCTGTGTTCATTCCTCTGAAAATGATATGATTCCTTTTGGAGAATCCTGAAAGTGTGATTACCACAAGTTCATCAGTCGTAAAACAAATATTTACATTACGCATTTTAGCAACATCAGTTTTTACTCCTAACCTGCATGCATGGCTCTTTATAGACAGTGGCACCAGCAGCCATGCTAAAAAGGTTTGTTCACAGAAACACAACTGATGCCAAATATTTGCGAACGTCCAAAAGATTTCTTTATTTACCTTTTTGTTAAATAGTGCTAATGTGATTTTCATTAGCCCGTCTTGCACAATTTACCTGTGCACACATCACACCGAGGGACTTCTCAGCAGATTATTGACAAAAAAAAAGTACCAGAGCTACCATTATGACAGCACATATTTACAGGGAAGGTGTGGTGTAATACACACACAGGTCAAAGCTTTTGAATTAGAGTATAGCCCTTCCAGCTCAGTTGCTCACTGGTTTGCCTTCAGAAGGGGTTGCTGTTCTTTGCAAACAGCATAGGAACATGAAGGCTAAATGGAAACAGCCATGTTTCCCATAGAGATAAGCGTCAGTGATCTCCAGCTGTTCAGCAGTGCAGTAGTTCTCATGAGTGCAGCCCACTGTTTTTGTTCCAGGTCTGGCTCCCCCTTTGACCATGACCTGGCTATTGCCATGTGTGGGAGAAGGAAAGCAGGTCCTGCTGCCAGTGGCTTCCCCCACCAGCCTGTCCCTGGACAGGCTCCAGGGGCTTCACACACACCACCATGCCAGCTGGGCTGGCCAGGGTCCAGCTGTGGCTGTTTCTCTGCCTTTCTTCATGTCTGGTGTATTCTCACAAGAATTTCTGGCAAGCAACAAGCACCGAGGGTCTAAATCCATCACAGTTGTTTGCAGAGAGCAGCCTGGAGATCTACGTCTTCCCATGCAACCCAGCTGCTGACAAGAAACCCAGACCTCTGAGGCAGACCTGGCTTTTGCCATTCCCCTCTTTCTTGGCTGCTATTGCACATTCATTCCTAAAACACTGTCTGCCCTCCCACATGAAGAGAGAGAGCCATAGAAGTCAGTGCCATGCAAGGATGTGGGCACAGGTGGCACAGCTGGGCAGAGACATCCATGCTCACCCAGACATGCTGCTCCCTGAGGCTGTCAGCAGAGCAGAGAGCTGCAGGCAGTGGGTCTTGGAGACATCTACGGAAAGAGAGGAGACTGTCATTTATAAAGACTATGAGTCTTAGTGAGAGGAGGGGGACATTTGGCTTACAACAACCTTTCCTGGGAAAGTAGTTCACAAATTTATAATGTACAAGTGTATTTACTGTTTCCTCTCTTGACTGGCCCATAAAAAAGAATAAATACAAGATAGACAAACAGACAGAGAAGAAGGTAGATATTTTGTCTGTCAGGCTTTCACTTTACAAGACATATAGTGATCTAAGGCAGTTGCTATTCAATTTCAACTCAAAATTCAGTTGATAAGAAACAAACTTGTAAAACCTTGTCTTCTGCAGAGGCATTTTTTCCTTAGTAAAAATATTCTGTAATATCTTTAAGCCATCTGCAAGCAGACAAGAAAGCAAGATGAAGGAATTCCTCCTGAACTAAAAGATTTGTGAATGAGAAGCGTTCTTCTGAGCTTGCAGAGACACACCATAGTCCACCTCCATTTAAAACCCCAACACAATGTCTACCCAGTGAAAATCTCTTAGACATTTTACAGATGGAACTGGGACTCTGCTAAATCTTCTAAGCACCGATGCAGTTCTCTTGTCTTCTGAAACATCAGCAAAATTAGTACTACCTCAGCCTCTTACATGGGAAACATGGTTCTCCCCATTTCACATAAAAAGCACAGAGACAATAAATGACTTTACATCCAGGAAATAATTTCTGTCACACACCTAGATTTTGAACCCAAGCTGATGGGGTCTGTACTAGTTTGAAATCAAACCACTGGGAGATCACAAGTCAGAATTATAATTTAATGGAAGAAAATTAAAAGAAAGAAATAAATAAATGCAGTAATACAAGGATACTGACAAAAGTCAGAAATACAACCTGACACTCTGATGGTGGAGGCAATCCAAGCGAAGCAGTTCTGTTGACGCGGGGATCCTGTAGAAAGGTCTGGAAATCCGGCAGTAGCTCTTTTCCTCTGGGAGTCCAGTAGGCAAGTGCTGCTGTGGTGTTCAGGATTTCATCTTATATCCATGATGGAATAGTTGGTTCCTCCCTCTGGGCGGAGCATCTCACAATGGGATGATGAGTCATGAGATAAGGCACTGATGGGCCATTAACAGGAGGTAGTCCAGGGGGAGTTATCTCTGAGTCATGGGACCAGGCATTGATGGCCCATTAACAGCAGATAGCCCAGGGGGAGTAGGCAAGGAAAACACCACCTGTTCCAACCGCTCATGAAGATGGTAACAGAATATACTTCAACCCAGGACAGGTCCCAGGTGAAAGTCTCTCCCCAGAACAACATACTGGTGAAACAGTGCTTATGGACACATCCTGAACCTGGATGCTGTGCCCTTCAGAAGTGCAGTTCATTGCTCACAGGGATGGCAATGATTGCTGCAAGTGAGCACAGTGCTCTTCTGGGGCTCAGAACAACTGGATTAATACCTATTATTTTCTACACTGGAGTTATTCAAGAGTAAGGCACCTTGAGGCCAGAACCATTAAAAATTTGGAAAAAGGAAAACAAAGACATGGGAAGAACCATTTGCATTCATACTAAATATCATGAAGGAGTCTTAAATTCTTGGGGTTTGTACATGCTGAAGAAACTGAAGATCTTATTCCCCTCTCCCCCTTAGCAGAAGCCCAATGTAAAAATATAATCGAGAGATTAAAAAGACCTCATCTTGCATGTTTCCACATATCTGTACTAGGGCTTGACTAACTTAAGATCTCTCTTAACAGTTGTCTTGTTAGCCCCAGCTGATCAGAGGCTCTCTGTGAGCACATTGGGCTGGCAGAGCAGTGTTCTTTCTCAAGAACAAAAACTTTTCACAGCGGGGTGCTGGATCCTGTGTGAAACCTTTCAAGCAGGTTTACAGCTCTGCCATGGCACTTCTGCTCTGAGAGGTTTTATGTTCATTTTACAGCAATCTGGTAGGTTTTGTACCCGTGCTCAAGGCTGACCTTTTCTTGTTTGAGTTCAACCCATGCTGGCTTCAGCTGGCATGGCTGGAGGGTCCATAGCCACTTGGATATGTTTCATTTGGGAATAAGGCTGTCTGCCTCTCTCAAACAACCTTTTCTAAAAGAAGAACTAATCTGCCCTCAGCTTTGGTATCCTAAGTCCTCAATGGACTCCATCCCACTTTTTTCACAATCACCGGTGCAGATTAAAAAGTGCTTGAAGGAGCAGTAGTTCAGCTTCTCTACTTTCCAGTCTTTGGGAGCCCTGTTTTTATTCTCTAGGACATAGTTATTCATCAGTCTAGCTGTGAAAAGATGTGAGGATTAATTTAGATGTGTTCTCTTTTACATACCAAAAGCAAAGTTATGGAGATTTTATTATTTCACAGTTGGGTTCCCAGACAAAAGTATGATTGAAATCTTTTGGGTTTATTACAGTTATGATAATAATGTAGTCTACTTCCTTAAAAAAAGTATTCTTTTAAACAAATATTTTTCTGCCAACACTGTAATTCTAGAAATGGTACACTGCTACTAATCTTATCCCCACTCTAACAAGCTTTGGTTAATTCAGACTTCTTTGCTTTAGAGAAAGGGTCTCCTTTGATAAGTCACCATCCCTGGAGGTATTTAGAAGATGTGTATTTATGGCACTTAGGGACATGGTTTAGTGGTGAATTTGGCAGTTCTGGGTTAATGGTTGGACTCAAGGATTTTAGAGGTCTTCTCCAGCATGAATGATTGTATGATTTTATTGTCTATGATGCCGATTTGTTTCAGCTGCCACGTTGTGTGAGCTGCAGTGACCTGAATACACCTAATTCCCAGGGTTAGCCAGCAGGTTTTCTGAGTGTGTTTCTTCTGGGTCTTCTCCTTCCCAAGACACCTTATAAGCTAATTACAGACAGGGTAGGAGTAAGAAGTGGGTAAGGGGACAGGAAGGGGACAGAGCTGAGTTGGTATTGCCCTGAGGCAGAGCACAGCATGGGGAGAAAGGGAGAGCACTGCAGTCCTGCCATCTATTTTTTCTACCTTACTGCCTTCACAACAGTTTTGGGAAACTATCTTGGAGGAGGTCAGAAAGCTTCTGCAGTAGCAAGAAATGAAAATATTTAGAAATTTTGCTTCGGTCAGATGTACTTTCTTTCTCTTTCTCTCCCTCTTTTTTTTTGTAATGGAATCTGCTACCCAAACATTTCTGTGCCTTTGTCTCTAGTTTCCATTCTGCTCTTGGAGGCAGCAATTTTGCTCAGGAGATTCATAACAATAGAAAACAGAAGACAAAAGTCTCATCGATATTTTAGACAACAAAGGAAAAACTGAACAAGAAGGTAATTAAAGTAAAATCCTGAAAGCTTTTCATCTTACAAGGTAAAAAAGTGACTAAATCCCAGTTTAATTTTTCTTGTCATGTTGACTATCCAGCTCCAATGAATAGGCAAAATGTTCTAGTGTATCTCCCTTTATGTACGTACTTTTAATTCTTTTTCCTGTACTTTTATTACAAAAGGTTGAGAAGATGGAAGTGGTTATGCCCACAAAGGAAGATTTGCTCTGCAGTCAGATGCTTATTAGGTTTTGAATCTGTTTGAAATAATGAATTGCAATCTAGTATAATTAAATATAAAACATTAATTAACTGAGTGTTATTAGCTAAGTAAACCAAGAACAGTTTGTAAAGTTTGTATTTTCTTTCACAGACATTTCCCTGCATATGAGAACTCTGCATGCTAACCCTTAAAGGGTCCATGTCAATCACAAAAGACAGTTTGCATTTTCAGATGGGAGAATTGCATGTCTTTATTTAATGTAATATTATATTATTTGAAGTTCAGAATTATTGAAAAGCTTATGCAAGAATTTTAGCAGTAACTCCCATATTTCTCTCACTGGAGATATTTCACTACGCATCAGTTCCAGCAGAAAGATTAATATTGGTGGTATCATTGGATTACTTGAATACACAGAATATATGTTGCTTGATAATTTGTCTCTGAAAAGCTGCACCACAGACTATTACCTTAAGCATTCTGGCATTAAGAAGATTCCTTGTCACAACAAAAATTCCATCCAGGAGCAAGTAGTTAAATTTGTTACATGTAGCTCAGATCCTAATTCTTAAGAGTTAAAGGATTCTGTCCCATATAGTACTTTGAAGGGCAGTTGACAAAAATTATTTTTGAGCAGAAGGTATTTGTCTTTGGGAGACCTTAATGAATCTAAACCTTCTTTAGTTTGGAGAAGCACAACACTGCCCAGGATAGGTATGGTAGCAGATGATTACTGAAGCAAAACACCTTTGGTTGCATGGTACTGTGCACCACCTATTTTCTTTTTTTCTATCTCCCTCTTGCAAGGAACCTGCTCACTCTAATATATCACTGAGTTGCATGATGTGCCTTCCAGGATCCAGCAAGGTACAAACCCAGGTAAAATTGCTCTTTCCCCTTTTACTCACACTAAAAGCAGCCAGTTGTCCAGCGCACTAAAGCAAATAAAATAATTCCTAAAAGCTCAGTAGCTGCTGGGCTTTTAAAAGAAAAACATTGTGAAGGAAAAATGTTTCTTTCCAGATTCTGAGGGGAGAGAGACCAAAGATGGCTCCAGTGTACAATGAGGATTTGCCTTGAGCAGCATTCAAATGCATTCATATTTCACCAGAAGTGCAAGTCTTTTCTGCACCTTGAGTCAAGCCAGAGTTTAATTATTAAAGTAGATATTTGTATTAGGGCACAGGGCAGCACACCCTGCAAAAGTAAGGAGGATCCATAGCCTCCACCTTGCTCAGAGAACTGCACTAGCAGTACTCTACTAAGCTGTATGCAGAATGATGTCATTTACGCCCTCCTAAGGAGGGTTTTTACAGGATTTCCTCCCTGAGTTAGTTTTAATTCTGTGACATGGATTAGGAGTAGAGTTGAAGCTCTGCAATCCCTTTAGCCCATTGCATCCCAGCTTCTCAAGACCCACTGTAAGTAAAAGATAGATGGGTTCAGGTTTTATGTCTTTAGCTCCCTGTCCTCCTAAGTGCAGGGGAGTGTTTGCATGGGTTTTGTGTAGCTATCCTTAACCAAACCTCAGTGTTCAACCTGGTTAATCCTCATGACTTCTCTGTGCACACACAATCCAAACAGCCATCTTTCCCAATATTTTACTTCCTTATTTTCTGTTTGTATAACTCCTGTGAGGTTTGCAGGCTGCATCTAGTTCCCTTAGGGAGGTGGAAAAATCATAGCAAATCAGGCTCTTTGCTCTAAAATTTCCCAAAGATCAAAGTTTAGTTATCATTAGAATGTAAATGTCACAATATTATGAAACTCGTGCATCAGGAAAGAACATATCTTCCTCTTTGAAAGTGTTTCTATGTGATGTGACATTTCGGTAACATTTGAGGTAGGACTTCTTTTTCTTTTAATGATCTTTCCTTTTTTTTTTTTTGGCCATTATAAGTATGCTATTCCCACCTACTAAAATAATATTTAAAATAAAGTATTTAATGAAATATTTTCCTTTTTCAAACTGACTCCAACATCCACCTTGTTGTTCTATTTAATGTGTTTTTCAAGGCTAGAGAAATTCTAATGAGTTCATGAATATTAAGAAAGCATGGCTCTAAATCTCTTCATAAATACACTCAAATTATCAATATACCACAGCAAGAGATGGGTTGCTGGGTGTTTGGGAACAGGGGCTCCACTTGAGAAAATATTGATGAAGAAACAACAAAAACATGAGCTGATAACATGCTGCCATCTCACATTGGAGGTGCTCTATGCCAGTCAGGATTGAAACATCTCAAAAAAGCAACCATTAAAGTCATTAAACTAATGGGATAAAGATTTCCAAAGATGTATTGCATAAAGCATTGACTGTAGGAACCATGTAGTGATTATATCAGATAATGTTGCTACGTCGGGTGATTACTTCGAGCCAGCAGCCGGAAAATATTCATTCCCACAGCAGCCAGGTTTAATAAATTATTAGTGACATTAGTCAGCTCAGCCTGAAATAAATATTTATTATTAGTATTATTTTATCTCAGGGACCTGGAGACACTGGTCAACCAGTTGGTGCTGGGCTGCAGATGGACATCCCACCTGCCAGTCCCTCCATGGTGCCATGGGTCAGCCTCCAAAGCATGGCCAGATACCTCTCATCTAGCATGGCCTTCATGTATGCAGGGAGAGGTGGGAGCAGCTCCTACTACTTTCTAGTGCATTAAATTCAAGTTAATAATTTTAAACTAGTGCATTTCTCCAGCCATAATAAATATGAAAGCAAAAACGGAGAAAGTCTGTGCAAATTTCTTCAGTGGCAGAAGTTGAGGGATGATATTCTTTTTCCATAACTCTTAAAAGTCACCTTCATTTTAAATTATACCTTTTTAAAGATCAAAATTTGCAGCTGTTGAATCTTGGCCTGTAAGTTTTAGTAGAGTTATCCCTGAAGGATCCTAATTCACTTGGAGATGCTACCTGAAAACAGTGGCTAGACAAAATTAAAAGAATAAAAGTGGGTATTCATTGAAGGGCCTTCAATAGGTACACCTTGGGCAGTCAAAAATCTCCCAAGAGGCTACACCCAAGATGGACACTGGGTCATGGGTTTTTCACACTTTTATAAATTTGGTCCATTTTGTATATCAGGGTTAATTCTCCCATTACAATTTCAGATAATGATGTCATTACCCCGAGTTTGTTCCCCCTTTTCGGAAGTTTAGTTTACATATTTCAGAGCCTAGGCCAACAAGGTGTCCTTGAGTCCAGGCCCAGAGAGGGTTTCTTATGTCTAACCAGAATGGGAGGACAGTAGCTAACAGGCTATGGAGCTTTAGAGTTACACACTAAAGCAGTACAGGATCTGAAAAATATAAAAGCTAAATCCTGAGGCATCATCAAGACAAAACTCCTGAAGACCAACAGCACATTTTGGTTTTTAACTTTACCACTCAGAGACTCCTGCAAGTCAGGAGACAGTCTGTAGCTGCTTTAATACAAAAATCTTTAATGGCAGTGCTAGTGGCCACTGAAGAGGTATTTATTAGCAAGTGGATCTTGTAAAAAAGAAAACAAGTCCAGACTATATTTATTTGCACATTTTGGCTTGGAGATCTTAAGAAATACTTGCACTCTTAACTAGCTTAGTTGTTTGGTTTTTGTTTTGGGTTTTTTTTTCATTATAGTGCAGCCAGAATTATACCCTGTAACAACTCTGATAAGGCTTGGAAAGGAAACTTATATTCTAAGAGTTTTAACGTGGCTTGCTTTATTTTCCCTTTTTTTTAAATAGCATTTTTCAGATTATGCTTATATTTCTAGGGTTTTTTTCCCTCTCTGTAGATAAACACTATTAGCTTACACCATCATATCACTGTTAGTGTGCAGCTATCTTAAGGCTACCTAAGTAAATTCTGTTGTTCAGCCTCTGTTGTTACAAACCCATTTTTGTTTTAATGTGACTAAATTGGTGTGGAAAGGTAGGAATATTGCCTGTTATTGCAATGCTGTAAATACATTGTGTATGGAAAACATAAGAAATAAAGAGCTTAATTAACTGTGATTTATATTGATTTATATGATCATAAAATCACCAGAGTTTGGAGCAACCTAATTTGTTTTAATAAGTGTTGCCTGAAAGACTAGCAATTACAGTCATAAACCAATTACTGAACTAAAGCATAGTAAATTTAAAAACAAAAGCAGTCATAAGATAGTTCATTTGGAAGCCCACTAAATTAAAAAAGTTAATTTATGCTTAAATGACACTGGAACTGCAGTAGCACCTGTAACAGGGGAATTTTCAAGTAGTTTCCCACTCTAATCTCGCGTTTTTGGAGTTTCCAGAAATATTTATGTTTTGGCTTTACCATTGTAAGCATAGTCCCAAAGATGTCTTGTTGATTTACATGGACACTGATAATATTATTTCTGTGCTGTGTGTGGATAAGAAACCCTGAGTAGACCCAGAAGTTGGCAGGCTGGGGTGAGGCCACAGTGAAGGACTCTGGAGACCATGTTTGTGGATTGATAGAGCAAGAGTTGCCCTTGGCAAAGCCAACAATTGTTGACTGACATATGAACTAGACAAGTAAGAAGCAAAATCATTATTTTCACTTCTTCAAGTCAAATACAATTCAACAGGAATAAGCCAACATGCAGAGGTCAGGCTGTCTGAGAAATGATGGGAGCCCCACCCACAGTAACTGGACACTTAAACACATATAGCACTATGTCACATCTCTCTTCTGCTGAAAATAACTTATTTTTTAATTAACATATTTCTAAGGAATCTGACAAAAAGTTGAAAATGTGATGGTGAAAGGATAATGAAGACACAGCTGTACTAAAATTTCTGCTGTGGTGACACTTCATGGTGCCTGTTATAAGAATCAGTTGCTAGAGAAGACCCTAAGTTCTTCTGAAAACTTGTGCTCTAGGAATCATGACACTGGGGCTCCATTTCTGAGGGAATGGAAGAGAAAAGGGAGTTACGAGGAGAAAGTAACCACTCCACGTGATGAATGGAGATTGACGAACACTATAGCTGTCTTTATGTGATCTCTGTAGACAACATTGAGGGTTATATATCCCTCACAGGTTCCCACAAGTGTATCAGTAGGGTTCCTCATAAAATTTGTCAAGGACTTACAACAATAACTCATTGAAAGAGAAAATTATAAAACATTATTAGTAGTAGATCATCAATCTTGAGAACTGCAATTGCTTAAGAACCATTGGGGTTTTTTAACAGATAAAAGAATTAACAAAATCTGAAAATGGACCAAAATTGTTTTGGTTATGCCAGAGCAAGCAAAGAGCCTGACAGCTGCTACACACTCTAACACAGCAAGGTGCTTGGTCAGAATGATGTCTGGTGAGGTTAACCATCATCAAAAACAAGGCCAAGTGTATTGAAGGGACAGTGTACAGCTAGGTACTAAGCTGGGTGTAAATATTCCAGGAAAAGGGGGTCTTAGTAAGGATTGTTCAGTGGAATGTGCAGGTGACTCAAGAGCAGCTGCTGATGCCATCGCTCCCCAACCCCATTCTGTCACCGGGATCTAGGTTAGCCTTAACACTTTGAGCAATGTGTTGCTTTTTTCCTGTTGTTTTGTGAATTGTTTTTTTAACATGGATCATTGCAGCTGAAGTGGGTTAGGGAGAATGGCATGTGGTGGTGTGCTAACAGGGCTGGTGACTTTCTGCCTTGTGAATGGCAGGAAGGGACAAGGCTCTGGTCAGGGGTAAGTTCAGACACAGCCTGTGAAGCTCTGCCATCACTCCAACACGTGCAAAGACTGCACAAAGTCAACAGAAGACCATTAACACTACATCAGTGGTACATGCAGAGTTATCTTGGCTAGTCACTTCTGCTAGGACACCTTGGAATGGGTAGGATGAAAACCCCTTCATCTGACAGCTGTTTAGTGTACCCAAGCAAAGCTGTGGTAGTGGGCTCTTCAGCCTGGCAAGCAAACGGACAGCACAACTGCAGGGTTGCTCTTTGAAGCTGGGCAAATTCAGACTGCAAAGGAGATTACAATTTATCTAAGCAGGGGGTTATTAACCACTGAAATGATTTAGTAAAAGCTGTTGTGGGTTCTCCATCACTGCCTTTGTTCAAATCAAAATGGGATTTCTCAACTGAAATACAGTGTAATTCGAAGGGGAAATAATTCATGCCTGGTTATAATTGGTGTTATAGAGAAAGTCAGGCAAAACAATTAAAGTGATCTCATCTGGCTTAAAAATTGATGAGTCTGTTTAAAAGGAAAAAACCCCATACCAAACATAACAAAACTGACTCAGGAGGAATTAATTTCTAGAAGATGCATTTCACAAAGGCATATTGCTTTCCAATAGCACAAATCTGTACCTTGGGTGATAGTGCTGCATTTCTCAAAAACACTGTTTAAGGAGACAAGCTACTTTTTAAAGGAAGTCGCAACTGTAATTCCTGGGTGAAATCAGAGTCTCAGTGACATAAATGACAGGAGTTTCATTTCTACAAGAGGTCAGAATTTTATCTGCTTTTTCCCTCCTTTAACAGCCATAAGCATGTCTCATTCTGCTGGATTTTATAGAAGGATACAGAGGATTTTCTGCTCTGCAAGTTGTGGTATTTCTTTTGGAAATGAAGGAAACCCAGCATACCGTGGCTGAGTGGTTGGCTTTGATCTGATGATGTCTTGAAGTCAAGGATTTGATGAACAGAGGAATGTCACTGATATTTTTTATCTGCAGAGGGTTGCAGTTATATCAGTGTGGCATCCTCAGAAATAATAATCTGGTGTTTTTTATAGTTTATTGTTAGGAAAGTCTCAAAAGAGTGAAAATGCAGAGTACATGCAAAGGATCACTGTTAGAAGCCCAGAAATTTAAGTAGAAATGAAAACATATATGACACATTTTAAATACATTGAAAGAAAACTGATTAGGCGAAAGAGATAATAGATAAAGTTTCCAAAACAAAGACAACAACCCTCTTTAGAGCAAGTTTACACTATCCTTACTGTGCAGAAGAGGTAAATATTGGGTCCTCAATGCAAAGCTTGCTGCATTTTGATACACTGATGTGTTATCTCTGTGCACATACTGAATTGTCAGAGACATTCCACTTGGCATCCAAGGACCCCAAAGAAGCCTCCTGTTCAGATTCTGACCAGGGCTGACTGCCAAGCTGAAATGCAGCATTTTGTTTCTCATGTTCACATTCTGAGGTGGCACTTTGTTTGAGAAGGCAGTCAATCCAATCCCGCCTCTCAGTGGCTGCCAACTTGCAGCTGTTTTGCAATCTGAAACCTAATGTGCATAAAGAAAAATATGTGGCCTCTATTTAATTTTCAGTGGTTTACTTGTGACAAATGTACATATTTTACAATATTTGGTATGAGCACGGGCCCTTTTTCTGCAGTATGAACACTCCTGGAGAGCCTAAGAAAAGGGGTTTTTATTCCTACATTTTCCTAAAGAGAACAGTCTGTATGTTTTTCAGATTTTCTCTTGGAAAGGACTGGAAAAAGGAGGGACTGTAACTGCTATAAATGCCTACCTCACCTTACAGATTAGCCTGAAACAACAGCTGGCAGTTGTGCTGACAAAATCAACCCTGTCTCAGAAAAGAGTTCTCTCCAGAACTGACTGAGATCTCAAATTTCAGTTTTCAAATAATTTTGGAATCTCACAAAGAGTGCAAAACACAAGCCTTTGTGGTGCAGAAGAGCAGGGTCTCAGAGCAGAGATAACTTGAGCATGGGACATATTGATTTTGATGTCTGTGAATTCTGCAGGCCCCAAAGATACACCCACTTTAGGTATTAGTTGCTTCATGCCAGTTACAAGCTGGTACATCAGGGGACACCAGGTGCTTCACTGTCCATCACCAATTGTGACATTGTGTTGTGATAATACCTTCATGCCATGCTAAGTGTATGCTCTTACAGAGCACATTAAACAATTCATGGTCGTGCAAGGGCTGCTCATGTTTTTTGAAGGAGACTTATCTTTGGTACAGCAGCTGCCATCCTAGAGCAGCAACTCAGACAATACCCCTACTCATTTTAAAGATGGAGCCATCTCCCCTTGTGAGGGGCAGCCTCTGAGTGGTGGGCTGGGACAGCAGAGGGGCGAGCTGAGGGCAGCAGCAGGGCTCTCCCACTCCTTAAAGACCACAAATCCCTGGGAGCAGAGATTTATTGTGCTTTTGTGACTCACTTGTCAATCAAATTCTTTGCTAGAAGTAATGCAGAACTGTTTCAACAGAATTATTTGATTTGGAGTTCCTCTAACTTGAAGGTGGCTTTTTTTATTTCCCCTGTTCCACATAAAATTTTCTCAATGTCAGTTCTATTATGCACTTTTGAAAAATAAGCAGGGCTCAAAATGAGTTATTTCTTGTGGGAAAACGGTCTGTTGGGAACACATTACACATTCCATTTACTAATCAGAATCTTCTGATAATTTTTACTGTGCATTGCAAATGCAGGCAGCCCGCATTACATCTGCAGTGCTCAGATAGACTGGAACTGCTCCAAACTTCTCCTCAAAAATTTATTTTTATAATTTTCCATGAACTTACTGTTCCTTCATCCTGGTCACAAATGCATATTTATGCAATGGACTAACTACACACATGCAATAGTTTAGTAGAGTTACATGTACCATAGCGTTAAAAAATAGACTCTTTCTCAAAGAATGTAGAAACTGTTGCCTAAAGAAACAAATGCTTCAGCTTGAGGAAGCTGAAAGACTGAAAACATCAGCAAGGAAGATAAATGGCCCCAGCTTACAGTAAAAAAAAAGCAGCAGGAAAACTAAAATTTTAGTGATCTACTTCATGAAACAGTTTCATATGGCTGGTCATAAATAAAGAGGAGACCCAGGTTGTTGTCAGAAAAATTTCAAGGATGATCCAAACAGCTGCAGCCCTGGCTTCTGGTTTCACCACTCAATGTCAGAATAATAAGGTTCAGGACAGAGGACGTCCAGCTCCTGAGTAGCTCCATGTGGAGACATGGGTCTGGGAAAGAAACAGCAGTGGTGAAATACAGGGCAAACAAAGAGGCAAGAAGCATTGATCTACAGAAGGGTACCTTCCTACACCATGGTGGGAAGGGACATGTGATCCAGTGAGCTCCTGAGTGTCATTTCTCCCCACACCCACTAAATCACTGTAGAAATGCTGCTTATTTGCAGCAGCAAAAATGTGGTGGCGTGCAGGGCAGGACTGAAAAAGTTGCAATTTGTTTTCAGCAGAAGCTCTGAGGGTGCCTGGATTTAGCATCTTGTTCAACGAGGAGGGTAATTCCTTTCCAAAACCTTGAAAAGATGCATCTCCTGCCCCCACTGTTGCAGTGCCTCCCCCAAAGGGGGTGGTTTCTGAAGGGAACTGACTGAGAAAAATTTCCTGGACTCCTGGACCTTTCCTATCGCTCCCATCTCTGCTGTGTTTCACTGCTGAGCACAAAGACCTCCAGTATTCTTATCTTGGCATTCCCCACTTAGGGGAATGAGAGAAGCATTACAAATGAGTCTGTAGGGATGAACCGTGAGAGCAGTAATAAAAACTAAAAAGCTGGCACCGGTGGCTGTGGCCAGTCAGATCCTTTGGGAACCCTGGGCAGTGAAACTGTTCCACATCCCTATTCCGAAATGCCTGGCATTTAAACCTGGTGACAAGCTCTGCTCCTGCAGACTGTTCATGAGGAAGATCTTAACAGTCAGACTGTCACAGTTAATGTTATTTTCAGGTCACATTTCTGTTTCCCCTTCTACTCTCCTGCAGTCCATGTGCTAAAGCAGCCGTGTCTCCCCTCACTGTCCCCCCATACCAGACAGGACATGATCAGGATACACTAACATCAAGGTTGCTCTAAAAATTCATGCTCTCTTTCCTGCTTTCTTGTTTAATAGTTTTAAAGACAGCAAGTCTACCCATATTTTTGGAGCCTAACAACGTACTTGTAGCTGTCAGGAAAGATGTGCAAAAGTCAGCATCAGTCAGGAAAATCATCTCTATGTTTTATTTTTAATAATATTTTTCTGAAGACATTCATCTTCATAATTCAGCTATTCCTAACCTACTAACAATACCATATTATTATCTCCATGACCTCCTCTCTCATCTGGTCCAGTAAAAAAAGGTGCTGTGTGTCAATAGCTTCCAGGAGTTCCAGGAACTACTTCTCTAACTTAATATAAAAAAATAAAGCAAACCATCACTATTCACAAACACATTAAGACAATGGATTAGATTTACTGCATATTATGAGGCTAAAAATTATTCTTTAAAATACTGTATTAAAACATAATTAATTGCCTAAGCCTGGCTGGTGGCATGGCTTTGTAGAGCTAATCCCTCCTTCCAATGCACTCAGTCTTCCCCACACCTGGCATATTGTGCTGTATCACAGAAAGGGCAGATGCAGCTGCAGGACCTCACTGCTCCTGAAGTCACACAAGCTCTGCCCTTCAGTAAGCCCATCAGACCACTGACTTTTGCCCAGGATCTACTGAATGAGTGCTCTTCCGAGATTTCAACCATGGGAAATGCCATTTTTTGCTCAGCAAAACTTGATCAGGAAACCCCTTTCCATAAGTTTTCGACACATTCCATGATTTCATGGCATTACACATCTGTTCACTTAGCAGCCCTCTGAATACAGCATGACCCTGAGCATCAGCTCTGTGTTGAACTGGTTTTTCTCATGAGCCCATGAGAAAAATCTTCAATTCCACACCACATCTGCCTTTGGGTATCAAAGCATCCATGTCTCTGAGCTATGACAGCACATGAATGTCCCACACATGGTGGAGGAATTGATGCAACAGGGCCCTGAAGAGTTCTGCTAGCTTGCTCTTCTGTAGCAGACCTGAAAATAGGACAATGACAGGAGCAGTGCACACTTTTCCACGGTGACCTCCAAAGAGCACAGTCCATCCCGAAAAACTTCAGAAATGATCTCTCAAATAAATAATCACCCATAAAGATTTTTGATGTCACAGCTGACTACTTAAATGTGGTTTGGAGTAGGGTAAATTTGTTTTCAAATAGCGCTGGTCATACACTGCTCCTGTAAGATCTCGTTGGTGGTTAGAGATGAGCAGCAGGGGCACCCCTGAGGCTTGATATGAATATTCATGATGGCTCATTAGTTTGCAGGTTTTCCATAATCTGCTCATTAGCTTTTCAGTAAAAATTCAGAAAACAGATGATAATGTGTGCTACTAATGTGTAGAGACACACCCTCTGCTGGGTGGGTGCATCCTGACCTTCTCCTCACACCAGTGCTAGTGGTCTGCGCTTCACCAGACATCTTCTTTGCCTCATGTCTGCAAGGTTGCACTCCTCCCAGGCTGCCTACCTGCAGTGTCTGGAGGGATTTCCCCCTTGTACTTTTTGAGCAGACAGAATAATAGGTGAATGTCCTGGGGTGATGTTGTGAAGCTGCTTTATTCCTTAACCATCTGCTCAATGCCCAAGGCCACTGTACCTTCAGGAAGGGCCCAGGTGGCAGGGCCGGAGCCACGGGGCCGAGGGCGGCTTGGTTGAACGGCTCAATCCGATGGGCTGGGGAACGGGGCTGGGCCTGCTTGGGAGGGAGTGCACCGGGGATGCTGCACTGCTCCTTGGGTGGTTTTTCGTTCCTGCTAGCTTGGAAAAAGGTTTTGGAGACAAAATTTTAGGAGGAAATGCTCTGGAATGAGCGCCTCCTCCACAGGGAAAGGGCCTGCCCCTTTCCTCCGTCAATGAGACAAATTGATAACAGCAGGTGAAAGTGAAAAAAAGGAACTGTTTATTAACACAGAAAAAAACAGGGAAAAAAAAGGGAGGGGGGTGCTCGCAAGGAACTGAAAAGGATTGAGTAAAAGAGTTAGATGTTAACCCCAGAAACTTATCCTCTACCCACACACCCACACACTCACCCACAGCAAAACAGGAAAATTCAAAATACAATAAATGCCCGGAGAAGGAAAATACACGGGCTGGTAACTGGTCCCCCCAGTCTCTGGGAAGGGGAGTCCACACAGCAACCTGGAAAAGGGCCGGTGGAAAAAACCCCTGTCAGTTCTGCAGCACCGGTCCTCCTCCTCACAGCAGGCAAAACTGGAGAACACGTGGGAAATCCTGTAGCTTCTCTGACACCAGTCCTCCTCCTCGCAGCAGGCGAAGCTGGTGGATTTCTGTGTCCCTTCGCTCACCCGTTTGGCCTTCCTTGGAGTTCAGACCAACTAGGGCCACCCTGCAGGCTCTCCAGGCTGGAGAGAAGGGAAGGAAGTTAGGGAGGCCAGGGGGAGGAAAGGAAAAAAGCAAAACATTTTTCCAAGCTAGCGGGAATGAGAAGCCCCCACAGGAGCAGTGCAGTGTCCCCTGTGTGCTCCCTCCGGAGCAGGCCCAGCCCAGTTCCCCTGCCTGTTGGACCGAGCTGTTCCACCGAGCCGCCCTCGGCCCCATGGCTCCGGCCCTGCCCCAGGGTGCATCTTTAAGGTACAGCAGCCTCAGGCATTGAGTGGATGATCAAGGAATAAAGCATCCTCATAACATCTCCCCAGGATAGTGAGAAACTGGTAAAAAACTAGTGTATGATATTCACAATCCAGAGAAAGAAACCCCCATCCCCAAACAGGCCAAAATATTAAGTTCTCACAGTGGGTGAAATGCTGCCTGTCCCACTAAAGATCAGTAGTAAAATTCCCATTGACTTCAGTGGGGCCAGAATTTGGGTATTCATTTTTCCATGGTCTTCCCAGAGGAAGCATCCAGACAGGTTTTAAGGTTTCCTTATGCTAGACAGGTTTTAAGGTTTCCTGTGGGCAAAACCCAGAAACATGAAGCAATTTGTGTTAGAAGAGACTTTTAAAGGCCATCTAGTCCAATCCCCCTGCAGTGAGCTGGGACATCTTCAACTAGACCAGGTTGCTCATGGCCCAATCCAACCTGACCTTGAATGTTTCCAGGGATGGGACACTGACCACCTCTCTAGGCAACCTGTGTTTCACCACACTCATAGCAAAAAATTTCTTCCAAATATTTAGTCTGACTCTACCTTCTTCCAGCTTAAACCCATTATACGTTGTCCTATTGCTACAGGTCCTATAATATATTTTTGCACTTATGTATCTATACGCACACACACACACACTTTTATTAGCTTCTTTGGCTCTGTTTGATTGTAAAGCATTTTGGAGGAAAAAAACCACCAAACCTGCAATTTCATCAGAAAAAAAACCAGCAAAAAAATTGTTTTACACTATGGCTCCATGGTTGTTTTTTACCTCCTGAATTCAATACCAGAGAACATACATACTGATACAAACCTTCTATTTTCACCCAGTGTGCATGAGAAGGTTTTTAAGGCCTTATTGGTTGAACATAATAGAAACAAAACTGTGGGAAATTGAAAGCACTTTGACAGCTCTTTGTTCAGAGTCATTAAACACAAAACAACCACAAAATCTCTTAGGTTGGAAAAGACCTTTAAGATCACCAAGTGCAACCATTAGCTCAGCACTGCCAAGTTCACCACATGTGAACGCAAACCATATCCCCAAGTGCCGCATGTACACGTCTTTTAAATACCTCCAGGAATGGTGACTCTACCATCCAATGCTTTTATCCTGTCACTTGTTAGTTAGGAGAAGAGACTGACTCCCACCTAACTGACTACACCCTCTTTTCAGGTAGTCATAGAGAACAATAATAATAAGAGATAATAATAAGTAATAGAGAGCCTCTTTTTCTCCAGACTAAACAGCCCCAGCTCCCTCAGCTGCTCCTCCCAGGATTTGTGCTCCAGACCCTTCACCAGCTCTGTTGCCCTTCTCTAGAAATGCTCCAGCACCTCAATGTCTGCCTTGTAGCAAATACACCTGGTGGACACAAGCCCATAAGCTTGCAGAAAGCATTTCCAGAGGGGATGAGTGGCTTTTGTGCCAGATACGTGTAAGCTGATATGCTCCGAGGTATGCAAAACTTGAAGAAAATCAAGCCTTTGCCAAAACCTAATACTGTAATTTTCATGCAGACACATTTACCTGTATTTCCCAGTCTTATTTGCAGGACAATAGTAATAAATAAGACTATGTTAATTTTCTATTGCCCCCTACAATCAATTTAAAATAAAGAACAAAACCACCACCATCCAAATTATTAGTAGAATAAAGTTCCCATTCAGCTACGCACCCTTTTATCCTGTTATTCAAGTTACTCCAAATCACCATTGGTACATTTCTAAATGCTGTGTGCTGAGAGAAGCAAAGCTTTTACAGTTCAGAATGGCAAGACAGACTCCATAAAAGATTAATATACTCGAAAAGCGGGTCATTTATTAAAAGATTTTTTAAAAGCTTCCTTTCTTACAAAGCAAAACTATCTGCCCACTTCTGCATCTTGTCTGAAAGCATTTGCATACACAGCTCTTCTCCAAATTTCAACCCTGTTCCTTTCTTCATCTTCATGTTTTAGGACACTAATAGCAGGTATTTAGTGAAACAGTAGCAGGGTTCAGCAAGTGCCTTCTGCTTCCATGCACTGATTTATCCTGTCTCCCAGACACTTTTCTCACACACAGGAAAGTCTCAGACCTTCAGCCCCAGGGCTGCATGAGCTGGCAGTTTGGGCCGCAGCTGAAAGATTTCTACAATAGCCAGGGTGAGGACAGGCTTTGTCCCTCCTGGATCTTTCACTGCCTTTTTGTTTTACAAGTCCTTTTAGGCAGTGCTCTCTGACTGGCTGTCTGGGAACTGCACATGCAGCACCAGTGGTCTGGATGCCAAAGGTGCAAGACACACAGGTACCCTGTTACCAAACAGCAGCAGGCAGAATAAATATTTCTTGGATAGTGTGTCCACAGTATTCTGTTTGCTGGAAATCGTACCACCTTTGCACACTGCAGTCCTAAAGCCAGCATTTTATTTGGAGACAAAGAAATAGCAGAAGTATGCATTGAATGAAATATGCTATAAAAATAGAGGCCATTTTGGACCAAGATGTTGATACTTCTGAGATATATTTGATACCCTGTTCTTCACAAGTGTTTTCAATCACTACATCTTCCTAAAGAAGCACCTCTTGCTGTTTCATCTTGCCTGCAAATAATATGACAGAAAATTAAAATAAATCCATTGAAAAGATTACTATCTTTTTAGGACATGGCAGCTCCACTGTAGCCACAGAGTTACTCTCTTGGGAACAGGCTGTCAGAAATACAGTGGTTATAAAAGACAGAACAAGTTGTGGGAAAGTTGCTTTGGAAGGAGGTTAAGCGAGGAGAATATGATGACCTTGGTTGTAAGTTTCAAAGAAGAGATGATGTGAAAGTCACACAGCACAAGGGAAGGAACACAGAAAAGAAGGAAGCTGAGAAAATTCAGAAACAGCAAGACACCAAGGAGGTGGAGACGACTTGCTGTGCCAAAAGCAAGAAACAATAATAGCACTGATGCTAGCACTCTTGTCATAAGATCATCATGAAAATTACTTCAAATTTAGAAAAATGACAGTCAACAGACTACTTTTTAGTTCTATTAATGATTGTTTTTCATGCAATTTTTTTAAAAAGTCACTGCTCATTATTTATCAGCTTTGATGGGCAACCAAGTTCCTAAGTCATCAAATGTAGAATATGCTTGAAGGCTGTTCATACCTAGCAGGGCAAGACAGATGGTGTAGTGTAGGTGACTCCACTTTAGACTGCACTGAAGCCCAAGGGACATCAACTGAGTATTTAGCAATAATGTAGTAACTGTAACAAATGGTAGGACTCATCTATCGATCACCATTTGGGCTTTCAGGGAGAAAAATAAAAGGCATTTATGGGTTAATACCTCTGACTGAAATGTGCTTATTTAGATGTTCACTTAACAGATGCCATCATCAGGAGATAAAAGTCCTTACACTGAACAGACAATTTTAATGGCCTTTCCCATTAAGCTATGGATGACATATTTCAAAGAGCAGATTATTGGAGTCTTTCTGCTGACAGCAAGGAATGTCAAATGAATTCAGAATATCAGTGAATGTTTAAGCCTTGGTAACAAGGATTTTAATATAGAGCTATCTTACAATTCAGGACAAAACACCTTGACCAATTTATTCTCCTGCATAGTACATTTATATGTGCATTTATATTCACTGCCAAAATAGGCAATGGACCCTTACTGTTCATGGGAACAAAATTCCAGATGCTCTTATATTCTAAGCCTAATGTGTTCAGTTACTGGTGTGGCAGCATTAATCACAAAGACAAGAGTTTTATGGCCTTGGAAAAATGGAAGCTCACAGATTTGTTAGACTATTCTGCTTAATAAAAAGTTTCTTACAAACAAATGAGCTCTGAATATAATGTACTAAACATATCATCCCCTAATCAATAGGTACAGGGTGACTGTTTTTAAGGTTTAGTTCCATTCCCGTTCTCTGCAGACTGCAATTATTCAGCTCTGCACTGCAGAGCTCCATTAAGCACTTTGTTTTTCATTGAATGACTGGAATCAAGTGCGTATGGCCTCCACGGATGGATAAACTGCTGTAAAAAGAGGTAAGTCAGCAATACTGATTGGCTCTGTTGTCTGAGCCTGCCTTTTGATTTTTGAATTACTGCCAAAAGCATCATCATTCTGTGTTTACCCTTCAAAAGCCCTCGGTCACTCAGATGGTGCATACACGCACAGCAGAGCTCTCCCTTGCAGAAACAGTATCCATAAAAAAAGACGATTTCAGTACTTGTATTTGTTAAATATAAATTTGTGGCACAGACCCTCTATCTCTCACCTTCCATGACATTGTTACAAATAATATGAAGTGATTAAAAGACCAGTTTTACTTTGATGCCCATCTCTTAGAGAAATGGTTTATCTCTGTGCAAAGCTGTAGTTAGCTTTCAAAGCATACTTGGTCACAACATTTTCCTCCTCCTCTCTCTCCCTGGCAAGCCAAAGTAACAGAATCACCATAGACCTCTGTGGTGGTTTCTTCTGTCTGCTTGCATGAGCTCACACCAATCACTGAAGACACATTGCGTTTTTCTCCACCACTGTGGCTAGGACTGTCAGTGCCGGGCTCAGTGCTGGCTTTCACAGGACACCAAAGGCTTGCATTTTCCTCCAGAGCTGCAACAAGAGCTGTTGTTTAGCTGTGAGTGCCTGCTGGGCACTTTGTACCTGGGTAAATGCCTGCTGGACACAGCAGGAGCATAACCAGAACAGGTCCCTGATGAAGCATTTGGGCTGGTTACAACTCTTTGTGAACTTAACATTCAGCACTCGGGAATCTCCTAAGGCAGATACAAGTAATGCACTCTTGATATGATAGGATTACCTGTCTGCAAAGGCAGATAATATATACATATTATATTATAATATATATAATGATTATTCCCATTTGAATACAAAACCAATCAGACACTAATGATTTGGGTTTTCTGCAAACATACAGGTAAATAACAAAACCATAATAATTAAATACTATCTGCATAAATGGCAACAAAGCGATGAATGAAGGCAATTGTTACCTGCTTGTTCAAAGCCTTGTGGACATTTTGCAATCCATGATTTCTATTACTGCAATATCAGCAGAGTTGCAAGTCCAGCTGACTGTGGAGGCCTAGGTCCTGTAAAATCTTACTCATGTGCACACTGTAGGAAGCAGGGACAGCGAAGGCAGAGCATGTGCTGTTTCAAAGGTGCTGCCTAAGATCTTGGGTGAAGAAACGCCCTCTTACAGATAGCTCACAAACCCTTGTGTGATTAAAAGGAAATGATTTTGATTTCTCAAAGAGCCTTTCCCAACAAACCCTGGGAAACAAGTTCAGAATACTAGCATATGCTCTAATCCATTTTCTAGTCATAAAGGCTTTTTATTACTTTTTTTGGCTGACAACACTTGAGATAGCATGTTTATCATCATTCTTAAAACACTTAAGAGAGAACAATATAAGTGCATTTTTTATTTCGGTTTTAACTTCTTTATTTCATTGCTGTACAGCTGCATTACACTTGGCTTTAATCCCTCAAGCATTATTTTCCTTGGCAAAATAGTCACTGAACTGAGTAGAACTTACTATTGGAAAAATATGCTTGAAAAACCAGTGTGATGTCAATGCCAACTGAAACCCATGGAGCTTAAAATGTCACAAATGTGCCTGTAGCTGAAATACAGAGCTCCTCAATTTTTTGTCTGAGCTAGGAATGTTGTAGGTCTTAGGTTGTGAAGTCAACTGTAAAAATCATAGAGTGGCCTCCTGAAGCTGAATGTGTGCTGAAACTGAATGTGTGCTTCCCCCCCATCCATGAACAACCATTTAGAGAACAATTATATAAAACTGGATGTAGGATAATTCCACAGGAAACAAATGGCTGCATGGCTCCGCTTCCAGTCTCGCCTGCATGAACTGTAGCTATCTGTAAGAAGTTGGGCTACAGGCTTCTCAGAGAAAAGATAGAACCCGACTTTGTAAAACATCTTTAATATTCAAATATATAAATAAGCACTACTGAAGAATAATTCAGAAGACTGCGGTGATTCATTACGAACAGATGCTATAAACGGGAACAGTAACATTGCTAGGTAAGGAAGAAGCAAGCTATTTTAGGAGTCTTGAAAATCTTCAGACAGATCATGCTGCTATAGTTATTTTATAAAAAATTATATTCTGAAAAGCACTTTAGTAAAAGAAAACTTTTACTGGAACTATTATTTAACCAAGACCTTCTACAGCACTAAAACACACTGCAATTGAGTTCCTGATATAGTTTTAAGAATGGGAGGGGTGAAAATAAGAACAAAAAAACCCTACCATACCTGCACCAGGAGCTATTTATTAGCATAACACTCTTCCTTTTAAAGATTTCGTAACAACTGAAGTATATACAAAGTCTTACAGCATTTACACAATAAAAAAGTTTCCTATTAGCTGATGTAGTATAAGGTAGTGCTGCAATTTACTTCAAAGCATGTATACAATAATAATGAGGCAGACCACTGTACTTTCAACTTCTCCACTACCACACCACCACTCTCAGTTGAAATGACAGTTAATTAAACCACTGGGAAGACACAGATTGCTGAAAGATTTGTAACAGGTTGATTCGCAGCACTAACCATCTTAAGAAGGAAAAAAAAAAAAGAAAGGAAAAGCTACATACTGTCATGTTTCTACACTTTCCTAGAGCTGGAACAAACTTTCACAGCCTTAGATATAACATATGCAAGACAACATAATCACATTTTTTCAGATAATAGTTCAGCTACTGAGTGTATTTACTTCTGAATAGGAGGCGTTATATTGATATGGCTGCGTGTTTCCATTTTTGTTCATTAACTGATCAAATAGGTCTACAAAAAAAAATTAAGACAGCATGGAGTTTGTAGTCATGATGTGTTTTGACTAATAAAGGCATTCAATATCAGCTATAGGACCTAATTATTCCTGTCAAAAGTTTAAGACCAGGAATCTTTGAGTAAAAATCAAACCCACAAAATCCTGCACCGTTTTCATCTGATTACTCCAACCTTCTTTAAGCTTTTCCAACTGGGATAATACGAAATCATTATAATGCTTACACCAAACCAAATGCAAGACTCATTTAGTTTATGAGAGGTCAAGCAGATTCACTAGACTACTTCTGCTGTAAAACAGAGGGAGCTTACCTAGGAAAAAGAAACTTTTACTGAACAGTGCCTTACTACAAGTAGGGATATATAGTTTAACAATGATACATAATTTAAGAACATAGCATTCTTTGCCTTTTAGAAACAGCTTTCATGTGCCAATAATGCACTTTCTACAAGAGATAAGGCTGCTTTGCCTATCGTCGTATGCCTAAACCTCTTATTTTGGCCAATTTCCCTTTTCTTCCCCTCAAAGGGATTCTGTTTCAACTTAGAAACGAGTAACATCAGTTGACAATATCTGTATTAAGACAAAAAGTGACATATATAAAATCCACAAGGAACCACATAAATATCAAAGAAGTTATATAACCTTTCCATGTAAACACTTTGATTATACTGAAGCCCTAACCAGATTCTTGTCTTAAACTTTTGGCAGATAATGTGTATGCTCAGCCAGGCTTTGTAGTTAGTTATTGTTCAAGTGGAAGCCAGGTCAGCTCACATGTTGACAGGCATGCAACTTGGAAACATTGCACAACAAGCAACACAAAGAGATTTGAGAAGGGTACAAGACTTCAAGTAGACTTCACAACCCTTCACAAACTGAATATTCACAGACAAAGACACAGTCCTTGTTTTTTTCTATGGTGGATTTCTCTCTCACACATGGGACACCTTCTGTGACTCTCTAGCTTGCTTGATGCTATACAACCACTTGATGATTCTGGCATTCCTTTCAATGGCAGAAATGCCATATGGCACACGGTCATTGGCACTGTCATCATTTCTAAGGTCACTGTTGCTGTCCTGAGACTGTTCACAGTCTGAGCTAATCATGCTTGCACTGCGAAAGTTGAGGGATATAATATCAGAGTTAGCCCTTGCAAAGTTTTCCATCCCGAGGTTTTCAAGCTCTTCAGGATCCAGTCCGCAGTAGTTAAAGAATCGTTCAACATCTGCGTCAACGCGAAAGTATCTGTCGCTTAAGTCTGATTTTGACCGCTGTAGGGAGGGTCTTCTACTAACTCCGCATCCAGACTCGACTGCCTCAATCTCTGGGGATTTCAGGGTGGCAATGGCAGCAATTTTGGGCTTTGGAGGCAGAGGTGGGGCTGAACTACTGCAGGGTATTGCTTTTAAGGGCTTTGCACTAGTTACTTTCCTAATGTCTGAAGAGCTGTGAGAGACATGCAAGAAAGTCTCTGCTGACTGATCTAGAAGCCTTCTGCTAACATTGGAGCTGCTCTCCTGTGGGCTGCTACGGCCCTGCGTGGGGTAGACCTTCAAGGATTCGGCGAATGAATGTCGGTTCAGCTCTGATGAATCAGCTCTGTGGGGCGGCCAATTTCGGGGACCGTGCTTATGCCCTGAACCTGAGCTGGAGCCTTCAGAGCTGTTGATGATGTTCTTCAGAATCTCAAGTTTCAGATTTTCTCTCTGGACTCCACTCTCAGTCTTCACATTGTTGCTGAAGACTTTCAAGGTGGGGCTCCCCAGCGCTCGCTTGGCCGCGGGACAGACCGGCGGCTTCACCAGCACCGCCGGCTTCACAGGCTCCTGCTTGGCATTGATGACCTCCTGGCTCTTGACATATTTCGCCTTGTCGGCTTCAAGCCTCTCCACTGCACTCAGTCTTTTTGGATTAGGCTCCGCCTGCCTGCGAAAATAGTCAGGTCCTTTGTTCAGGATGCGGAGAGGAACAGCAGATGTGAAAGTCACGGCAGGGCTGACTGGCTTCACCATGCTACCTGTCGGTAATGTTTCTGTAGGCATGTTTGGTGGTCTTTCCCCCGCAGCCGTTTTGGATTCTTCTCTGGGATCTCCTAAATGCACGGTGCAGAAACATGTACATTAAGCACAATGAATAGCCGATGAATCCTGGGATCTGAGCGTTAGCAGCAGTGCCTCATCTCACAGCTCATTAAATAACACTGCGTTTCTCTTTTAAAGGCACCCTTTGTAGGGGAAGGGCACCCGACACAAGTCCGTATTAGTCTGCTCCGCTGACTCCTTTCTTCTCGCTGAAAGATGTGGGAGTCTGGCCGTCCCCTCTGCTTTCTGCGACCGGCAGCGATCTGAAAGGCAGAATAACCAACCACACGTTAGCGGGAGCGCCTGACATCAGAGCGATAGCAACAGCCGCCTCCCGGCCCTCCTCTCCCACCGCCGCCTGGGATGCTGCCGCGGGTGGCACAGGGACGCAGCGCCCAGGGTGCCCCGGCCTCGCCCCCGCCCAGCACCCCTTGGCATCTTTCAAGACATGTATTGCATGCTATTTACACTCTGAGCTTGAATTTAATGAAATTACAATGGGAAATTAAAAAAAAAAAAAATCCAAAAAATATTAAACCCCAGCACAGTACAGCCACATACATTTCTAGTGGGAGAAAGGGAAGCAGAATGAGTCAATTCAGAGACTTAAACCCACCCATCTGCAAGTAAAAGAGAACTTCATATTAATATATATGGCTTTGTTAAGTTGGATTGTGAATACATTTTATCGCTAAACCCCAAACATTTTTCTCTTTATAGGAAACATACTGTATAAATCTCAGCAATTAAGTGTATTTTCCTTATTCATTAAATTGTCCAGAAAACAATCTGGTCTAAAAAGCAGAGAGCAAACAGAAACATGTAGTGTTTTAAGTGCAGTGCAAATCTTTTATTGTTAATCCAATAAAAAATCAACAAATAAAACCAGGAGATGTCACTAAATCCACCAATTCCAGTTTTGAGTCTGTTTAAACATTAGTACCCATAGCACCGGTGCTCCAGCAATAAAAGAAGGCTTTCAAAGCTCTCATGATCACCTTACAGGCTTAACAGAACAAGAGAAAATGGCTTTGTTTTTTCATGTAAGATTTTGGGAACACACAAAAACATTCTTACTGAAATTCCGATGCAAAAAAAAGAACTTGTCTTCAACATGTAGATAAAACGATTCAGATTTTCTATCAGGCAGTAAGTACAAATGAAATTTATCTTCATCTAAATTATTTCAAGGTTCTATCACTTAGATTATCACAACAGTCTACAATCCAACACCACGGCTGATATTACAAGTGCTGAAACAATTTTTCCTACATGAGGCACTGAAGGGCACTTATCACGGAATCTACTTTTCAAGCAGCGATTTCGCTAATGGGTCTCATTTGTTTTATTACTGCCCTATTAATCTATGCTGCCCTCTTTAATATCCCATTTCTATTATCACTGTTATTTTCAGGGAGAGAAAAAAAAGCAGCTGCTACTTCTTCACTCTATCCGAAGGAACACAGAGCAGCATCCTCCCGTGGGATGACTTGCTTTCATGTTACTGGCATCCCGTGTGTGCTCATCCATCAATATCCATCTTACTAATACAGGGGTTTACATTGTTTTGACAAAAAAAAAAGCCCACAAAAATTTAAATTCCAGCTGAAGTTACATTAACAGTAAAAAGAAAACCACCTCAACTATCGATGCTCAGAAATATGTGATATATACATTGAATATTCTCTATATATTATCCAAGGTCAAAGCAAGCAAATAAAACATACAAATATTAAACTGAGATTATGGGAAAAAGCTGAGCTTTCTACCTGAAGGCTCACTGTCACAAGCATTCTTCAAATACAAACTAACATATTTAGGTGGGTGATAAACCAGACACACGTTCAGCGCAATTATAAGGGTAGTGAAATGTTAATTAAACTTCTTTTTCTGTTTATGCTGTTTTATAAATCCTAGTGCTAACTCCTCAGCACTTTGACTTCCTGAATTTAAACTACGTCTCTCTGAAAGAGAAAAAGCTTTTCTCATTTGAATCAACATATTTATTGGTACTGTTTCGAAATTAAGTATGAAATTTCCAAATGCGCAGAAGGCAATTCCAACATGCATCTGCACACACATTTCTCTGCCATACACACAAATCAAATCTTTCCATGCTGCCAGCTCAGAGGTGGATGGCTGAGTGCCTGTATAAATATACCACTGACGTGTATATTTAATACTTGTCTGTGGAAATAAAATCTATGTGAGAGCAGGGGTCCGGAGGAAGAAAACCCCAGAAACCACCCAGTTCTCTGTACTAAACACTGTCACCCAACTGAGTTAGTATTACTTGAATAAGCAAGACAACTTTCCTCTTTGACCACTGTCATTAAAGGTGACCATGGTCCTGCCCCAGAGGACAGCTGCCAACTCCATTCTCCTCCTGGTGAGTGGCTCCACACACATCGCACTACAGATCAGAGCTGCGGGAACTTGAGGGCTTGAGGCTGCTTTTGGAAGCTTTTCCCAGCATTTAACAACTTCCTCACTTTGGACAGCCCTCATCAACATCAACAAGCATTGCTTAGGAGGCTGAGCATCCACACTGGCTTCAATACCAGACTTAAAAGGAAAAAAAAGAAGAAAAATAAATCCCACCATGCAAGCACGTTTATCGGAGAGAACAAGTGTGCTTGTTTGCAAGCACGTATGGAGCCAAGTGCCCTGGAGTCAATGGAAACGTGCTGCAACTGGCAATGTGCTTCAGGCATCTAGAAAGAAAAGCAAGGACCTGGTGAGGAGCCAGGACAGAAATGTCCACCTGAGCCAGCACAGAAAGACTGGGGGGTAACAGCCATGAGGGCTTTGTACCTGTGGGGCTGCTGGTATAAATTAAGGAGCACACAGCTATGAAAAGAGACCAACTTTTTGTGTATTGTTTAAATTGCTCAATTTCACTGAAGTCACTGGTGATTGAATATCACCAGAAAGCTTATTCAGTATTCTCACCTCAGAGAGATAAAAATTACTAACCAGATACAGTTAAAAAAGAAAGTGCGATGAAAGAGAAGTGGATGAATGTAAAATCTAATGAAACTTCTTTTGCCTGAGCTGGTGATGGCTGCAGCCTGATCCTGCTGCTAGCTGGGAAACTGAGTTCAATTCCTACCAGCCTCTCTTCTGTCCATGGGCACCTGAAACACCACAGAGACACTACAGAGCCTTGCTACTTATTAATTTTATTGCTAATGATAGAGGCTGAGAGCAGCAGTACAGTATAGTCTCAGGAAGACTTATATTCCAGTTGTGAAAATCACTGCAGCAACCAGGATAGAGAAATGTTTTTTTTCTGGCTTAAACTCCAAAGAAACTCACTGCTTAGGCATCTGAATTCCCTCTTGAGTACATCTCTGGTACCAGTAATTCAGAAATTCAAAGGCAAATAGGTTTTCTTCACCGATTCCCAGAAAATGTGTGAAATATACCTAGGGACCCGAGAGTTGTTCCTTTCTATCTGTTTACACCCAGATGTCTACTCTGTAGGTGTACTCCTTCTATGGACTGAACTGCATGCTTCCCTCTGGATTTCCATTATTGATCTTCCTTACAATACCGCTAGACTTAAGAAATTACTTCAAGAAAAACAGACAAAAAACTTACGTATGCATTCAAACACAGTTCTATTTAATACTATGAATACATTAATAAAACCTTCCTGGAAGTTCTTAGTGAGCTCCTCTAATACCCCATGACTATGGCAGACCTGCTGAGTAGAATACAAAATGCACGAAGTTTTGGGTTTTCAAAGCTGCATTTTCAGCCAGACACTTCAATTCAGGATTCCTTTGTGACAGAGGCAGAGATTCAAAGCACTTAATTCATTCTAGACATCACAATCTAATCATTCGAGTCCATAAAGTTTGTCAGATATTCATATTTAAATAACCAATGCGCTATCTGCATGATTTAGGGGAACACAACACAGCCTAGAGCAGCAATAGCTATACAACTAACATTAACTACAAACAAATCTCCTATAAAATATTCTTTCCTTAATTTAAAGCCAAGACAGTAGGAGGAGATAAATTATGCAGAAACTTTCGAATTTCAGGCCCATATATTCTAAACATGCAGTTTCTTGAAATATATGAGAAATTTATGAACAGACCCCATTTGTGGCAAATATTTATTTCTAGCACTATTAGGAATAGAATAGTATTGTACAATAATAGAGTTCATTTTTTTCCCTCATACCTAAAACTGCATTCTAAACACAAACTGAATGATGTCAACTGACAGTAAATAACACACTTCTCAGTTCTATGGTGCCCTGTAGCTCCTACGCATTGGCCATGTTTCAGCCAGTCTTTGTCTAAAAGTATCCACAGAAGGGCATTACATATTTTAGCAGTATCCAGGTTACAAAAAAAGCAGCAAAAAGCAATGTGTAAATGTGGTCCAAATGAAATCAGTGAACTTTCTGTCCTTGACTTTGGTGAGGACATTGCTTCACCTGACGAAGTTACAATGAATCTCATGCTCTTAATTCATCCCTCTGGGACAGCAGAAGAAGGGATTGCACAGAAGGTAGGATGATGTACAGTGGATAAATATAATGAAGGCTGACAGCCTTTACTCTGCTTTCCTTGATATTTAAAAGCCCATGTCAATTTTATTTTCCAGGTGATAAAATATAACTACCACTACCTCAAGATGCACCATAAACATGACATAAATTCCAGTATAAATAATCAAGAAGTGGCTGCAAGAGGACTCAAAGAGTTCACAAGGAAAAATCTGTACAGGAACACAGATGGAAAATGTCAGGTTCCTCTAACACCTGGGTGCACTTCAGAGCTGCAGGTCCCATTATGAAGATGCTGGTTTGTTAACAGTCACTGCAAAGCCTTCAAATGAGAGCTTCACTGAGAATGACTGGCTACAGGTCTATGCACCAAGTTATACTAATGCATATGCCTAAAACTGATACAAGTTCTTCTGTGGATAATTGTGTCTGTAAACCTCACATATATATGTTACTAAGTTTAAAAATACAGGCAAAGCCTAAGTAAACTTGGCTGAAATTGATAAAAGGTCATCCATATCCAGGAATGGCAGCAGTATTTCATTTTTTAAACCAATTTTAGATAAAGACGTGTATGCTGTGTAGACTTATTAACTGTCAAGATAAAGCATGAGGAGATGAAATAGTCTTTCAGATATACCATGACTCAGAATACTAATGAAAGTGCCTGTTTTCAAACCTCTTCCTCCCCTAAAACATGGAACAGTGAACAGTAAGAGCAATATCTATCTGTTCAAGTATACATTAAAACCTTTGAAAGGTCATAAAATAATATGAACTACAGTGACCTAAAACTAAGAGTGGCAGAATTATGTAGACAAGAGGAATTTCCACCAAGTGGGAAAGTAGTAACTTTGGCAGAGGCAGTTGTGGGAAATGCAAAAGGTGAGCTTTGCAAGATGGGTTTGTATGTGTTGATGGTTGTGGTGGTGATATTGGTAGTTGTGCCTTGTATACTTCAGTGTGTGTGACGAAAGATAGACAAATCTGTCAAGGAAGTTGACAGAGAAGAGGTGTAGGAAACAGGATCATAGAAAGTTCTCAGAATCTTACAAAGACAGTGGACATAAGTGCAGATACAGATGAAGGCTTTGAATTAAGACCTTGGAACGGACGAGACTTATTAGAACCATGCACCGCAACTAACACGGGATTTGACTTATGTTCTTGAAATAGATTGGATCTTTCACAGCACTAAAATTGCTGTGGTGTAAAATAGCAACACTTAGAGCAAGCAAAAGAAGTGCCTTTGCACAGAAGAGCTATGTAACACAAGGTAGTTGATAAGCAACAAAGTTAGGAGAGTTTGTTTTTGGTTGTACCAAGAGGGGGAATTGTGGGAAATGCAAAAGGTGAGAAGGCTTTCAGATTGAGTGAGAAAAACAGGTTTCAGAAATAAAGCTGAAGATTTTAGGTTCAGCTGCAGCTGCAAAAGCCTGAAGGTAGAAGAANGGTTCAGCTGCAGCTGCAAAAGCCTGAAGATAGAAAAAGATACAAATACATAGTAAGCATGGACATTAAACAATGGCTGGAGTCTCTAGGCTTGGCTCAGACAGGTTTTGAGGCTGCAGAAAATGTGCTTAGCAAGATAGTTAAGTTTTAAGCTTAATAATGGAATATTGAGCATTGTTATTACAAGGCATACAAGCGAGCATTGTTTGTAGTAGGTGTACATGTGCTTTTCACTGATTAGTTAAAACAGTTGTCTGTAAACTTTAGAAGCATGTTATTGGCTAAAAAACTTGTAAGAATGTTCCGATTTTGGGTTATCAGCGCAGGTGTGAGCTATGTACCATCTCTTGTGTAAATGAGGCTGATGCCTACATGAAATAATATACAGTTCCTGGAACATCTGCCTGAGCCCCCATCCTGTTTGCAACCTATGCCTACAGCAGTCACTTTCCACTGCTGATGTATTACTTCCAACTAAAAAACCCGAAACTACAACTAGCATTGTTTGCAATAGCTTACATAGCTGAGCATAATATGGGCTGATATATTTACGCTAATTCTGCTTTGCGTTTACATCAAAGACTTTTAAGACAAAACTCTCCATAAATACAACAGTGTCATCCCTGAGCACTCTTTCCATTTCAATGTGCAGTGAAGATGATGAGGCTTAAAGCAGGACATGGTTGCCATAACCACAAATGGTAACACTCTTAAGCTGAAATAGCTGCTGGAAAATCCATGGAGGTATAACATCTGAAAAGCAGGAAAGCAACCTAGCAGCTATAGTTACATACTAACCCTGCAACGTATACTAGATCTCACTGGAAGCTGGAGAGAGATGCCTCTTCGAAAGAAAAAACTTTAAAAAGTATTTTGCTTTTTAGTTCTGAAATCCATCACTGTTACATCTCCTACCCAGTAGCAATAATCCACTCTCAGTGATGCTTCTGGGTTAAATACTGGTCTGTAGATACCTCACAATGATGAAAACTCTGTTTTCTTTCAACAGGCTGCAAAAATGTACAAGAAAGCCCAGAAATGAAATTTCCCTTTCTTCCAAGGAGACAGTACAAACCAACATAAAATGTCTTATTATTTAGAGAAATACTACAGGCTGTGTTTGTAAAAGCTGTAGTGGGAATCAGTTCTGTTTTCCTTGGACCCCTGTGTTGCTTAGACAGTATTATGCTCTTTCCAATAATTTCAGTTGCTCATTTAATCAAAAAAAATCAGAGAAGGGCCTAAAAAATAAGGAATGCAATTTGTTATTACATTTGTGGCCTTATGTGAATATTTTCATTTTCAGTGTTCATTTTATGAGAATGATGCTGTGAACACTTCACAAAGTTTTAGGGAACACGCCTTTTCATCAGCCAGTGTCAATGATCTCAAGTCCAAACCACTTTTATACTTTTAATTCTGCATCTCTCAATAACCATCAAGTTTTAAATTTACAGCCTCCTCCTTGCAACAAGACCACAATTCCCAGTTTATCCTGTGGTCTCCTGAGCCTACACAGTTTTCCCAGGATCTTTTATGCACTCTGAGAAATCAACATAATCCCCTTCTTCAATACAGGATACGTGGCCCTGGTGTTGGGTTGCATTTCAGAGGTTCATCAAACCCTGATATAGGTCCCACCTGCTTGGTCCTTCTTCTCTGGGAAAAGGGGGGCTTTTACTTCTCTCCTACTTCTCCACCTCCTCTTCACACCACTTCCCCATTTCACCATCCCATTTCTGCAAGATGCAGTAACTCCTGCTCTGCTCTGATGGAAGGAGCAGTGCTATCTGCACTACACTTTTCCTTTCTTCTCTACTGATAGGAAAAGTTAGCACCTCATTTCCTTGCTCCCGGTACATGTCCTTCATAGCCATGCTTGGATTTGCCACCCTGCTAAACAACCTTTTTTTCCTGGTTGTAGTGCTTCCAGTGTGCAGGGAAAAAATAAAGTTAATTGGGGGTTCACTGCTGCAAAGTGGGGGAAAATGGAGGCGGAACAACAAAATAATACCAATTATGAAGCTCAACAAAAATGTTTTAAATGGAATACTATTCATTTTAGTTCCCATCTCAAGTCAATGGTAATTCTCAAGAAGTCCACTTTCAGAGTGAGATGTTTTAAGCTACCGAAATCTTTATGGCAATATGTTTCGTAGAAATCATATGCACTTGCCAAGAAGGAAATAAAAATCCATCTGCAAAAATGTGGAGATACACCTGCACAACACCCTACTTCTAGTATTACCACAGATACACCACATCACTATCAGGATTTTCAGATTCCATCACGCACGTAGCCCCCAACAACACTGCCAAGTCTGGTCCTTGACAACAGAAGCACAAGTGTCTTCAGTAATCAGGCAGCTGGGAATCAGCT
>VZTN01003833.1:5270-39342 GCA_013400515.1 Erpornis zantholeuca
AGAGGTTTGTGTGGCAAACCTTGGGCAGGCTACCTCCTTGGTACTCAGCAGTTTATTCTAAGCATGCCCAAACCTTAAGAGTCCTCAAGGAATTCTGCAGTGAGCATGAAGATGGCATATGAGTCATCAAAACACAGGGCAGAAGAAGCATTTAAATTCAGCTACAGACTGATTTGAGCTGACAGAGATGCCATTTTACTTTGGCTACCATAGTAAGTCATACTGTATTTTTGACCAAAATTAACATCTGTTTAACCATGCAAAGCTTTACGTTTCCACTGGATTACTGCCACAGTCCAGAAATGATGGNAAAATCATCCCAGAAACATGAATTTGCATTAGTGTACACTGATGAGATAAATGCAGATATGTCCTTCTCTAGTCATATTTAATCTTGTTTAACATTGCTGAGGGGAATGACACAGCAATTGCAACATCAGAAAAAAATCAAGGGAAGATTTCTTACCCCTGCCTCCAAGTACTGTTTTTACTGATCATTTGGATCAATGTTTGTCTTTAGCACCATGTTCCTTTTTGGGGTACATAAACCAGGACATACAATTTTCCTCTCCATAACACCTAAAACACTTCCTAGAGGAATTTACAGGTGCTGACATCAACTGTTCAAGGACTCTGTGTAGACTGGTTGAACACAGTGCACTGTTTAATCCACCAGAAGAGGAAAATATCCAAATTATTCTGTTCTTGGTATCAATGCCTGTCAAAGAGCAAACCTGTAAATGCCCTCACTTGACATACTCATTGTACACGAGCAGTGCTTGGTTTCCAACAGCAGATTCACATCCCAGCTGGTGAGGAGCTACTACCCTTGCCCTAGATGATTCCCTCACCACTAGTCAAAACTCTCCCTCTTGATGTGGGGAAACACATGTCCCAATGACCTTGAAAATTATTATAATTCAAAATTATCAAACCTGGAGTTAGAACAATACATCTTGGATAAAGAGCAAAGATCAAAAAAGAACACATTGCTCAACAAAAGAGACAGGTGAGAAGTAGACCATTTGTCATTCCTTAGGGAAAAAAAAAATCACTCCACGACAAAAGCAAACAAAATCAATATGGTCATCATTGAATCAAGCCCTGGGCAAAGATAAAAGCCGTTTTCAAGATTTTTGCAGTGTGTAGCAGCATAGAAAGAACCCAGCCTAACAACCAGTGCAAAAGAAAATCACTGAGACAACTGAAGTACCTGACTGCTATAAACTCCCACAGAGATAACACCATACAATTGTAGTTTAATTCTTACCAAAGGCCTGGTCTACAGAGTCCCACAAGCGATACCGAGGCACCTGAGAATGGACAGGTCGTGCCCCATTAAGGAAAATATTCATAAGAGAAGGCACAGAAAACCCAGGGAAAGAGAACAAATAAAACTCGGGATTTTTGGAGTACCTAATTCTTCTACATTGGTGATTTTCTTACATTCTGACTAGAAAACCTTTTATGCAAGTGTACAGTCTTGCTTTCAGTTTTCCCTATTTCTTGGCTTCATTGCTCTATTCAACAGAATTACTAATACACAAACAGAGTAACATTTAAAATTGGAGAGTAATCGTAAAGCAAGATATGTATCTTTTAAACCAAGGTTTTGTTTGGACAGTGACAGAACTTGCCATAATGCTTCAGTCACCTCTATCTGAAATCTGTCATGTAAAAATAAGATGCCTCAAATCATTAAGACACTGCACGTTGCAGAGTATAAACTAAAATTATTTTCACTCACCATCTGAGAAGTGTTTGCTATTTATACTGCATCATAATTCTGATGCATACTCTCCACCTTAAAAACACAAAAATATATTTGGCATTGGCATAAAAGAGAAAAAAGGTTGCAGCATTCCAACTCCTTTAATAATACCGATGAGCTCACATTAAAACAAACAACTGCCTGCCAGACAGATAGGGAAATTATTAGCCCTGTTAAATGAAGCCTTGATGGATTAGTTCTTTGAGAAGCTAAAAACCTCAGGACTTTTGAAGGTGATACATAATCATCCACCCGCCAAACGTTCAGAACAGCATCCTCCCAGGCAAGACTTCACATCATTGAACTGACAGTGTTGAAACATGCTGTTATCCTGGATGCTGTGTTTGCATTTTCTCATCTACAGTGAAGAACACAAGAGGCAAAACTATTACTGTGATCCAAACATGAGAAAAACTTACTTTAAACACAACTCTTTTCTAACATGAGCTCTTGGAAACTCACTGGAACTAAGTCCAAATGCACAAGGGTGCCAGTTTAACTTACAACTGCTCCTTTCCCTTTCTCCTCACCCCATTCCCCATTTAAATCAAATAAAGCAAACTGCCAGGGCTGGAAAAAAACAAAGACATAAATTTTCACAAAAACATCTCACTCCTAGCACCAAGTACAGCAGGCATCTTTCACTGTGTCCCACCTCAGACCCAGCCCAGTAGGACTTCTTTTTTTATTGGGGAAGCATGTTTAGTGCCCAGTGCTTGGAAATGCAATGAAAGAGTGCAGAGCAACAAGCAAATGGCTTTGCAAAACCATCTCAGAGGGTTTGGCTGTAAAGCAAGAAAATTGCATTCAAGAGATTGGGGTTAGCTTGTTTGCCATAGCAGAAAAGTGAAATAAAAGAAATTCACCTTCTTTTGGAGGTCACTTTTCATACCTTTAGATTATGTTTCCGTTTTAAACATTCAGCCGAGACCTATGCTGAATCAAAGAGCCAAATGCAAGCATTCTATACCTGGAACAGTAAGAAGCCTCCACTCCTGTTTACCACACTTCAGCCAGTGAAGGAGCCTGCTCTAATCACCTAGATTAACTTTGTAAAGTTGTAAACTACCAAAGGAGCATACTTCATGATTCAGTGGTTATCATTTTTGTTTTCTTTGTCTTAACTGCTGAGTTGTCTGATTACACACATTTGATTTTAAAGATTCAAAGTTATTGAAGCAAAAATTTTAAAAGTTATCAACCTCTCCTGCTTTCCATCACTCAACTATATACCATGTCTCGATTTCAATTTTTCTCCTCTCTTTACATTCAGAGTGAATAAAATTCAAGACAAAGTTCTCTGACTTTAAATCCAGATTTGTTAAATCATGAAAAGAATCCTAACAATCACAGAAACCTACAGAGAAGGTGAAAGGCTTCATCTTAAAGCACAAATTCAAACCATTCTTTGCTGGTTTAACTAAGTAACCATGTTATAAATTAGGAAGGAATACAATTCCAACAAAATTGAACACTGGATTATGCAACATATGTTACTGCTTAGTTATTAGCTTAAGGATATCACTGAATATAAAACATTCAGTAGAGATTGACACATCCTGGCAATTCAACTCCAGCTCATGTCAAAGATCCAGAATCATTATCTTCCAGCTCGCTCTATTTCTTTGCACTGTCCCCTACTACAGGGAATTTGGGTTTCATAGTCTCTGGGGTACTTCTGGAAAAATATTACAGGGCTAGAAAGCAATATGAGGTTATACCACCAAAGCCTCACCTAGCAGAACACTTATTTCACAAAGCCATCTGGCTAATCAGTCTAGTCAAAAACTAAAAGAATTTTTCCCTGAAAAATTATAGCTTTACAAAGATTTTAAGTACAGGTGCATCATTTTACCACTGCTGCATTGTATCTGGTATGATATAAAGCCCTTTCCAATTTTTAAACACATTTGATGATGAAGATGTCCCAGGTTTATGCAGAGTGAGAGTGAAAAGCAGACCTCTTACCAATGATTTTTAGAAGTCATCAAACATCAGAACATGTGTTCCTCTGCAAAGTCCCACAAGATTCTAGTGCTGTTTAAATGTGACAAATTTTTTCCCATGTGAATTACTGTTTTATGATTTGCCTTAAAAAAAAAAAAAGCAAAATCCTGGAAGCCATTTGAGCTGTTAAAAGTTAACGAACAGAGGCCTTTTAGATCTTACTTTATACTCAAATATCAGTAGGGTCCTCTGTGAAGGATTTGATTAATTTGAGCAGAATTGGTGGAAGCTGCCCACACAGCCCCTTCTTACCAAGTGTAAGTGTACCTCAGTAATTGTAGGAACACCTGCTCCCTTCCACACGATGCACAAGCAATGCTTTCACTGCGATTCTCTGAGCTCCAGTGGAGAAGCACTTGCAGGCATATCCTTGTCAGGGAAGCAGGAAAGGTTCTTTTCCCCTAACACTCAACACACATGCCTCACACTTACCTATAAATGCTTAGATAGTAAGTCATCAATAAGGACTTGAACTGGGAACTTTATCTTTCATATTATTCAAATAATGAAGTGGGCAAGATGTTTCAAGAATTAAATTACATATGATAGGCCAAAATCAATCAGGGTAGAAATACTACATTGAAAAAAAAAATCAATTTATACACATACCCATATCTGTCCCCCAAACCAGGCAAATAATATACACCACTTTTAATTTTAAAAAATGGACATCATTCTCAGCCTCTTGTTTCCATGTCTCCCAGCAACACCCACACAGTAGTTACATATAGCAAAGCAGAGAAATTTTAGGACTGTTTCCACCTTCAAGGAGAGCAGGCAAATCAGAAGTAAAAACAAAGCACTAAAATAAATCAAATTTAATTAGAGCTGCATTCCTTCTTTCCTTCCAAGCCACAAACTTCAGTGCTAGGTTTTAGGACCCCTTCTGCATCTGCTGGGGAAGAAGAACATAGTAGCTGCAGTCCATGTGCTGTGCCTGGGAAGATGTGACAACGCCACGGCATTGCCTCTCCATCCCAAGCACAGACCTGGGTGCAATTCAAGTGCAGTGCTGCCAACAGCTTCCTTCATCATGATTACTTCTTTCTGCTGGAATACATTCCAACTCTGAATGTGTAAAATTTGAAAAATGTCCTTTGCAAATGTATGAACTGCAGCGTAACAAATCTTGCTTGAGACACAGATGTACACTGGAGTAGCCAGCAGCTGACACTCAAGCACTTTACTCATCACTATCAGCATTCCTGCAAAGAGGCACACAACAAAAACTAGATCCTAGTGTAAAAATACCAAATCCTACACATTCCCAGCTGCAGGTAAGCATGACCAGTAAGGGAGCCAATAGCATCAGCCACATAAAAATGGATACATGAAACTTACTCTTTTAAGTTTGTGCTACACAGAATTTCTGTCCTCTCCATGTCCAGACAAAAACTGAATCAACTTATTTTATTCACTCACTGGAGATGTCCAGTCACAAGATGTTAGTTCTGCCAACTGGGCTCAAATACAGACTCAGGAGAAAACGTCTCCAGGGCTGACATGATCTGGATCTGTCACTATGCCTCCTAATTCCGTTTGAATTTCACTCCAGCTCAGGAAGCCTGGAGCTGGCTATAAGCAGGAGCTCACGCCAAACAGAAGAGGCAACCTTCATGCTTTGCACGGGATGGCTTCTACATTACAGAAGAGCTGTCCTGGAGGATATCTACCAATTTCCTACTGAAAATGAAAGTTTCTGGTTTTCTCTCTTCTTTCTCTCTCTCTTTTTAAATTAGCATCATTGCTAATGATCAACAAGGCAAAAAGCAACAATGAAGACTACTAGACATCAGTTAGTCAAGATAAGCACTAACAGAATCAGCAAAATTCTGATTCCTGCAGCAAAAGCAGGCCAACAACCCCAGGTAAAAGTGGCCCATGTTTCAGTCTGGCTGGTCCCAGCTCAGCATATTCCATCAGCCAGAGACACTCAGAACAAAGCTTTCAGACTCCTCTGACAGGTCCCTTACCAGGCCATTAAACAGGTTCAAGCCAGTTAAAGATATACATGAAAAATGTATTTGTATTAAAAATCCCCAAACCTGACCTGCCAGTGCCAGCCCATAAAAATGCTACCATTGCCAGCTGTGCAGGTTAAACTAAATCTCTGCCATTGCCCCACTTTTTTTAGCTGGTGCCTGTACATTAACTCCAGAATACTGTGGTAGTACAAGGCAACTGCATCCAGGGTGAAGCCTGCAAAATAATTTCAGCAAGGTCAGTAACAGTCACAACTGGAATTTACAGATTTTTTCCAGAGATCACTTATCTAGACTTCACAACAAACAAGAGCAAAAGAGGAATGTCATTAGTGAAGTCAGTAGATAGCTGGCAGGGATGCAACTCTGTAGAATTAAACAAAACAAAATATCAAATAATTGGGTCAAATATCCAGTACAAAAGCTGGGTTACAGTATATGTACTCAGTCAACCAGCTATTAAGAAAAGTTCCTTAGATAAATATGTAAATTTTCCTTTCATATTTCCTGGTTTTTAATTGGCTTTTAAAATAGGAATTTCAGACGTAAACATACTTTTGTTTGTAGCAATTCTTTTTTTGTTGTTGTTTTCTTAAATGACTTAGGGGATCTTGGTGAGGGCAACAGCATTCTCCCTAGGAAATTCTATAATTTCTGCAAGAATCTTATATGGTGCAGTATTCCCCAGAACTTACAGAAAAGAAAGATCTACAGCCACAGTCCTATGGCCAGTATTAACATCTGCTAACATACAAATCCCAGATAAAAATACACCTTTCTAAGAGTTTCAGAACCCAGATCAAGATTTCTATAATCAGCATCAAACACTAATGGAGCAGGGAGGCCTACAAATAGTGCTATTAAGATCATTCTCTAGAATACGGGGAAAAGTAGTTTACAGCATAGAGATTTGAAGAAGCAGTATAATTAAATATTATTATAGACTCCTAAGCAAAAGAGACCAAACATTACACTACCAACGATGGTACCTTGAGTGTCACAAACACAGCCCAGGATAGCACAGCAGAGCTCACGGGCTGCAACTTCCCATAGCAGCAGGGATGGAGGCTGGCTGCAATCACTGGCGCCCTGAGGCTGTGGGCAAGCAGAGATGGAGCAGCATCAAAGGAAAAAAAGTGCATTACATAAAGTAAGCATCTCTCCACAGAGAGGGCTATCTCACACCTTCAAAAAATATTCAGAAGCAAAAAGATGCACCTGCTTTGAAGTAAGGTCCTTCTCAGTGATGCATTCAAATTCTCTGCACAAAACCTAGATCATGAACTCTTTACTCAGAAGGTAATGATTTTGTAAAGGAGATAATATTATAAATAACAAAAAGCAAGAAATTGGACTTTTCATTAAATACCAGCACTCAAAACCAAGCAAATTTCAGTTGTATCTGGATTGCCAACTGTGATCAGAACATTTACAACATTCCCTCAATCACATCAGGAACTTTAGAAGAGAAAGGATTTGGTTCATCCACCTGCTTTTCCAAAGGACCACAGGTGAATGAGAAAGTGCTTTTGATCTTGGGCTCCTTCTCTCCACATCTGCCATTTATGAGAACAGGAACGTCCAGGCTGGAGCAAATAGGAAAAAGAGTGGCCCTAATGTGAAGGCAGCCTTAATTGGTACAACAGAAAGGTAGTCAGGATGACTCATCCTTGACAGAGAAAGCATCGCTTCATTTTGTTGTTAACAGCATGTCAAAACATAACGTAAGGCTTTACTAAGTTCTTGGGTTGGAACATAAATGTGTGTAGAAATGATAGCCACCTGAAGCACTTGAGAATCTCTGTCCCTGCAAGCAAGACTGGCTACAAAGGCAGCACGCCCTGAGGGAAAGAAGGGAAGAAGAGACCCTATTAGGACAAGTAAATAAAAAGAAAAATAGTTTTAAATGAAACAAACTTCCTGTAACAAGTAAAATCTTTAACAAGACTTAAGTTTTGTAATTTCTGTGTATTTATTTGAGGCAATACTTTACTGTTCCATGCAGTGACTCCACTTCATTGTGCACCCCATCAATAAAATTGAATTTCGACCATGTACCCACAATATATGTATATTTATTCATAAAATATTTATACTTTGTTACTTAAAATTTATTTATAAATCATAAACATTTTCTACTATTTTCCTCCCTGTATCCCAAGGGATCATCTTGCACACCCCATTTTGGAGATCACTGGCCCAATAGAAGGAGCTTTACAAAAAAACATTTACTGAAGAGATTCCAAAAAACATCGCATATTAAGATGAAAATGTATCTAACAAGGCACCTATTTCCTAGAGACATACGAGTTTTTCAACAATTTCTGCACAGAAACACTGACCCCACAAAGATTTTTCCAGGATGCACCCATAGGCAAAGCCAAAGTTCTCCAGATCACCAAAACCAGAGAACATTCATGTATCTTCTCTTCAATACTGTCTAAACATCTGGAAGACAGAGTTCCTGTAAGGCCCTACACCCAAGCTTTCAAGGCACAGGTTTCTGGGGTGGCTGCAATGCTACACTCAAATTGAAATACTGGACCAAAATTTTTCCTGCAAAGGGACAGCACCCACAAGCCAGCCACTTCTATTTAGGTAGAAAAAACCCATGAGAACCACCAAAAACCTATCAAAACCCCCCCACCAACAAACATAACCATAACACATATGCAGAGAGCATGTTTGAAGTGCTGTATCCTTGTATTCATGTTTTTCCAGAAAACCAAAATCCTCCTTTTCCCCTGGGTTGATGATTCTGTTTTAAAATTGTATGTTCCTTTCACGTTGGATTTCGCTAGCTACAGCTGTACTACACAGTTTCTCACTGAACCATATAATTAAGTTACATTTTCAGCTGACTACATAAATTGATCTTCAGATGCAATAACTGCACGTGCAGACTGATGTTCCAGGCATGCACAGCTAGTCCTGGCTGTGCCCTGCTTCCCCTGAAACAAACGGCAAAGCTTCCTTTAACTCCACAACTGAAAAACTCTTTTTGTAGAAGAAAGCACAGACACCCTAGTCAAAAAAACCAAACTAATTAAATCTTTCAGGAAACAGAAGTAAATTCACTGAAAGCTGCTGGTGAACAGCAATTGATGACCCTGGGACAAGTCCCTGATTGTTGCAGAGAGCTGTGTCTATACGGTTTATGCAAAAGGAAGTAATGAGCCCTGCAATGCACTAGACAGACCCAAGAATGGGGTTCATCTAAGATCTGAATGTCTTTATCAGTGTTTAAAGCTTATTTTTGTTATTATTTTGCTTCATGACACTAAAAGGCTTATTACCTTTTTTTCAGGCTATTTACATTAACAACAATTTGAAGAAATTAACAACAAGAAATTAACAACATTTTGAAGACATAATGATGCTTTCTACATTTTTCACTTGGAGAACAGACAGAAATAACCCTTTTGGACAAACTGAACTCTCAGAATGGATTTAGTCTCAACTATAAGAATGTTCAAGTTTAAGCAGAATGTTTTTCTTTTAAGCAGGTATTACAAATATTTGCAAGTCATGTAATCTAATAGAAGCCTCTCCATAATAAGCAGTCCTGACTTAAGAATTTACTTCCTGTGGCATACTGTAAGCCTATTCCTGCTTTCACAGACCAGGTACATTTTTGAGTTCTACGAACAGCCAGAAAAGTGTTCAGGTCACTCCACTGAAATATTTATTAAACTTACACAAAAACCAATTAAGTCATATCTTGATGAATGTTTCTCTGTGGCATCTATTTTTCTTAAAAATATTATCTTGATAATAATAGTATCTTGAATGAGTAAAGACATCTTTTTAAAATAATTTCTAGACCAGACTGAGATCAAGTGGCTGTACGCACTACATAAATCTGAAATTCCTGTCCCACGTCTCTGCAATGTCAACATGCTAAATCCTAATGGGTTCTGGACTTCTAAGGTATGAAAGATACATTTCACCCTCACTTCATGAGAGACCTGAATAGACTTTTGAGTCTATTCACCAGTTTGCCAGCACTACCCCAGTCATCTAGGAATGGTATTACAGCAGTTGTTCTGAGCTCAAAGCTTTCAGGGTTTGTTGGGATCTCAAGGCAAGAACAAGGCATCATGAGGAGGATATGGCCTTTCTAAACTAAACCCTCAAAGCATGGCAGGATCAGCAGCTCTTATAGTGATGTCCTTTAACAGCCTTGAAGAGAACTGCACCAAAGCATTGCCTGAGAGCACTGAACAGCACGGCCCAAACCCCTCAGTCCGTCCATACAACGCTGGCATTTGGCTTGAAGCCCATGCCAAGGCACCACTCAGAAGCACAAACTGTCTACAGCAAGAGCCTTGTGCCTGCAAGGCATCACTACTGACTTGGTTGTGCCAGTCACCAGGCTGCCTTCCTGTTTGGGTGCATCACCTTGAGGTTATTTTAAAGCATACCTCATGGCCACTCATTCTTTCCCTGTTCTGCATTCACTTGCTTCCTCTTCTCTCCCCTGCTTACTGACAGCAACTCCAGTCTCCTCCTCCATCCAGCCTGCCTTGCGGGCTTGCAATAGCATTAACAGAATGCAGATTTTAGCACTTCATCTCAGTCAGCTCATTTCTAATTTTGTTCATATAGCTCTGCATTGTACTGCTCCTCTGTGTTTCTGCTTTTGCTATCTCATCACATGACTGTTGCCAGGCAAACTGCTTAACTTGTGCATTGCAATTTGAGGGACAAGCCCTCCACCCTTAAAAGTGAGGTGGGATAAACAGATGCAACTGCTTTGCAACAAAACATCTCCTCTCAGCTGGTACAGCACCTGAAAGGTACTGCCGAGGAAGCCTTAAGGGACAAACATGTTAATTTGCCTTTAAAAATGACAGGTTGCAACAGCTCTGGAAGAATTTTCCAGCATAAACTGAACAAAACCAGCAATTAGCATATCAACCCAGCAATCACCAACTATCAACCCAGCTTGTGGATTGCCCTCACATAACAGCTGCTTGCCACACTTGCACCCTTCTGTCGGTGTTAGTCTCACCCGTGAGCCTTTCCTGCTCACTGGTGCCAACAGCTTTTTCCTCTCATCAGTTCTCCAATCGAGGATAAGCAGGGCACAGCTCTTGGGCTGGCCAGGGCCTTCCACCTTCTCCAATCCCCAGGAAAAACACTGACATCAGGGTAGCATTCATTCCAGTGTGAAGGACAAAGCACTGAGAGGGAAAACCTCCGTACACAACAATGCAGACAACACATGCAGTTACTGAGATGGTTTCCAGCCGCTGATCACCACGAGTCAACTCTTCAGCCACCAATGTCACCCACACCCTCCCAAACACCTCCCAGCACCACTTTTCCTTACACTACCCTTTTCAAGTCAGTTGTGGCTCTTTTGGTCACAACTCAAGAGACTCTTCCAATCACTTTTACTAAAACAAGAGATCCAATGACAAAACAAAAAAAAGGGGTGGCTTTTGACTTTTTAAAGACAATTGTGATTAGTTCTCCAGCACTGCAACACACCCCATATTCACACACCAAATGCAACACTGTGTTACCAGACTATGATTTAGTATGCCCAGCCAACCAGTTTCAAGCCCACACTGGAATATTCAGCCCCCCAAAAACAGGGAAGAACATGAGTTCAAGAACATGAGTTGCCTCACATAAGCCATGCCAGTGAGAGCAGACAGAACATCACTTAGGGAATAATCAACACTATACTCCTGCATTGCTTTGGGACTTTAACATGAGGTCACATACATCCTTTTCCAAACTCATGATTAAACACTACATAATAGCAATACATTAGGAAGAAAAATAAAACCAACCAAAAAAACCCACTGAGGTTTAATGTACAGAGCCTAAAACAGATGGTACCACATGCGCAAAACACTCCTTTTTTTCTGAGCTGATTTTTCAAGTAATTCAGGTATAAAATACTTAATTCCCAGGCTTTCCCATCTTAGTAAAATTTTTACTTGCACAGGTCAAAGTGATAAATACATATCTGGAGAATAATTTTCTCCCATTTGAAAGTCAGGCCACCTTTGTACCAGACTAACGATATACACATAGAAGAGATTTATTTTTTCAGAACCTCCACCTCCAAGTCATATATATTTCCAAAGACTCACATTCTCAAACAATTAAATCCAAAGGGAAGCCACTTAACTGACTTCAATGGATGTAGAATTAAACCCTAAGGTAATAATTTATATGAACAACCAATCTTTCATACGGATTGCAAGCTAAGATACCTCAATAGTTTATCAAGAAAAAAGGCTAGTCCTCTAACCCCATAAAGTCACATCCCAGTTCTTTTGTGTGGAGGCAAAGAACAGCAAGGCAACACAGAACAGTACAGCAATGTCTGTGTCTTAGATTGTATACACCAACTCAACTACACCTGTGAACTTTTAAGAGGTAAGGTTAGACTTGTAGCATTCCTGAAATTTAATGTCAAATCCTCCTAACAAAGATCAGATTTAATAGAACATCCATGATGACGAGACTTCAGAGGAAGTTTGGCAGCATTAAACTTTCAGATCCTCACTACTACATTGTATTAGACAATGGGTGTAATCACCTTCGGCAAATTTTGATAAAAGGACTAGCACAAAAATGGATTTAATTGTATATTCCATCAGCTTATTTTTAAAATCTAAAGGTTCTGAGTGCTCCATGGAACATCTGTTTTCAAAACCAACTGAATCATCAGTCTTCAAATCCTTCTATATGCTCCACAAGACAACCAAAAAGAAAAAACACTCTTAGCAAAATTTGTAGGCTTCTAGTTAGCTGATGTCCGAGTTCATAAGTAAATGGTCCAAATAGCATTTTGGCACATAAAGTATTTTAACAGACTATAACTAACTTTTTACTTCTGGGCATGACAGGTCTTTTTGGCTTTTCTTTCACTTTTGTAACTTCATTTCTAATTTTTTACCCTGTAGAGGAGGGAGACAGCAATCTCTGCATTTCCTTAACACCATAAACTAGGATGCAAACTGAGTTCTCTTTCCTCCTTATGTTGTGGCATATAAAGCATCTTTTCACTTAAAACCTTGAGTCCTATAATCAATATTTTTAAATGCCCAGCCTAAGAAGTTATAAAAAGATTTCCATTAAGAATAGATTATACTTCAACACAATGCTAAAAAAACCCCATTTATTTCTGGTAAGTTTTATTTTTGCTCTGCGGGATCAACCGGCCCTTGCTTTAGCACATTAATAATTAGGAACCAGGGCATTGATGCCCTCATGAAGGTCAATAGAGAGCTTCATTGTCTAATCTTCATTTCAGAAGACTGGAATGATAGCAGCAGAAACAATGACACTTGGTTTCTCTCATCCTTGTGCCCCTTGAAGCACCATAACACCATGCCTGTCTCTGTCCCAGATATTACCATAGTCCCTACGTTCTCCCCTTTTCTTATGAAACAAATCTGCTAAGATTATTTCCAGCTCCTTCTGCATATCCTTTCAGGGAAAGAGTCAGCTTGTGTAATGCCCAATCCCCAGCTAAGCGTCTGCTGACCCACTGGCCAATACACCCACTCTGACTGACAACCAGGCCTGCCCAAAGAGAACAGATAAATCAAGGTATTTTCAAGAAGTCTGAGAGTATTCAACTTGAAGCCTTACTCCTTGGATAACTTTGGCTTGGAAATTTTCCTCTGCAAACTTCAAGCTATGGATCTGCCCCTGAGAGATGTGATAAACAAGTGTGCATCTATCCATCAATTTTGACTCATTTTGTCCACAGAGTTATGTGGTGGTTTCTGTTTGTTCTGTAAAATCAGTTTCCTTTTAATATGTATTTTGAATCAGGCAAAGGATAATACACTGATCTTTTACCCCAACTATGGTGTTTCCAACTCCAGTAATCTAGAATAAGATAATGAAAAGAAAGATACTCCTAATGAAAATACTACTCTTTACAATTCCAGCACGAAGGTAAGACCAAGCAGAGCAGGCAAGTTAAAATGTCAGCCCTGCCTTGAACCAGATGTCCTGAAAGGTTTCTGCACATGTGAGGTCTTAAATAGCTGATTCACATGGTCTGTCATATCTTGCTGGAAACTTGTTCTAAAACATACACCCCTATACAAATATTTACAAACACAGATATATTTTCTATATCTATAAATATATTCTAATACTTACATGTATATTTAGAGAGAGGGAGACAGACACACAGAAATCCCTACACTGTTTCTGACAAGGAGTCATTACTTTTTGTATACGTGAAATTTAGCAGGCTTCTCTTTTCATTGCTTGTGTTATGAAATGACATGTAAACATTAAACTCAAATAAGAAACAATAAATTCTATTAATACAGTCACCTCACAATTATGTAGATACTGCAGAAAGCTCATAGATATTTTATAGCTCCTTGGGGACCAAATAAAATTAAATCAAAGGGAAAAGGAAATGTGGTGACGCAAATGCTTTCCTTTAATTAATCAGAATTCATCAAAATAAAAAGTAAGTCATCTTCTAGCAGTCAAAGCAGCACTAGGGTAAATATGACAGTATAGTAAATAACCCAGAAGAAATACAAATGCTCCAAGTACAGGCACTCCCTAATGAAAATGAGGTTTTTCCGAGACTGTAAACTGCCAAAGATGCTTTTGCAGAATCATTTTTGGGTATTTTACAGAGCAGCTGTGAGAAACGATCTTCAAGATTCACTTTTAAATTTCAGCCTTGTTAGTTTGAAACCGTGGGCTGCTGCTCCTCGGAAGTGAGAAGGCTGCCCCTTTGCAAGGGGCAACACTGCAAACCTCACTGTCACCTCCTCCCTCCCCAGCTGCTGCCCAGGGCTGTCCTGCAACGCCAGCTTTCACAGCTCCATCACCAGGTAGGAGCACTGCCTAGCACACCCATTTGGTACGTGCACACACAGCAGCTGGCAGTGTGCAGCTAATTGGCCAGCTGCTTGATTACAACCCCAGCCAAGATAATGGTTTCTAAATGGATGAAAGTGCAGAGCATCTCCACAGCTACTAATAAGGCAGTCACAGTCTCTGATTAGAGTGGTGTAAGCACCACCAAGTAGTTACACATGAAAGACTGCAGCCAAGGGTTATAACCAATATACCCAACTGCTATCAAAGTACAAGTACTCTAAAATGTATTCTTATAAGTTCTGGAGCCGGAAAGGTTAATCATCTAGCCAGAGCTCTGAGGTACCACAGATCCTGATGTGTAATTGAAATATCTCAATATCAACATCAGTCATTCATGTTTCTAGAAGTATTTGGTGTCTCTGGAGTTAGGAGCACAAGATAGGAGCTTCACTCACTTCCCTGATGGAGCACTGAATTACCCACTATCCCATGGATGATCTGTGCTGCATTTTTCATTTGAATTAACCAGGGCCTCAGTTCTTTCTCTGGTTTTCTTCACTATATAAAAGAGTTCCTTTTTTCCATGAATATTTTCATAAATCTCATAAGTTAATTTCTCAATCTTTTTTTCCCCCCAACCACATGGGTTACATCCAAGTTCCTGCTCTAAGATGCTTTTTAATCTTTGGAACAACTTCCACAGCCCCCTTCTTCACCCTGCAGCTTTTCTAACATTCCTTAAAGAATACTGACACCAAAAACAGCACCCAGTGCCCATGCAATGTAATATGCAGAGATAAAACCTTATTCACCATGCAGTTCACCATGCAGGGCATGTTAGAGATACATCAGAGGGATATGGCCAGGTTGCCTGTAAAGCACAGTGTGTCTTTTCAGCTTAAAAGCAAGGTTCAAACAATCAAAACCCAAAGCCTTCAGCTCTGCCCACTTATGCCAAGGAGTGATTAATCTCTAAAACCTTCTGCATTGTCTCGTCTTCTGCTCTCTCCTCTTTCAGAGCACACCAGCTTGTTAACCTCACGCTTTGAGAGAGTGGAAAGTCTCCACTGGAAGTGACTTGCCCTGTCCTGCATTGACTCCCATTGGGTGTGTCCCTTCTCATCCCAAGAAGTGTGATAGCCACCTCAAATTTTGTTGAGGTGACTTCAAAATACAGTATTAAGTATAAGCACTTACTCTGTACTCTGCAGCACGGAAATTTCAAAATTTGAGAGGAACCCTGTAAATCAAGTCTATTAACAGACTTCCCGCACTAGCTGCAGTCTCTGCAGATTTATAAAACCATTTGGCATCATGCTACACACCAGTAATTACCAGAGCAGGAAACGCTCAATAATACAGAAATAATTCATTGTCATTACAGATACACAGTATGATGTGGAGATAGAGAGATTTCTTTTTACCCTTTTCTTTATATACCAAACAGAAAAATGAGAAACCTTTACCCCAAACAAAAGAACTACATGAAAACTCTCCCCACTGCATTCCCCACTGCTGACAAATGCCACCAGGGTGTCAGGGAGCCTCCAAAGCACCCTTTGGGGGCAGCTATCAGAGTTGTCCACGATTTCAGTCCTGGAATAATGGGCAATTCTGCAAAACATATACCTTGCCTATGTGCACCAAAGAGATAAAAGGGCCAAATCCAGCCCTGTAACAAAGCAGCAGCAATGCTCTTGCCTTCACAACACTGCAGGGGATTATATTTAGTTTTAAAACAAAGCATTAGCTACATTGCAACATTCATATAAAATGAGCACTCAGCCACTCAATTATCACAACCACTTAATGTTATTCTGTAGCTTATACAGCATTTTTAATTACTCAGTATAAAAAAGGCCCAATTTTGATCTAAGAAGTGACAGTTTGAGAAAATCTCCTAAGAAACAAGACTTCTCAAGCACTGAATCCTTATCAAGGTTTTGCCATCTGCAAGAACAGTGAAGAAGTGAAAATACATAATAAGGAATTTTACCAGGCCCAAACCACGGAGGCCATGAAAGATGATACACTGTTTGTAGCAAGAAAATCATAATGTATCTCTATTTAGCATATGCATGTGTGCCTATTTGCTCTAGATGCATGTATAATCAGCCCTAGTATAAATTAGAAATCATATGAAGGATTAAACATCAATTGCCTGTCCTCCTACACTTCCCATCCCTCTGCCAGGTCCTGATTAAAACAGAAGGCACAGTAGCAATGGTTGGAAACAGACTCTGAAATTGAAATAAGAGAGGAAAATAGACATTTTCTTTTTGTAGCAAAACCTATAAAAGCCACATTAATATTTGACTTTACAACAAATACCACCATATTCTGAAATTAGGAAATCCTGATGGTCTTAACAGGATCTAAAAGGTGCAGAAAAATGAGGCTTATTAAAACTTGAAGATGTGACAATTATATTTGACGATGGAAGTCAGTGTTATGCAAATAATTGTTTTAATATTTCTCAGGCATCCCACATATTATAACTATTTCTTGGTGACTAGGAGGGTTTCACACAATCTTTAAGTGTAATCTTTTGCTAGCTTCACCATCTGGGAGTTCACAGACAGCACTTAATCTTACTGGCTTTTTTCCAAGAGACTTACTGTAAGTCTGTGGCATGTCTTTCTTTTAACAATCAAATTTGGGGGTTATTTTGTTTTTGACTGTGGCTTAAAATAGCCCACTATCAAAATAATATTAGGGAGATCAGGTCTCCAGAGAGCAACAGTATCTTTTATGGGAATAGCTGTCAGACTTTGCCTGATAGTTTGCCTGTGATGCCAGAATAAATTTTTGCTTTTTCTTTTATACCCCTCTTACATACTCTTTTATATAGTTTTATGTATTTTTAGTGCTTTTAGCCTACATACCTGTAACTTTCCAAGTCTGGTAACTGAGCTGAGACCTACTGTACCATTAGTCTTAGTCCAGGAGACCTGAAGTATGCAGAACCTTCTTCAGAAATGAACAAATGTAGAAAACTTCTAACTACATGCAGATAAATCATGAAGAAACAGACTGCTGGTAGAACATAGGGCATCTCATCAGACAAGTAGAGCACTATTTGGAGAGACGATGCAAGAAAGGGCAGACTAGGAATGAAGGGAGGCAAAGGAGAGCAGAATATCATTACAAGCCATAAAGCCATTACACACATCTAGGGATATCCCTACCACTATGCATATGTGTAGCTTTTTCCATTATGCATATTCAGGAGAGTTACGGTACATTTGATTTCTCAGGTCCATTTTTAAGAAGATTTTTCTTTGTTTCATTCTGGATTTTTGGGGGGTTTGCTTTAAAATATCTCAGAAAAATCATGGCCAGGAAGATGATGGGAAGATATGAAAGACAAAAATAGCATTCCAATCCTTCACCAACCGTCTGGAGCAAAGTGTCTGGGTGTAGAATCACCCACACAATTTCTACTGCTCGGGACAGAGTCTACCATATTCAAAGCATATGTAAATTTCAAAATTCCTTCAGCTCTGCCCTCCAAAAGATTTATTAGAAACAGTGCTGTCCTTGCCCAAGACAGGGGGTTGGAATTGGATGATATTTAAGGTCTCTTCCAACACAAACCATTCTATGATTCCCTGATTCTATTCTGGCATAGCTCAGTTTCAGATTTCTTTTTGGTTTTGTTTGGTGGTGGTTGTTGTGTGTGTGGGTTGTGGTGTTGTTGTTTTTCTTTTGTTAGTTTTGTTTTAGTGCACTGGGAGTTTGTTCCTTCCAAAGATTTTGGTAAGACTGATGGTTATTCTGAAGGCTCAAAAACCAAGGGCAGAGAAGGAATGTGAGCTGAAGATAAATGCAACACATGAGTTGCATATAACACTTTGCTCGTGTTTCAGATGCTTGCTAGTTTTGGGGATAAGGATTTCTTGGTCTGTGGTCAAACCTCAGCAGTTTGACAAGGTCTAAGAAATCAAAGCATGACAACAACTTTCTTGTCCTCTAACACTCCACAGGTCAAATGGGCAGCACAGCCACACTGGACACCACAGACTACAAGCTGGCTGAGGAAAATACTGTCTCTCTTTAGACAGAACTATTCTGTTTCATGTTGATTTGCCACACAACTAATTAAAAGGAATAACGATCGACATAATTCACAAAATATATCTGTCACACTGCAAGATTAGACCAGCTGAAAAGTAGAGCAACATGGCTATTTTATCTCAAATTGTACTCAAGTCAAGTGGAAGCACTCTTAGATATAATTAGAAGTTTTCCATTTTATTCAGCTGCTACAAACAAACAGCGGGGGACTTCACAGGAGTAATTTCATGGGAAGGGCCAAAGGAAAGTAATAAGCAAAAGAAAACAAAACCCTTTCAAGAACAGAACTACCTCCCAGTATGGCAGCCTGCTGGGCACACTGAACAAGGAAAGGCTTTGTTTCAAAGAAGGGTCATGGGTTTGTTTTCTTTAAAAAGCTGTCTAAAATGGCTTTTCTTGAAACATCATCTCATAGGTCATTACCAACACACACAGATGAAATTTGCACTCTCAGCTGTGGTACACGTTCCTCAGCTGCTAACACCAGCTGAGGCAGCTGTTCACAAGGAAGCCACTATTTACAACAAGGCAACACTATTAATGGTCCTATACTTCAATAAATTGTCAAATTCTTATGTTCAGATTTCTAGACCAAATTCCTATTCACAGCTGGTTGAATGGAAACATTTTTTCAACTACGTTGTCAGACTACTCTGCCAGTCAATGGACATATTTCACTCTTTTGTAATTGGAACTGCATCCATGAAATATGGAGGACAAGAGGGATAGAAGTCAGCTTTGCAGCCACACCACCAGGTATCTGGACATATTTCTTCTGCCTTTTTGCTTGTGAAACATGAGCTAAAATATTACACAAGAACTGAAAGACAAATAATAAGATCTTACATTATGAGAATATCCAGCAGTAATTATTTTTCTTCTTGGTGAGGTAGCCTTCCTCAATTCTTTTCTGGAAAAAAGCTCTTACTCTGGAACACCATGAAATAAGCACATTCACCTTTGAACAAAAAAATTTGCCTTCTGCAATGGTTAAATATACACTCCTAAAATGAAAATATTGCCCAACATTAAAAGAGGTTTTTTCTTATTTAAATGAATTTCTCCCCCATGCAGAAAAACTACACACCACTTTTTGGTAGTTTGTGCTGCCACTTTTGTTTTCTATTGCAGTATTCTGCAATAGAAAGGAGGGGCCTTCTCCTACCTTTTGGTATTTCCTCTGTGTACTGGTTTTGGCTGGTATAGAGTTAAATTTCTTCATAGTAGCTTGTGTGGGGCTCTGTTTTGGATCTGTGCTGGAATCAGGGTCAGAAATACAGAGATGCTTTCATTATTGGACAGTAGGGCTTATAGAGCATCAAAGCAACCTTTTTGCTTTCTCACCCTGTCCCACAAGTGAATGGGCTGGGGGTGCACAAGAAATTGGGAGGGAGCAGCCAGGACAGCTGACTCCAACTGATCAAAGGGATATTCCACACCATATGGCATCATGCTGGCAATAAAAGGTGGGCGTAAGAAGGAGAAAGGGAGGGGTGTTTGGAGTGATGGCATTTGTCTTCCCAAGTCACTGCTATGTGTGATAGGGCCCTGCTCTCCTGGAGATGGCTGAACACCTACCTGCCCATGGGAAGTGGTGAATGAATTCCTTGTTTTGCTTGCATGTGCAGCTTTTGCCTTACCTATTAATCTATCTTTATCGCAACCCATGAGTTTTCTCACTTTTACCCTTATGATTCCCTCCCCTGTCCCACTGCAGGAGATTGACTGAACATCTACTGGTGTCTAATTGCTGACCAGGGTTACACCACAACACTCTGGATTATCATTCCAAACAACAACAATAAATAACTTTGGAAAACTATTGTCAGCAGCTCTGTTTGTGCCCTGCTAATTGCACTGCTTTCTGCTGCACAGGTGGAAGTGGGAGAAATAACAGCCTGATTCAGGAATGAACCCAACCATGGCAGTGCAATCCCCTTAATGCCCAATAGACACCTCTCATGCAGCAAACATGAAAACTTCCCTATTTCAAAGAAAAAAAAGGGGAGCGGTGGAAGATGTTAAGTTTTCAAGATACCTGTCTTCAACTTTGAATACCTTTAAATCCAGGGTCTCAGGGCTTCCTGAAACAGGAGACCATGACCTACATCTGTAACAGACTTCTTTGGTATGTTCTCATGCAAAGAATTCTGCCTATATGCTCTAAGTTACACAGGGAAGCATTATCTTTATTGCTGTTTACAGCCTTTCCTTTTCTGTCATAGGAGCTTCTATTCCTGTTAAACCTTTCACCCAATACAAAAATATTTAGCCTGCCTTCAGTGTGCTCTCTCCTGGCTTTTTAAGCTTCATTTTTGCTGCCCTCTTTCAACTCCTCTATGTTTCTACGTGTTTTCTTCCATAGCCATTACTCCTCTTTAGCTCTACCCATAATTAAGGGTGAACACAGTTTTAAACCTAGACTATTCAGAGGCAACCCATTTCCCACTATCACTTCCTACTTTGATTGTACACAGGCTCTCCAAAACTATGCTAGAGGGGTAACTGTATTTCCAAAAGAGGTACCACTACTTCAAATTATCCTTGCCAAACACTGCTACATTTCTCCAAGATTAAATTCATCTACTCTTCGAGTGGTTTCATGTTCTCCAGGGAGTAAGAAGGAATTTCAAAGGGAAAAGAAGGAAAATTCCCCCTTTATTTGATAGCGGGAGGAGCTTTGAGGATTTTTTGTTGCTGTTGTGTGAAAGGCACTCAGTTATTTGATAGCTAAAAGAGGTTTTCTGGCCTTAGAGAAAGTTGTGAGAGAGCACAGCAGTTAAACCACATACCAAACCATCAGTACTGTAAATAAGTGCAAAAAAAGCAGTGTACTTTACACCACATTCAAAGTGATAGTTTTTACTTGTAAACAAGGCAGTTCCACACAACCTCTCAAAACACCAGCTTGACCAAGCCTATAAATTTATAGGATTAGTATTGCAACATTTTATTGCTACAGCATCATCTCTCCCAAGCATTTGAATTATTGTAACAGGACCAACACTTAAGGCAACTCAACACAGGAGACAGAAGTAAATAATATCCTTTTCAGTGAATTTGCTCCTACCTTGCAATCATTTAGGAACTTAACCAAACAGCTGTGTTACTGCTTGGCCAGGCACCCTTCCAGCAGTGCCTTCATGCTCCCTCCCTTCCCTGGGTCTCTGGGGGCAGCCACCATCAGGACCTCCCTGCCCCAGTGGCACTGCCACCACATTGGCAAGAAAAGACATAAGAGGAGGGAGAACTTGTCAGAAAGTCAAGGAAAAGCCTCAATTTACACAATCTCTTTAAATTGAAGCATCTCAAATTTGCTGCTTGAACAAAAAATGCAACCAATTCAGTCCTTTGACCTCATCCTTTCCAAAGCTCTTCATTACAGAGGGTTCAGGCAGTATTTGATTCCAAGACTAGGCACGCTTACTTCCAATTTCTCCAAAAGACAAGACATGAACAAGATATTTCCCTGCCTTCTCCCTCCTTTCTCATGCAAACAGAAGACAGACTGAGCTGGTGAGGGCAACACTTTCTTCTTCTCCCCAAATGATGACCATAGGGAGCACGGAACCTTTGAGGACAACTAATCCACTCAGGGTGCATTTTACCTTTCACAAGAGGATGCCTCCCTGTGTCCCCAGAGCAGAGTTCTGTCCATGCTCCCACTGGCACAGGCCATGGTGTGCTCTGCTCTTGTCACGGGGGCTCCTGCCTCTGCCCCTCTCCAGCACCCAACAGCTTTTCTAACACTTCGCACCAGAGCTCCCACAGAACTACATCCTCTCATTCCCTCAGCACTAAAAAAAAAACCACGTGCCTCAAGGGAGAAAAAAGGTCTCCAGATCATTCACTTCAGGTAGAAGCTGCAGCTTTTATTGGTGACAGCTCTACCCCTGGTCTGCATTAAACCAGCCACGCCACCAGTGCCAGCAGCAGCAGCCTTCGCGTGCCAGCCAATAACACAATCCCAACGCAAACCTCTGGGCCTGCAAAGCCTTGAAGAGCAATCTGCAGTGTGCCAAGTGGTTCCATGTCCATGTTTATACACACATACATCAAGACACCTGAAAGGATTATGCTGTTTCCATTTATATGCTCTTAGTTTCAGATTTCTAAATTATGCTGTGCAGCAAGAACTAGAAACTTACTGCTGGCTATGAGAATTTCTTCTTCTCTTTATCCCAATGCTTATTCAAAGACAGAGAAGCTGAGTTACCAAAACAGTTTCCTCTCCCCTTTAGGAAAGCACTTCACAGAACTAGCTTGTGATTTAGGAATCAGACACTTTTCTAAAACCAAGCAAGAATGGAATTACAGCTAATCACATTAGCCTATAACTTTTTTCCCCTCTAAAAGCAGGATTAAAGGCAGAGATGGGGTACTTCCCACATTCCCACACACCAGCTGCATTCTTCCAGACTCAGCTTGCTGAACAGCTAATAGAATTACCATCCACAGACCTAGGATTTTCACGGATTACTCTGGAGAGGTTGCCAAAGGAACTAACTGGACAGTAATTCCTAGCTCTGCACTACCAGAAAGGGATAGAGAGACCTTAAAATGACATTGAGAAGTACCCCAGAGGGAGCCCTGGCCTGAAGAAGTTGCCATCTAGATTTTGTAGGGGCTGTAGAGACACCGATCTTAAAGTTTATTGAGAAGAACAACAAAATTAACTGAAAGCCCAGGTCTGGAGATGTGATAAATGAGAGGAGAGAGAAGGTAAGGGAGAGGGAATTGCCCCCCAAGACTGATGCACCTTTATTTGAAGAGATCAGTGCACATTTTAATGCCTTATCAATTCCTGCATTATGGTTGACAGCATGTATGGCCAAGTTCTAATCTTCAAATGACACATGAAAATAGCTGAAAAACAATTATTTTTTCTGGTCAAAGGGGAGGATGAAGAAGGAGAGAAAAATTTCTATTTACATTCTGCAAAATGCAAGTCATTCATATCAAACCAACCATACATGAAACTTTTACCTTTGTCATGACATAAGCAGCAATAATCACTGAGGTTACCTTTATGATTATTATTTTCCATTTCCAAATACCAAAATCTAAAGGCATACTCCACTCCCCATGGCACCACAAATACAATGCAGGTTTCACTGTACAACTTTTAGACTTTCTAAGGGATAAACATGGCAAATTTCAGCCTAGAAAATTAAAGTTTTCTTTTTTTTCCCATTTCTTTTAAAGTATTTAATCTTCCTCAGTCAAGACACCTAAAAATAAGCTCGGCAAAGAGAAACAAAAACTAGTTCAGATAAATCTAGTTTAAATTCCAAACTTCAGCATTCATTTATGAAACAAAGATTCTTAATACAAATTCAGAAGAAAAGGCACTTCCTTCAAAATGCTGTTTTAAAAATGACCAGCAATTTAAGGACCATTAAAGCACAGGCTTCTGCAAAGCATCACATACTGCTGAACAAATAAAAAACCCAGGACCCTCCCTCAGCCTGCCAAGGCCCTTGCACAGACTTGGGGCCAATGGAACTAACAGTGGGAGGGATGCAAGGGGACAAAGGAAGAGGCACTAAGCTCTCCCCCATGGGAGCCAAGGGAGGTGCAACCCTTTGCAGCCCAGGGTAGGAGCAGAGCTGTTCAGCTGCTTCCTGAGCCTGGTCAGCAAGGCAGAGACAGGAGTTTAACACAGGGGTTCTTGCCTTTGAAACTGATCATCCAATGCAACCCTGAACCTGCTGAAGGGGACCCTGCTCTCAATTTGGCCTGAAGCAATTTAAGGAGTGCTCTTCACAACCACAAAGAAAAATGTTGCGGCCCATTATTAAGTTTCACAGCTTCTTGCTCTCTCCTCCCCAGACAGGCGGCAGAGATAACAAATAAAAATGAAAAAAAGTCCACAACCAAAAATAAAATAACAACTTCCCTCAAGAGAGAAGGGGAAAAGAAATAATAATAATGATTTTTAGAAATACTAGTGGCACTTAGTTGGAGGAGGAGGAAAATGTTGCCCAAACCCACCTTTCACTGTTTCAAAACCTACCAAAACCCATGGGTTCAAATGGTGACCTCCCACATCTGGAAAACACAGGGATCTCTGATGAACAGCAAGGTAACTTACTTTGTCTCTTTGCAAGACTTCTGCACAAAATGGAGCCCTGCTCAAGTTCTAAGAGCTAGAGATGTGTCCTCAGTCCCACCTTCAATGTAAAACTCCATGAAGGACCAGATTGTTAGTTATGACTGACAGGTATTTTACAGCATTACAAACATGCACTACGCATCATCTGTTTCTGAGGAGGTCTCTAACACATACCTAAAGATAGAAAAATCATACTTGGCCTGAATGAATCAATGTTGGCAGGGGAAAAAAAAGGATCTGCTGCAGAACTTGGCTGGAGCTGGATCTTTTTTGCTCCTTGCGGGGAGTTTGGAAAGCAGAAATTATCATAACAGGACACAAAGGACAGAGAAATAAATCAGGGAAATCCAGAAGGGCTCACAGTGGGGAGCAGAGAGGAGGAAAGAACTCACCTCTTGTCTGTACTTTACGCAATGGGGTAGATACACAGACAGGACAGCAAAAAAGGTGTTTAGATATGGGACAAGCAGATTAAATAAAAGAAGAAATTAACTGCAAAGACTTTGGAAACAGAGCTATGCCTATAAAGGGACAATCTCACAGACCTCTAATGCCAGTCCAAGGACAGTTTGCCGCAGGATTTCTGGAGCAGTGGTATGCAGGATATCAGATGCAAACAAAGCTCAGTGTATTTCTTCCCTTATTGTAGCAGAATACCACCACAGAAAGCATAAAGGCAATGGCACACGGTCTCCTACTCTTCCCCTCCCCCCTTTCTCCCTGAAATCACGCAACGCTGGCTGCCTCAAATCACAGTTTCAGTGTCATTATTGTTGCCTGCAAAAGAGCCTGAACAGCATCAAAACAATCAGTCAAGATTGACTACACCTTAGGGCAGCACTTTAAAAAGAAGAAAGAGGGAAGGGAAAAAGAAGATATTGGAAATTGTTATTCACCTTTAAGCCACAGCCACCACCAGGACCTCAGACCTGCTTTCATAAGAGGGAAAGGTGTGGACCCCACAGGGTCCAACATCGTTCATAGAGTTGAAGACAAGCTGGCATTATGACAAGTGACAGCGATGGACAGAGAGATCTCCCCACAACAGGGGAGGGAGAGGCTGACATGATCCTGGGGAACCAGACCCATTCAACTCCTGCTTGTCTTGGAGAAGGTGCATTTAGGTCCCCATGTAGGCCACACAAGATTTTCAGTTCTATAAAGCTGGAGGCTCTCTGCAGACACAGCACTGCCCATACCCCTGGACCTCAAGCAGCTCTAGACCCCCTCAGCAGATTCTCTTCCCCTTAAGCCTCACTGTGTTGAATACAGATCCCAAACAATGAGCAAAGCTCTAGATTTGACACCCTTCTTCATGCCAGAAAGTTTCCTGCTGGCTACAACCCACTAAAACCTCTTCTAATTTGAGTTTCTTTCTTAAATCAGTATGATTGCTAAATTATGTACAGGGTCCATATTTTGGCATTCCCCAACTATGCATTGCCCACATCTCCTCCTGCACTATCCACTGCTAATGCTGACTGCCTCAGATTGGTGTTATTTTTCTCCTTCCCCCACTCAGACTCCAGCAATTAAACCATGCTGTGATCAAGAACCAGAGACATCCTTTTGGCTGGCTTTACCCTAGCACTGCTTCCCCCTCATAAAATACTGCATGCAATATTTATTTGGAGAATGTTAAACTCTTCAAACACTTGCCTTACATACAGTATTGGGAGGAGGAATCACACCTGCCTTCAGCCATTTTATGAGCTTCACCTACTGAACAGCTCATGCAGCACAACCACTTAGCAACCATGCCAATTACAAAAGTACAACTGGCAGCGTCTGCTAGACAGCAAAGGTGCTGCTGGATGGGGGAGATAGTGGTGAAGAAGCCAAATGGCTTCAGTGGACCCACTGGCCATCTCCTACTTGCTGGACCCTCTGTATTTGCCATGCAATAAAACTTCCACCCCATGTTGGATTTGAGGGGCAGAGCAGCTCGACACAGGCTGAGATTTCTCTCACCAGCCCCACTCAATGTTCTGCGCCCCGAGCACTTGAAACTGTGACCCACTCCACCTGATCAGGAAACCACTCTGGATAATACATGTATTGTAGCTGGCCATCCCAAACACACCCTAACAAGTAAATGTGACTGGCCCAATGGGAACCAAGTCGGAGAAGTCACCTTTCTCTTTCTGTTTAACAAGAAGGAAGAAAAAAATCATTAGATAGAGACAACAAAAGGCACAGTTAATACAAAGGTGCTGCTATCCAATAGGACCTCTTGCATTTTAGAACTGCAAGTTCAATCAGAACAGAAATCCAATGGGAAGTGGATAAAGATACAGGTTAGATGTGATTCAGGAGCCTCTGTCTTCCTTGCAAATGCTGCTCCATCACAGATACAGCACCTGCTCCAACCCCATGCCACAGCAAAGTAGCTATGTCTGCTTGGCCTAAATTATCTCCCTGCGCTCATTAACAGCACTCCCCCACTCCAAGTCTTATTTGGGATTCAGCTCACAAAGCTGACTTAACCCATCCTTAAACCCACAAACCATATTTCTTTCTCAAGGGGCACACAGATCCCATCACAGGAATGACCCGTGCTTTGCAGCACTGCTTCCTTTCAAGGTCAAACTGAGCATGTTTCATTTGATCACATTCACAGGCTCACCCGAGAGCCACAGCCCTGTCAGTTTACTTTATGCCATGATGATAACTGTGCCAAGCCATTCCCACTTACACCTACCCCAAGTGATGTAGCTGCAACAGAGACAAACGAACAAAGCTGGAGTGTTTGCAGGTAACATCTGCTGACTGCCACCTGTGCCAAGGCAGAAGGGTCCAAAGGAAGGCTACCTGGGAGGACACGGTCACCCTCTGATGTCAGAAACTAGGACCATGCTCAAGAAAGCCTTTCAGAAACATGTGGGACAGCACTAGTCTTAAGCCAGAGGGACTAGCAATGTGAGACAGTTTAGAGGCATGAATTTCATACTTGTCTCATTAGGAATCACATTTGTGCAACTTAGACACTATTAAAAATACCTGAGCACGATTCACCTTTTTTATCCTTTTTCTATTTTTCTCCTTTTACCCCTGTAAGTCCTAAGGAATCAGAGGGCACACAGGAAAAGCCAAGTACACAATAGCAGGAAAAAAAACTGTGTCATCAAAACACAGAACCTAAAACTTGAGATTCATTCCCCGTATTCATATCACATCTCTTGCCAAAACCTATCCTCACTGCTGCATTTTTTTTCACTTGGAAGAACCAGTACATTTACACATGTACATTTTTCTCCAAGGTTATTTTGAAATTAGTATTTGCAATGCACTTGGCAGATTAGAGGCATTACATAAATATTAGATGCTATAGCATAAGCTCTTACACAAGGAAAGGGATTTCTGAAGCTCTTAAAATTATCATGAGGTTTCTGTAGGCTGTTTTATATGAACCCAGGCTTAAACAAGAGCTGGGCAATATACATTAAAGTTAACATTGTAATATGAATAGAAGAATAATTCATACAGAGGAAGGTTGTTCAGTTGTCTTTAGCTACAAGTACGTGTCTTGAGTTTTTAGTTAATTTATCAGGTCCCACTCAGTCTTATGTTCTGAGCTACAAAAAGAATAAAAGAAAATATTTTTATTTAGACAAAGAGAATTGCAGAAAATTTTTTAAAAAGTTTAAAAAGGAAAGTAATTCATTATGTCTGTGTACACAACCTCAGAAGACAGCCAAACAGAACAAGATTTTTAAAAAGTATTCCTTTCAACAGGAGTATCATCCTCCCGAAACTTCTACCAAAAAGAACACACACAAGAAATGTGTTTGCTGATGAGTCATGCTCCCAGGTGAGGGTTAGAAAGACTATCACTTCCAATTCACAGGAGCAGAGGACTGTGGTGTTATCTTCTGTTAATAAGAAGCAATGGGGATTAGAATAAGCAATCAGTAGCTGCAAGCCCTATGATATCCTCCAACATCAAAATATTCAACTCAGGACAAGCATTTTCTGTGTTTTGCCTTACCTCAGCTCATATTGTTATAGAAATGCTTAGAATTTGTATAAGTAGTTTGGTCTAGATAGAACATGAAAGGTAGAAGAATACTTATGTGTTACCTTAACTCACCAAAATATTTACGATCACTGAGAAATGCTGGAAAATGTTTTAATAAACACCTCCAGTCAATTCTCATGTACATTCATTACAAGCTAAGTAACACAGCATGAGAAAACATGATGCAATATCATCGGCCTTACAAAAAATCCAGTACATTGAGAAGGGAAAAAATCCATAAACTGCCACCCCCCTTCATTTTGAACTGTAACAACTTGCCACTGTAATAATGCTGTAGAAGAATATGGTCATCATACTTCATCTACAACTCTGCATTCATTATGGGTCAGAGGCCACCAATATCACAGAGAAAATGTAATTTCTACTGCAGGCCTGCAGAGCAGCAAAACCACAGTATTTCTGAAATGTAACATTATGGAAAAACAGCCCGGACTTTGTCTCATCAAACAAAAGGCACTGCTGGGATAATAAATTGACTTTTTAAGCCAAGAAACACACATACTAGTAAAGTCAAGTTTCTGGAAACCTATTACAACTCAGAACTGAAAAGGTATCTGAAGTGTCATTTCAAATTTTTCAGAAAATAAATTTAAAAGGCAGACAAAATTGTCTTTTGCATGAGGACACAGATAAAAAACAATTGAATCTTTCCCCCTGTCCCTTAAGTGAATTTAATAGTACCTTCTGAAGTTCTCCAAAGAGATGGCAGAAAAGCAAGAGCAAACAGAGGAACACACAGAACACAGAAGCAATCAGCTATGGTCCCATCACCAGGATTCGTACAGTTTAGAAAAGCAATTATAGTACTGGATTCTGGACTATAAGGAACATACATTTAAAATGGATGGAAAATGACTAATCTTTTTCTATCACAAAATGCTACTCAGTTGCAGTTTCTCTGCAACTCCACCAGCATGAGCAGCATCGTCATCTGCAAATTTAGCATTTCTTTTATCATGCCATATGTAGTCCAGGGAATTCAACCAGGAGAGGAAGGCTTTGCTCCACCCTGTTCATCCTCTACCTTCACAGAGGGAAGAAGATTAAGCAGAACACGAAATGGTGAAAAATAATGTTCTAGGTAGAGTTCAGATGCAGGGACTATCACCTGAATCATTTCACATTACATACTCTATGCTACTGCCTTTACTTTGCCAGTTACTTTCAGAGTTGAACACTGGGGCTGCTTATCAGCAGCGCTGCAGGAAGAGATCATAACACATAGAAAACAGCACAGGAAGGGACCAAAAAGAAACTTCCCTCCCAGTAACAGGGCAATCCAAGCAGAAGCTCAGAAACCAGCTCATGGCTCAGACAGGGAAAGCCCTAGAAGAGATCCCCATGGCCTTGGGAGTGCAGCTGCTTGCAGAGGGGGGGGAGGGCAATGAGTAAATAAAGTGTAAGGCAGGATCCCTCCCACCCTCCCTTATTCAAATAAATCACTTAACTTTTCACAGAGCAGCAAATCTCCTTACTTCTCTGGATTAAAAGCAGACTTAAAAGAACGTTTGTTAATAGACTACCCTCTCCCAGGGTCATTCCTGATGCACACTGGCTAACCACATGCAGAAATCTATGTTAAGAAAGCCCTTGATTAAAAATGAAAAGTTTATTTCTAAATAAAATGATACCTTTAAAGACAATTTAAAAGCTTACTGGATGTGGGATACAATTTTAATTTTGCTTCTATGGAGCCTGATGACCATTTGACAAGTGTCTGTGGTATAAGAATATCTCTTTGAAACATCAATTGGCCTTTTGACATCCTGTACTATGAGGTAAAATGAAATTCAAGGTCTCAGGTCTCCCATGCAAGGAAGAGACAGCAGGACAGCCATTTCAGAAGACAACTTTTAGGCTGCTTACTGACTAAGGGAAGCTGCGTCCCTATGGGATTCCCACTAAACCTTCGGGAAGCAATGATATTTTATCCCAAGTATGTTTTTGAAGATTTCATTTGCCTGCCTACATGTTTTTCATAATGATCACAGAATAGAAAGAGGGAAGGCTAATAATAAAAAATAAAGGCTAATTTACATTTCACTACATAATATCACAGAGCTAAGTAGGTAATTTTAAAAATCAGTTAAAATATATGACATGAATGAACAATATTGCAAAAATACCTATTACAAAAAATGTTCAGTACAAGAGGAGCAAGAAAGTGGAGTGGAGGAAAAATGCTTGTTCTAGGGGAACAAGTCAGATGAACAGGCACATAGGACACAGATGCCAGGCAAAAGAAATAGTCAAGTCAATAGTATCAGGGTGAGATACTTTGTCAGTATGTTGTTTAGTAAGAAATACTAGTCCTCAGGAATCAGAGAAACAAGATGAATCCCCTAAAAAATGCTTATTTTGTAGATACAAACTGCTTCAGTCCTGTATGGGAACAAGTTCTAACCCCAAAATGCCTTCTCCAGCTTGGATGAAACACCAACATGATGACATCAAGGAACTCCAGTATCATCTGTAAACTGACATGTTTTACAACTAAAGAACACAAACACTACAAATGCTTTCCTGAAACTAAGCCTCCAGGTGACCTACTCTCAGAGCCAAAATTTATTCCTGAAGATAGCGAGACAGATGCTGGTGCTGGGTGTGGAACATAAATCCACTGACTCAAACCCCGCTGTGTAATGGCTCACAACATCAGGGCAGACACAGTACAGGTGGCACTCTCTCCTTACACCTTCTGGGCCAAATCCCCACCTACTAAGTCTATAACAAACCTGTCATTAGCTTCAGGAAGTAAAACTCCACGTGCCCATAGGCATCCCAACCAAGAGAACACTGAAATCACTTTTGCTGGTTTGCTAAAACATGAAAACACAGAAAAGGCAATAGCTCAGGGAAGCTGACCTTGGCACACTGCAGGTATGGCCTGTCTTCTCTCATGTCTTCATACCAAAGCAAACTAGCAAAATGTGAGTTAAATAGCTGACCTTTGTGTCACATCACAAGCTGCTAGTGAGGACACCAAACTTCCTCCTAACATTCTTGTAAGTGCTCCCTTGTACTATAACAAAAGGCAAACATTGTTCTGATCGTTTCCTTAATGCAGACACTAATAAAATGCTAAATAAGAGCATGAAAGTACTTTATCCCCTGCCTTCCCCAAACCAACAGGCTTCAGAATATGTATAACAGCAATTTCATCTTCCTAGTACTTTTTCCATTTCTTTTCTCTATGTAATTCAAACCTGTTTTAAAAGAAAAACATAGTTTCAACATGTATCTTCCAGCAAGTCTTGCAATTCTTTTCAGAAAACCTGGTAATAACTCAGCATGAGTAAAACAAACAAAAAATATGTTATATTTGGCAAAATCTGAATTTGTCCATATTTTCTTCTTTTTCTTTATTCTTTAATACTTTGCCATTGGAAAACAATGCAATTTTGGTGGCACTGTTTTCCTCTCAGCTTCTCTGCAGCGAGCGTTTTGATGTCTTCTGATTACAATGAACCCCAATTTTGGAACATCATATACATGCTTCTGGGAAGAGAGTAGAAACACATTCACTAGTTCTCTCTAACAAGTACCACCTTTCCCTTAGATCTGCTCCACCAGCACTAGAGCCAGTAACTGCAAGGGAAGGGGATGAGACAAAAATCAAAAAGAAACAAAACAATAACAAAAAAACCACCAGAGAGAAGGCAAAACCCACCTCTTTACACATAGATAACAACAGGAACTGAGAAAGCTAGTGACTTTTCTACACCTCCCAATTAACCAAGCTGTTCAAAGCTCAAGAGGGAAGAGCAACAAGAATATGAAAACAGTCCTGGTATGTTCTGCTTTCATGACAACCAGAGCCATTTATGTTATCTCCAAATGCTCTCTCACATCAGGTTTCATCAACAGGGTTGACCTGAACCTTCACTTTCCAGCACCTACATTTTTCTGCCCCAGCAGTCTCAGGTGACGCTCTTGGGATGCACACCCCTGGGATCCAGAGAACCTCCCTTCCACTTTGTCATCAACTTGCAATTACAGTTACTTGCTGAAAGCCACAGAACTTCACCTAAGCTGAAAATAGCACCATATACTTATTTTAGTAAAGAATTGCTCTTTAAGGGCAATTATAGTGGCAGAACAATTAGAGCTTACTTTTAAATATTTAAACTTACAGTTCATGGGGAATTTGCTCAGTAATCTATTAAATTCCTTAATAATCTAAGGAGAACAATCCAATTTAAAATTCTTTAAATCTCTCATTAAAATTTCTCTTTAAATCTCCCATTTCAGCATCCCCAATGATGTAACAACCTTTTAAATAAAGGTAGTGATTGCTCATTAACCATGTGAAGTCTTCACTGTAGTTTTTGCAATAGTTATTTGGGGAATTCATGTATGTCTGAAGAGACTATAGAAAAACAACTTGAAGTCTGGAAGGGGTATCTTAGTAACTTCTGTAATCTCTGAGTTGGTAGCAACATGGATGGCCAGACATGCTCAAGGCTTAGAAGTAGTAACTGAAAGAAACCAAATACTGAATCCTGCACCCATAATCCTCAAGGAAAACGATGTGACTACCGATAAAGGAATCAAGTGCAAGGACATGCCTTGCCTCTGCAGCTACTCCCACTGCCAGCTGGATGCATCCAAAGGCACACTGCCTTTTGCCTGGCTGGCAAGGCTACAACCAGGTCCTGATCAGACATCCTCTAAAGTAAATACCATTATATGAGTGAGTAAGGGCAACAAACCGCTTGGAAAGCCCAGTTTGGGAGCTAGCCAATGGATTTTTTTCTTTCAGTTTGGAGCCTGTGGTCCTCAAGCGTCTCCCCAAACTGAAAAGCACTTTGGGAGATATGTGACCAGTCACCACCAGCGAGCACAACGGCTGTCATGTCCACAGGAAGGTGTCCCAAACCCCACACATTTCACCATTCCTGGGCAGCGGAATGCGCAGGAACGCGCACAAACCAAACCGGGTTTCCTACCAAAAGCCCTTTATATTCCAGGGTCAAGGACCGAGACTGATGTTCACCGGAGGGTACCCCATCCTTAGCCCCTGCGCCCCCGGAGCCGTAACTACGGATAGGGGAGCCCGATGCTGCCCCTTGCCATCTTTCGCCGATCCGGGTACCGGCCCGCGGAAACTTTCAAGGGCAGCTGACCGTTTGCATCCTCGGGCTCCCACGAAGGAGCCACCCAGGTACAGAGCTACGGCCAGGGCCGGACAAGCGGCGCCGGGGATGCCGCTCCCCGCTCTGCATCTCCCCCCCGCCGCTCCCGCTGCCCGC
>VZTN01003833.1:39946-91665 GCA_013400515.1 Erpornis zantholeuca
GGCTGCCCGCAGCGATGCGGCCGTGCCCGCGGCCGCCTCCGGAACGAGCTGCCCGGGAGGCGTCTGCCTCGGAGTCGCTCGGGGTTCCGTGACCGGGGGCTGGACATCGCCGCCCGCAGTGCGCTGTCCCTGCTACCCCTGGGCTGAGCCAGCGCCGTCCTCGCCCCGGCAGAGCCCGCTCTGATCCTGCGGGACAAGACTCCCGCTTGGAGGGTTTACTTGCCTTCTCCTGCTTAAACATGCCTAGGATATTTTCCCCACAAAGCCATTTGTTAGAAAAAAGAACCTGGGACAGTGTCCGAAAGCGAGCCCTGCTGCTGGCCTGCCGTGGGTTCCCCCTGCCTGCCGGGGGAGGCGGGGGACATACCCGCCCGCCGGTCAGCGGTGACGGAGTGGCAGCCCCCCGGCTCCTCCGCTCACCGCCAGACGTTTAGGATGCTGCCATGGAGCAAAAGTGAAAGGACGGGGCCAAACATCTGCAAATTTGAGGACACAGATGTTTTAACACCTTCTTCTCTTGTTGTGTAATTTTGACCACGTCATATTTTTCTACAATTAAAAATAAAATAAACTGGGAGGTTTGTTCCATGTGGTGGTCACCCAAATGTGTGGAAAGGTTGCAGATTTGGGTGTGCCAAGCCTTGAGAAAATGTAGGAATGGAGCAGGAGCATGTAGGAAGTCTGTCCTCTAAAGCAAGGCTCTGTCTGTGCCCTGTGAATCTGCAGCACTCCTGAGAGCTGTAAGTCTCACTGAAAGGCAATGCGAAATGGGCAGGTAGGTACGGCAAACCATGGGAGTAGTACAGTACTGGAACTTGGCAGGAGAAAGCTGGTTAGACATCATATGGCATACATATAGTGGGGGTGATTTGCCATCATGTTGCTGGCTCGTACTAGAAACCAGCTGGCAATAAAACTCAGCACACAGTTACAAAGGTTTGAAGAATGAGCCCTGTGAGCTTGTTCCGTTTCTGATTATTAAATAACATCCTGAGAACTGTGTTCAAACAATGCCTGTGTTTGCTCCAGGTACCTTATGTACAGACATAAGAAATGTACAGCTGTTGTGACACTCACCAGTTTTTATGATAAAGCTGTCTATTAATAAAGTTCAGGGAGCTGAAAGTATATTAGAAAACAGGGATATTAAGAGCATGTTAAGTGCCTTCTCAAGTAGAATTGGAAATGTATCTACTCCAAATTAAGCATTACAGATACACTTCCTTTAGGATGAGGTGTTTATTTTTCCTATCTCTAGTTTAGTTATTTCCAGGGTTGATATTATAAATATTTGAGTAACTGTAAACCCCTCTTAGTTCATTCCCAGTTTCTTCCATCCAAGATGATCTCTTTATACTATCTTTTGTCTGCTGGATGGCCTGTTTTCCCATCCAACAGGTACTCCGGCACTCATTTCCCTCACTAATGCTTATAGGACCTGCCACTGAGACAAGACAGAAGTGAGAAGAGAGACATGAGCAGAAGTTGACATGTGTTCCTCTATCCCTCACAGGTTATCAATTTTATTTCTGGAAAAGCTGTGCCAACTTACTAGACTTTGCAGTTTATTGGACCCAAAGACTTTGAAAAATATAATTGACTAAAACTCAGAATGTATGCAGTGTTTGTTCTCTGGCCTCATGCAGCAGTCACTATTCTGCACAAAACATGAGGGAGAAATGTGAAGGAATATGTGTGGGCTTGTTAGAGTTTAAATTATGATCTTTGCTAGATGACAAGGAAAAGCTCAGATCAGACATATGGGGAGACAGCTTAGCAGCTCACCACTCAAATCATATCTGTGCACTGTTTCAAATTCTGTGGATGCTTACCTCCGGTATAAGAATGCTGTAATAATACAACAGTATAACAGGTGTGATATGCCCTCTTCATACTGAAAAGTACAGAGATGCCTTGATTTCAGTTCTCTGGGAAAGAGGATCATGTTCACTTTTGAGACAGAAGTGAAGCCTCTCTTTTTAAAAGAAGTAACAGTCAGTCCCTGCAGGGCTCAGCAAGTTCCCCATATTGCCTAGCCTGTGGTCTGCCTGGTCCAAGCCAGACATTTTCTTTGGGGGTGGATAGACCTTTAAAGGTTTGGATATTGAGTTCAAATAAAATTTTGAGGCTGAATTCTCTATGCAAACGTTTGAAAATCAACTCTCTGTCCTTCTGCAGTCCCATGACTAATACAAAGGAAAGATGACAGGTTGGAGTTTTTTTCAAATGTTAACTAATTTGAGACATTGGGGTAAATCTACTTTTCTCTCTGAATGGCTAACCATGCCAGGGAGTGAAACTGCATGTGGGCCAGGAACACATTCATATGAGCTCTTTGAAACATCTGAATTATGCCACTTTGCCATGCATCATATTCAGCATTCAACAAATTCTATAATTTTAATCATAATCAAAACAGATTTACACATCTCTAAACTTCCATGCATAAAATAATTCTGATTGGAGAATAAAATAATTCTGATCTGAAGATCATGTCCTCCAGCTCCTTTTCAAAGCAGGGCCAACTTTAAAGTTATGTTATATTGTCCAGAAATTTGTCCAGCCAAGTTTCCGCCTCTCGGCACCAGTTCCAATATTTAACCACCCATTCTTTTTTTTTTTTTTTTCCACGGCCATCTATTTGGGATTTCTGTTGCAGTTTGTGTCTGTTGCCTCTTATCACCATTCACCTTTGAGAATACAATTCTTTCCTGTCTATATTCTCTTATTAGGTAGTTGAAGGCAGCAGTAAGGTTTCCTCCCTTTAGCCTGGCCTTCTAAAAGCTGAACAAATCAATTTATCTCAGCATCTTCTTGCAGAACCTTGGTGGCCCATTGCTGGACTCACAATAGGTTGGCTAGGGAGCCCCAGACTGGACACAATACTTTCACGAGTGCCATTCAGAGGGGTAGGACCACTTCTCATGACCATTGCTAATACACCCCAATATGTGTTTAGCCTTCATCACTGCAAAGGCACAGTGGTGACTGATATTCCCTTTATTGCCTGCCAGGATCCTTAGGCCTTTTCCTGCCAAGATGCCTTATTGACCATCAGCCCTCTGCATGGGTTTTCCCCATCCCAGTTGCAGGACTTTGCACATGCAACGGAAATATCCACTTGGCTGTAAGGATTCTGGTTCTAGCTTGTGAGTACTTGAGCAAAAAGTATATTATGTGGAGTAGCTGGAAGTGTATTCAGTGAAAGTGCATTGACTTGATGTGTTTAAATTTTTTCTGATAATAAAAATTATTTCTGGTGCAGGCCCTTTTTTTGTTTCTTTTGAATAATATGGCAGTGCTTGGGGCTCTGCCTCATAGGAATGTGGAATTTTTTTCAACAGTGTAACTATCACTAGCTTGTACTTCGTTTATACCTCATGTTGCTTGCTTACTTGAAGGTTTTTTCCTGTGCTTTTCATGCTCTGAATAAAAGCAATGGAGAAGCTCCCTTCTTTCTTGATGGAAGAAGAGGTAGGTCCAATGTGAGATGAATGCACCATTTCTGCAGATTTGAACTTCTGGGTCATGTTATCACAGATGTAGTCAATACCCACAGGTGTGAACTGAGCTGCTGAATGAATTCAGGGAGCGTGTCAGAATAGGTGCCTGACATTATGGGATGAAGCTATATATGCAGGGGAAAAAAAGCTCCAACAGAATAATTGGTTGCACTTCTCTGTTAATTCCCCATTAAAAAAACACTTAAAGCCTTATTTTTGCATATGATTCTACTTAGGAGGATTACCACGTCACATGGTGATCAATGAAGTTATTCTTACCTTTTCAAAAGGACTGTGCAACCTTTAATTAGCATGAGGAAGCTCTTTATCTCTAGAGAAAGGCCCTTCAGAAGCACAGTGCCTGAAGCATCATAGTGCTGTGGAGGACAAAATGCCTCTTATTAAGACATCAATCCTATTTCCTGCAATGCCCGATCTCCGTCTGCCTGCAGCATCCCCCAGCATTTCTGGGCTTATAGGAGCTGATGAGATGCAAGCTGTTGGTGCTCTTGCCAGTTTGCATGCAGAAGCACCAATCAAACTTAAAAATAAATAAATGTTAGCAATTCTTCAAGTGGTAGATTTCCTCTGCTATACCTGATTTCTAATGCACCATCCTCTAGTCAATATTAATTCACATGTGTATTTCCTTTTGAGAGACTTCTGCAACTGAAGCTCAGAGAGAGCATCTCTATCAGAACATGATTAGTGTGATGGTCCCAAGGCTTTGTGGTACAATCCAGTCCCCCACAGGGCGTGAGCTGGGTAGTCTCAATGAAGGCTGCTACCCAAAATGTTGAAATCCACAAAACGGTATCAGGGCCAAGCCCTTGTATATTTTATACTACAGAGTGAAATTTAGGGTAAAATGTTCTTTTTCTACCGCTATCCTAACCACAAGGTGACAAAAACCCACAGGTGTTTTTGCTTTGTCAGGCTACAGGGGCTATAGCTGGATTCAGCTTTCATGGCCCCGTGCTTTTCATCCACAGGTCCTCCTCTGAGTACTGCACATATCAGAGACCTGCTGAAGCACAGTGTGAGCTGGGGGCATGGGAAGGGCAAGCAAATATTCAAAGTTTCATTTAGACGAGTGTGAAACTAGTTGTACACATGGGTTTCATGCTAATATGCAACATGGACACATTGGGAGGCCTTGGATGGCAGGCAGGAATAGGAGCCCGAAGTTGTCTGCTGCACTCCTAACTCCATGCATATGGAGAATTACCTTTGTTCTTGGTCATGCTGAACAGCTAAACCCCTATACTTTTAGGGATTCAAAAAATGCTCTTACCAGCAGGACTTGACTGAGAAGGTATTTTCAGAGCACAGCTGTTGTACTGAATCAGGATGGCCTTAACAAAGCAGGGGCTGGAGACCTGGTGTCCCATTTCCCAAAAGAGCCTCCACCTCCTGCTTTTGCAGACTCATTCTTTCTGCACCTTCCCAGAAATATTTCAGAGGCAATACAAAGAGAAGCCCTGTCACAGCCCTGTCCCTACTCAAAAATATGCTGTACAGCTGAGTGGTGAAAGTATTCGTGCCAGAAAAGTGGGTTCATATCCCTTCTTACAGTGGAGGACTAACAAATGCAACATTATGAGCTGCATGAAAGCAGCCTTCATTTACATACCTAGGTAGAAAAAAAGCTCTGAGGAGGGATCTTAATTGACTAGCAATTACAGCAAAAGATGTCATAAAATCATAACACTTCTTGCAATCTTTATAGATATAAATAAATACTTCAACACAAGCTGCCCATAGGCCTGCAAACCTTTGTCACCTTTGCCAAAGGCTACAGAATTACTTTTTCTACAAGAATCTATCTTCAAATATCCTGAAAATAATTTTCTAACTTTACAATAAGCATTATCATTATTATTTTGCTTCTACAGTATCTTCTTACTTCCCATTATCTGCACCTTTTGAATGCCTGTAGCTAAATCTACTAATAATGGGATGGAATAGGGATTAGTTTGTTTATGTGCTTCTGTTGGCAGCTTTTCATAGGGGAGGTGGAGCAAGATGATTATATCCTCTCTGGGGCTCCTTTGCCCCAGCTCTTATGAAAGAACATCTTGCCCTGATGATGTTGTGAGAGGCTTCAAAATGTCAGCAACAGCAACAATTTTGCTGACAGTCTCAGCAAAAAAAGCTGAAACTAGTCAAATAGTTTGCAATGCAGAGATAACTGGAAAATAAGCAGGTAAAAGGACAGGTAGGTATTTGTAGGGGTGAGCAACTGTACTAAAAGCTTGACTGAGTTCAGGCACATGTGTTTCAACTACCTCAAGATTTCCAACTGAGTAAGAGCACATTTCAGAATACAAGATAGTCTGGACTGGTGCCTGGGTTAAACATGGGTTAAACATGCAGGGAAGTGATTTGTATGTACCACATGGAGGGGAATTTTTGAGTAACCTGCCAGCTGCCTTCACTGCAAACACTCCTTACATGGGGCTGTCTCAAGATTAAGCAGGATGGGTGGGTGAGGGGCTTCTTGTCTGCTGATGGTGGCTTAGGAGCAGATGGTGAACATGAATAAAGATTCTCTCCTTACATTTGGGCTGTGGCTTCTGCTACACAAGCTTTCCTGCAGTTCAGGCCAGCCAGGCACTGGCTTTCAAATGTGCATCAGCCATGGTCTTGTTGACAGCATGGTCAAGCCTTAAAAATCATGCTTAGAGTTAGGTAGTCCTTTTTAAAATATTTTCTAATTAATTAAATGAACAGTTCTGACCAAACTCCAAGGTTTGAATATCAGCTTGGACATATGAAATCCCAGGTGCTTTATGTGGTCCTCATTCTCAGATAGTTTTGCCAAGAAAGGAAGTGGGATATTTGAGTGTCAAAACTCCAGGGTCCTAGACTTCAGGCTGAGTTTACCAGATGTTTTATGTTTTCATAAATCACAGTCACAGCTATAGTGAACGATGGCAGAAAAAGTTAAAGAAATTATATTACTTTTGCATTTAGCTCTTAGATTTCTGGACATCTTCTGTAAGCAGGAATATGGAAATCGTTTTCTTCATTCCTTTTTTTCTTTTCATTCCAGCACTGCTCCTGAGGTGTCTGTGGCCCTGTATAGTAAGTCTGATGACCGGCTTTCCCAAATACATGTCATCTTAATATGCTGTTGTTCAGACTGATACAACTAATATATGGAATCTTGTAAACAGACAAAAAAAAAAAAGACAAAAGCAAGTATTTAGAATTTGTTGTCACTTCCAAAATTTTGATGAAGAGGTGGAAGTGAGTATATAAATATTTATTGAGTTGTGTTAGAGTAAAAAAAAAAAGCTCTTCTGATTTAGTTGTGAAAAAAGATATTATAAATTTTATCTATTCTTCTACAGCAACCTTCAAAGTTCTCTTGTTGGCGTATCTGCTTCTTTTTCTGAAAATCCCTGTGTCAGTCATGTGGGACCTAAAGCATTTAAGGGGACAAGCACATTGCTCTCTTTCTCCCCTGCTCTTGCTTTATAAGTTGAGTGGTCTCTTTTATTAATGCTCATGACAGTTTTATTTAAACGAATACTTCCTCACCATGTTTTCTTTATTGAGGGGCTTTGGGCTTGGTTTGCCTTTGGTTTTGACTTCTTTTTTTAGTGGATTCGAAGCTATGTATTTTTAAAATCTCCTGCAGAGTGACTTTTAAAAAAAGTAGTAGTAGTCCTACTAGTCCTAGTAGTAGTAGTACTACAATAGTAGTAATTGTAATAATAATAATGGAATAATTCTCTTTATGCTTCTTCCTAAAGGCACAAGAATGTAACTGTTACATCTGCTTAATTTCTCCTAATTTGAACTGATTTTAGTGATGAAAATCCAGGACTTAATTCAGTACTACTGTGCTGCCAGTCAAGAGACAGATATGCAAGAGCATTAACAATGTGCCAGTAATGACCATCCTGAGTACAGCAACACGCAGGAGCTTCCTTGGTAGAGAACTGCACCCATTTCAGTTGTGCTGTAATGCAGCAGTTAGGATAACTTAAAGAATCTTCCAAAGATTACAGAAACCAGGCTTCTTCAGATGCTCTCAAAAAAAAACCAAAACAACAAAACAAAAAACACTGAAAAGGTTGCATCGGGGGAAGTCAGTTCTGGAATGAGCTGAAGGGGAAAAAGTTCAAACAGGACTGTCTGAACATGTCTGCTTCCGCGGCCAAGGCAGCCACGGGAAATGTCCTAAGCAAACACAATGCCACAACAATAGGCAATCTGCATGACCTTCTGCTTACTCCAGCTGACATATCTGAAAATCACATTAACCTCTGGCTTTTATGGGTCATGGTCTTGCAACTATTGTGTGTAACAACCCAATAGAAAAGATGCTTTTTAACAGATTTAAAGCAATAAAGCAAGAATCATGATCTTCCACCAAATAGCTGACATAGAATAAACATGCTGGCCTTCTGGAAAAATAATTATTTGCAATTTCACATCTGTGTCTAAGTGAGATTTTTTTTATTTAAAGTATTTTAAAAAATTATTTCTATGGAGCTGGAGCCCCTTTTGATAGTGATTCATGCACCTCAAATGCATTCAACTAATGAGAGTAAATAATTAGCATGCCATAATCTAATGCTGGCTGCTGCCAATTATTTGTCAGCTTAGCCACTGAAAACAGTTCTCACTGTGCTGCAGGGCAGTTCCTTTTGTCCTGTGTTTTCACACTCATTTACCCTCCTCTTGAGTTTTTTCCTAAAGCCCTGCCTGAAGCGGGGAGATGCCAAGGGCTCACTGCCCATGGCTGGCACCGTGCCTCAGCCTCCGAGGATGTGGTGCAGTCATGGTACCCCATGGCTAGTCCAAAACTTGTCAATTGCCTCAGCAAAACTGACTCTGATCTCCCTGAAGACAAGAGTAAAGTAACTCTGCCTCTGCTTGCTGCCTTCTTCTGCCCAGTACAGTGTGGGGCTAGCAGTGAATGTGATGGGGAAGATTTGGGGGCTGCTCAGCCCAGGTTTAGAAGCTCCAGTTCTCACAAATCCATCCTGAGCCAAAAAATAGGAACCATGGTCACAGCTACACTCTTGTCCTTGGTCCTTTGTGCCTGTCCTTTGCTATCCCAAACCAAAAAAGTATTTCCTCCATGGATTTCATGAAATCTCCATTTGCAATTTTACAAAAGGACTTAATTGAACTACAGGAATTTACAGTTCCAAAAAAAGACCCATGATTAAGAAAAATCTGCAAATGTATTTTCTATATTTATGCATTATTTATGTAACAATAAAGGGTTTGTGTTGGTGAGCAGTGCTGTGAGATACTTTCCTTAACAGTGCTCAAAATAACCCTGCTGGGCAGACCTGTTTCAGCTGCAGTTAGGGGGAGATGTGGGCCTGAAAGTCAGGGTGAAAGAGTTCCCTGTCGTGATAGCAGGGAGAGGGTCTGCATGTCAAGTACAGACCACAGAAAAGTGTTGGCACCACAAAGACAGCCACGATGTTCCATTAAATCTGATGAAGGCTGAAATTCAAAGCTGGTCAAAAAGGCTGGTATAAACTGCATAAGGAAGCATTTAAAAATGCTGATAAGCAGGTATCACTCTGACCCCGTTGGCAGCTACATTAATGTAACAGGTTTTCAAGGATGAAGTTCTTTGAGAGAAGTTTCTCAGGAAAGTTTGATCTCTTAGTGCTTTCGGTCAAACCCAGCCATGCCCAGAGTTTAAACAAACATGTTTAAGTAAAACAGTGACAACACTGTTCTGTTTCCCGTGTTCCCCGCGTTGTTCTCATATGCTCCTCACAAGGGATTTTGTGACACAGGATTGTAGGTCACACTTACAATTATTGTTTTATTCCAGATGCCCTAAAGCCATCCAGTGAGAGTCCACATCCAGTTTTTCGGGTTTTTTTTTAACAAGGGATTGAAACTGGTGTTTGGCACTGCCGTATGATGAGCTTGCTGTCCCTCTCTATGAGTGCAGAAGGGAAGCCCAAGCAGAGCAGTGACCATGCCCCTGATATCTCTGCCCAGAAGGGCTTGTCTCAAGGCAGGGTCTCTTCCCTGAGCACAAACTTGCAAATGACCAGAAATCCTCCCAAGGATTGAAACAGGAAACAAGTCTCTGCCTCTCCTGGGAAAGAAATTAGATGCTCAAGATATGGTGAGAAGTGGTTTGTGGGGGATAGCAGCTACCACACAGGGAAAAATGGTTGAGATTTTAAAATGGGGCAGCAGAAGGTTGAAGTGGAAAAGACATCCAGCAAATATAAAGACATTAATTAGGTAATACATATTATGATAGATTTAGACTATTATCATAATAATGCCCTTATTTGTTTCATAATAAGGTTTCAGCAAAGACTGCAGTTCTTGTTGAAAATGAAGTTTGGGAATTACTGATTTCATGAATAAAGGGTGATTTGGTAGGTTTTAGTAAATACTAATGATTTAAACAACATTGCCTGTAATTTTAGAGCCATATATTAAACATTGTTTTGAATATCTTGCTGTAGGAAATTCATAGTCATTTAAGCCACCCTGATGCTGTTATTATGCAAAACACAGCCATAAGAAACTAAAGGGTTAGAACTTGTTTCCAACTGCTTCTGAAGCTGCCAAGGAAAGCAAACCTGATTTTTAGAAAGTTCTTCCACTTGGCTTCAGCCATCTTTTAGCTTCAGCAAAACTGTGTGCTTAGCAGCTCTTGAAAAGCAGTGCATTTCCATCAGGCACTCATAGCTGCATTTTGGATCTGGAGTTAAGCACTTGGCTGTGAATTTCTGATTAAATAATATTTTTTTAAAAAGTCCTGGTGACTAAAATTCATCAAAACTAGGGGGTCATATTGCTGCCTTCAAGACTCATCTTTTCTTGTTGTTTCCTAACATACACAATCATCATTTGTATCTTGAACACAGATTCAGAAAAATAAACTTGTATATGATAACTTGCCAGAATTCCTCACCCATGCAAAATTAGTGATCTGCCAAAACTGGCAGGGTTAGCACATAACCATATTTTATGTCCTTTTTTTGGCAATAATCATACCAAAGATAGTAATAAAGGGGAGCTGCCATGCATGTGGACTTAGTTTTGATGGCTTAGGTAATAGCCATGGCCACTGTGAAATGAAATAATGCAGGTATTAGCACAACAGTTTCCAGAGGAAAAATCCAGCATTATTTTTTAGAATCTCCTTACAATCTGCACTGAAGGCCATTGCTTCTCCCCAGTTAAACTGAGACACTCTCACTCCGGGCTACTTCAATGACATCACAAAATCACAGAATGGGCAAAGTTGGAAGGGACCACAGTGAGTCCTGGCCCAACCTCCTTGCTCTAGCAGGGTCATCCCAGAGCCCATTGCACAGGGTTGCATCTAGACAGTTCAGGAATATCTGCTGCAAGGGAGACTCCACAACATCTCTGGACAATCTGTTCCAGTGATCTGTCACCCAAACAGTAAAGAATTCTTCCTTGTATTCAGGTGGAACTCCCTGTGTGTCAGTCTCTGCCTGTTGCCTCTTGTCCTATTGCTGGGTACCACCAGGATGAGCCTGGCTTCATCCTCTTGACAGCCTCCCTTCAGATACTGACAGACATTGATGAGATCCCCTCTCAGTTGTCTCTTCTCGAGGCTGAACAGGCCTAGTTCCCTCAGCCTCTCCTCATAAGAGAGATGCTCCAGTCCCTTAATCATTTTTGTAGCCCTCCATTCGACCCGTTCCAGGAACTCCGTGTCTCTCTCGTACTAAGGAGTGCAAAACTGGGGAGAATACCCCTGATGGGGCCTCACTAGACCTGGCAGCTGCTGTTCAGCCAGTTCTCAATCCACCTCACTGTCCACTCATCCAGACCACACTTCCTGAGTTTGCCTATAAGGATATTTCCAGAGACACTTGCAAAAGCCTTGCTGAAGTTGAGGTAGACAATACTCACTGCTCTCCCCTCATCCATTCAGGTAGTTGTTTCATTGTAGAAGGTCATCAGGCTGGTCAAGGATGATTTACCTTGAGTGAATCCATGCTCACTGCTCCTGATCGCTTTCTTGTCATTCCTGTGGATACAGATGGCCTCCAGAATGAGGCACTCCATAACCTTCCCAGGGATTGAGGTGAGGCTGGCTGACTAGTAGCTCCCTGGGTCCTCCTTCTTGCCCTTTTGAAGACCAGAGTGACATATTCTTTCTTTCACACCACCCGGACACAAAGCCAGCATGGGGGCTCTGTGAAAGAGAACATGAGATCACAGCAGCTTGTGCTTCTCAGGCGTGTAGACAGTTATCTTTTGTAGAAACACAATGCTCAATACATTTTTGTATGAGTCATATGTGTTCTTCCTCTTCAGTCTCTTCCCAAACAAGTTCTCAGTGTTTCTGCATCACTTCTAGCCATTATCACAGTAGTTGCATATCTTGTATAATAAAAAGTGCATATAAGCTCAGAATGCTCTCAATAAAATAGAGATTAATTCCATAACAACAACAATATCTATGCAGTAACACAGAGAAATTTTATGTGATAATCTCCTCCAGAGGGGTGGATATTTTGGGATTTTTTAATGTAAATCTCTTCAGCTTGCTTTTTCTTTTCCATTTGCAGAAATAAAATAAAAAAATTTAAAAATAGCTAGAAGGTAATATATTTCCATATTTTAAATTTGATCAAATTATTCTGATTTCTTTCATAAATGCCATTAAAGCCATAAGGGAGTTCTGCACTTATATTCTGAAGCATCAACATGACAGTGTGATTCACACTAAAAGTCAATCTGAATAGCAATGTTTCGATGTAGTATAAGGGGAAACAAAGCTGCCCCAAGGTTTCTGCTTATCCTGTACAGGGAAAGAATTATCTCTATAGGAAATTTAAAATAGCTGTATTATGCACACGCATTTATGTGCCTGGATATGGAGTTAATATAAAACACCTCATGCTTTTCTAGATGGTATTTGATACTATAATATACCTGAATTCAAGTGGGAGAGGTTTTTGGTCTGGGTGGGATGACTGAGTCTGTCCTGGTGTGCAGGGGTGATCCCTGGTCGCACACGCCCTGCCCCTACACATCCACATTGCCCACGTGCCTGCTGCCTGCGGCCCCCGCTGCTCTGCACAGGGACAGGGCTGCACTCCTGCGCAGCCTCTTGCCAGATGGCACCGAGCTGCCAAGGAACTGAAGCAGCCCAGGCACTGTTCTGGTGTACACGTTGCCTGGGAGAGAGCTTGCTCTTCAGTAAGTGGCCCAGTTCACCTCTGATTGAACGTGGTCGACAGCCACCAGTGCTCATGGGCTGCCGTGTGGGTGTGCAAGTCTGAGTGGGTCAGATTCAGGAACAGTTTTCTGATTCCCCCTGGTGTTGTTGCCAGTGAGGCAGTGTGATTCACAGGGGAAATTACCACAAGTGTGGCTCTCACAAAAATCACAGCTGCTGCATTGTGGAAAAGACTGGTTCCACTCCCAGTTCCTTGTAGCCCCTATCCATCTTCTTTCTTTGCAATTCAAAGTTACAGATATGCTTGCATCCCCCCCAGAGTGGAAAGGAGACAACTTAGCTGTAATTACAAAGAAGACTTTTGAGATCAAAAGGTGCCAACAGTTTCTTGCAACTGTGTTTAGACTTCAAACTAAGTCAGCCAACTGAATGCTAAACCATGTCCTGCTGAGATGCAAATAACTTGAAAGGTGAAGAGCAGAGGTCAAAGTACTGCCTAGGGAGTTCTGGCTCAAATACAGTGAGCCATATCTCTCCTTCCTTATCCCTGGTGAGATGGGAATGAGAATCAGAAGAAGGTAAAATCCATTAGTGGAAATAAGAGCAGTTTAATAATTGAAGTAAAATATAAAAACAATAATTCCAATAACAACATCAATAAAAAAGCAGATAAGAAAAAAAGAATAATAAAAGCCAAGAGAAACAAGTGATGCACAATCCAATTGCTCACCACCATTGACTGATGTCCAGCCCATTCCCGTAGATTAGCCTTCCCAGCCAATTCCTCTCTGTTTATATACTGATCTTGATGTTTTGTGGTATGGAATAACACTTTGGCCAGCCCGGGTCATCCATCCTGGCCATACTCCCTCACAATTTCATGTGCACCTGTTTGTTGGCAGAGCATGGAAAGCTGAAAAGTGTGTTATCAACATTATTCTCATACTGCACCCAAAACACTGCACTGTACCAGCTACTAGGAAAAAAATTAACTCTATCCCAGGCAAAACCAAGACGGCAGGGCAAAGCAGCTGCTGTTTCCCATTCTAGAAGCCTGAGCTGTAGACGCATTCTCTTCAGGGCTCGCTGAAGGCCAGCCCCCTCTGATGAGTTTTTAAAGAGCATTGTTAACTCCATATGTGTCTTCTGGCTCTCTGCTTTTGATTTCTGTGTTTTATCTGCTGGCATCCTTAGAGTGTTAAAAGTTGCATTTAACCTTGTCAAAGGAGGACTGCTTCTATTTTAAATTGGAGCGGTTTTGTACACAAATCATATTTTGCTTGCAACATTTCCTTATGGTTAAATATTTATGTTGGAATACCTAAATTATAGTACAAAAACAGTCAAATGAGCTGAGGATGAGCAACTTCTGTTCCGAAAGGGAGTATAATGACATCTTCAATATCTTTTAAATGAAACTACTTCATTTCCAAGGCAGTAGAAAGAATAGCAGCTATGTATTTTGTGACATATAAAGCCTTTCTCTTCCCCACACCCACCCCCAAAAAATTTTATGAGCATATAATGATTTCCTCCAATCCATTTAATGAAATGTCTTGGATTGTTTTGCAAATTGCCTTCTCCTATATATTGACTGACAAGAGTTCTCAGGTTGAAACTTTATTTTCTCACACATGTAGCTGACATTGCTGGGGCAAGGCACAGTTATTAGTCCTTTCTTGGACAAGTGTGTACTTAACCTGCTTGGGTTTATTTAAAACTTAATTTTCTTTGAATATGCTAATATTCCTGGCTTTATTATTCACTTTCTTTTGGACCCCAATATGACATTTCCCCAGAAAAACAGGGTTTTAACCATTAATCATGCAAAATGACAAGACATCACCAAAAAATATTAAAGTTACAGACTTGTTGCACTACAGAAGGAAATAAATTAGGTTGGCTTGGCTTTGCTTAATCTGAACTACAACCTCAGTGCTTCAAATCCTTGGAATAAATTTCCTTGTTACCATGCCCCAGGGCATTCCATCTCCAGAGTCCTATAACAAATCCTGGTTGTTATATGATTGTACACTCAGCAAACGTTTTGCATTTCTCAACAGAAATATTTTGTGTTTTATTCCCATAAAAATTGGTCCCAATCTGATTTAGTACAAATACGAAAATATCTGAAACACCCCATAGTGCAAATGTTGTTTTCTAAGATCTCCTTCCTGCAAATATCTATAGAATGAAATTGTAAACAAAATTAATGGAAAGAGAAATAGCAGCAGGACAACCACAACTTAGCCAATGGAAGGAAACATGAGTGTCTATTTACAAAGATTTTTAACATTTTTCCTAAATCCATTTTAATTTCTGTTGGGAAATGCTGTATTTATACAAAAGGAGTATAAAAATGGCCTGAACTGATCTTTATCTTCAACTGAAATGAAGGTAGCCTGGTAAAATATGACCGTCACCTTTCAGTGATTATTTGGAAATAAAATACATTTTCTTGAAGTACTTAAAATTCTTTTTTGTCACCAGGGTATGTTAGCAAATGCTACTTTCAAATGTACATTTCACACCAAAATAGATGCTTTTCCAATGTTAATTATAAAGACAACTAGAAACAATTGCCTCTGCCTAAATAAAGTGATAACAAAGGAAACTAGAAATATCTTTGATGCAAACTGATTTTAATCCCTTTGAAATAAATAACATCTCCATTTTGAATAGAGATATTGAATGCATCCTTATTTTCTGTTCTTTCAATATATATTGCAAGTGGGAAAATACATGATTGGTAATTAAAATACATGGGAGACAAATATTATTGCCTGGTTGCAATCCAGTACACTGAGGTCCTTACTTCAGCTGGGACTTGATAATGGAGATACAATAAATGATAAAGAACACTACATTTTCTTTAATATCTCCATGAAAATATACTTTATATTGGCACAGAGATAGCAATAGAGCTGCATTATTTTGTTTCTGCAGAAAAACTCTAGGTAAAGAGCAGCCATTAATAAACCAGACAATTTTCTCCAATACTGAAAAAGATATTATGAGACCAAGATTGTTCAGCTGATGAGCCTGCTTCTGTAATCTGTTTTGGATAACAGCATTATAACAGCACAGAGAGGGTGCCCATGTGAAAGATATTAATGATTTCTTCTGAAGCAAAATATAAAGTAAAAAAAACAGGTGTCTGAAATAGTGTAGTTAAAGGCTTAATTCAAATTTATTGTAATTCTGATTGCTGTGTAGATGTGTGCATGCTATCATAATCCATTACTATAACTAAACTATTAGAAAGACAGAGACTGAGAATTAGAACAATGAACCAGCTAATGGCTATCTGGATCACACTAACAGTACATCATGCCATATTTATAATTTTTATCACCATAGTAACACTAAGATAATTACAACTGTAGGATCAAAATGGTGAAGCCACTGATGAAGACATGCAGATTCTTTCCAACTCAAATTTGAAAGAATCTGCATCTCCTATGTCACGACAAATGAGTGACTTTTGGAATGTGGCATTTAACCAGCTTGTCTCTCACATTTTAGTGAGTTTCTAAACAGTTCTGCAAAAGATTTCGGATTGAACTTCCCCAAAAATCATGAATCTAAGATTCAAGTCTTGCAGCTAAAGTGTGTGAAAAGACCAGAATTAAGTAGCTGGACTTTCTCTGCTACCTCAGTTAGTTTTTCTCAGTTGTGTCTCCAAACAGCATCTTGGCTGGAAATCCAAGTTCCAAAGTTGCCTATTTAGGATGGCTGAAGAATACTCCTGGTTAGAGAGTGGCACTGGGATCGAGCCCTGCTCTCATAGCCTAGGTTGGCAGCCCCCATGAGATGTGAGCCGCAGGTTACACAGTTCTGCTGCTGCATCTGCCACATGTCAGGCTATGTCTTGCTCCAAGGACCAACCACCAGATGTTGAACTGACCCTACCAGCTGCTCACAATCAGAAATCTGCTGAATCCAGCACATGGAAAAAAACTGGCAGAGTTCTTCAGTGGGATTTCTCAGCCTGTCCCTTCAGAGGTGGGAGTAATCACTACGTAGAGTTAAGAAGAAGAGGTTCCTCTCAGATCACATCGAGATGTTCATTGCAGGCAAGGAAATACAGGTTACATGCTGGTGGTTCTTCCAACTACCACTCTAGACCTTGCTCAAGTGTTATATGAAATGTTTCAATGGGAAGCAATGCCACAACCTCTCCCAGATCACTGCATGTGGGCTTTTCAGGAGACATGATCCAGGCACTTCCATCCACCGGCAAACCAGCACAGCCAGAGCTCTGAACTGCCACGGTGGCTGTGGTTGCCTCACACATAGACCACTTAGAAGCCTGTAATTGTGCTTCTAGTCCGGGTTGCCAGGTGTGGTCTGGCTCAGGATGAGAACAGGACTATGGCCAGAGGAATAGCAGCCTGCCTTGCATGAATGAAAAGGGACAGGGTCCTGGTTGGTGGAAGCTAGCTGAAGGAGGAGGAATGAAAAAATACAGAGTTTAGGTGGAAGCATTTAGGTTCAAGAGATTGGGAAGAGTGGGTGAAGTAGATAGAGATGTGGGGTTGATTCCTAACAAGACCAAATAAAATGCCATATAAGTAGATGGGGAACCTGACAGTGAAAAATTTATGTTAGAAAGTTTGTGTAGGCACTTGTAATAGAAGGATGCCTTGCAGGGTGATAAGCATACTTGGAAGATGTGTTGCAGAAAACTCAGGCTACTTAACTGTCCTGTCAGTGATGTATCTGAACAAAAATACATGCATATGGCAGCATAAAGAAATTGGAAATTTTGTTCATTCCTTTAAAATCAGGTGATAACCACAGGTCAAGTTTCTCTGGCAAAAGAAATATTGTCATGAACAGAGTAAAACTTGCCGCTAAAAAAGTTCACGTAAAGAAGGCAGAGAAGAGGGAAAGGGAAAGAACCTGTTTTCTTGCTGGCCCAAAAAACACTTTGGATGTGACTGGCTGTTACAGATGAGCCAGAGGTTCATCAGTGTGACACTTTCAAGAAAATACCTGAGCTCTAGAAGTAGGGATACCTCCTTCCAAACCAGGATGATCTGCTCTAACATCATGGGCTTGACAAGAAAAAGGCTGTCCAGTAGGGCTTCCCAGTCTCCTCAGGCCTTGCAGACAGAACATGATCTTCATACAATGACCCCAGTACAGTTTATTTTTTGCAGAAAGGAGAACTAAGAGAAGGGAATGTTTGTTTATTCCTACAGTCTCTGACATCCTGAATCACTGGTCTCTTGTTGCTATCTTAGCACAAATAATGAGAATATTTTCTGGTGATGATACTTCCAGTTAACATGGACTTCTTCTGGAACACCTACTGGATACTTATCCAAGCACTATTAGAAATGTGTCTGCTACATTTGGAATAAACCTAAATATTGCTGCACCTCATTCTTTCAATGTCTTAAACCCTCAAAGCTGCTGGAGGCAGGATGCTAAATGCCTCTCCAGGAGCCTGCACATACTGGGGAGCCATGGATGGAGATGAGGCTCCCAGGGGCATTATGGGGAAAAGTATATATTTGTGCCTTGGCATTCTCAGTGACACCTGTTGGACAACTCCCCTGGATTGGTTCCCAGCATTAATTTGCAACCAACACAATAATTTACATTCAAATACTAATTAATGAATTTCTGGTGTTTATGGGATGGGGGATCTTGAAAGGATAGGGTGTACTTTCTGTTCTATTTCTGCCATTTTTCATTCCAGTGAAAATCTACTCATGACTCACTGCTCATTACCATTTCCTGGCAAAGAAGAGAGAGATGTACAGCAGAACAAAATGTTTCTTACCCTGATTGTTTGCTTGTTTTCAACAGGCAAATACCTCCTCCTTTACCACAAACTGGTAAATACCTTCCTTATAAATTCAAATCCACAAAAATATTTATGTGAGGAAACACTTGAACATATGACCACCTCAAGGTTATTTGTATTTATCATCTCTGTGCTAAACGGTTGGGGTGAGTGGAGAGTGGAAAATCCCTTTCAGCGAGACATGCAGACCAGGAAGCATTGAGGTTTGGAGCCTTCAGCAACAGCACTGGACTGTCCCTGGGCCATGGAGACACTGACTATCTGATAGTGATGGGTGCTGAGGGAAGCTACTAACATGAAGAATGCTATGAGCTGAAGATGATTCCTTCATACAGATAGCAAGAGAATCATGGAACCACAGAATGGTTTGGATTGGAAGGGACATCCTTCATCTAGTTTCACCCTGCTGCCATGGGCAGGCGCACCTTCCACTAGATCACGTGTCCTTCAAAGCCCCATCCAACCCCATCCAAACAGTTGCAGGTATGGGACATCCACAGCTTCTCTGAGCAACCTGTGCCAGTGTCTCAGCATCCTCACAGTCAAGAATTCCTTCCTTATGTCTCATCTAAACCTACTCTTATGCAGTTTGAAGCCACTGCCCTTTGTTCTATCCCTACAGGCCCTTGTAATAATCCCTTGGAAGAATCAACCATTTATCTTAAAACCATGCAAAATTTTATAAAATTATTAACTACTGATATTTGATGGGAAAAAAGCCAGGGATCTTTTTTGGGTTTTCTGCATTCAATGCTGTTCTGGTGAAATTACTTTAGGTGGAATCTTATTAGTCAAGAATAAAGTCCACTACAAAAATAATTTTGTATGCTTCGGGAATGAAAAGTAGATGTCAATTTACTTTATTTAAAGGCTTGGAAGCAGAACCAGAGTCCTAAGAACTTCTCTGAACTCTGTTTTGTGAGCTTGTCAAACAGCACAGAGCACTGATGACTTCTCAGCAAAACAGGCACAATGGAGGAGTGGTGGTCTGAGCATGGGCCAGGACATTTCCCAGGGGAGAAGAATTGTCAAGCCTAAGGATAAACCTCACATGGAAGGTGAACCAGATTGAGGGGAACACCCTTTGGGAAATGTGCTTGCTGTCACTGAAGAGGTGTAAGGAATGGGGATGGCAGCCACCTCCACACCTCTCTACCCCATCCACCCCTCTCTAAGCAGTAGAAGCCAGATGAGGTTTACAGAGATGTAGCTTCACAAGGCAGTGAAGAGAGGACAAGGCTCTTTGGCCAGGCCTAACAGTCTGATCCTCTCTGCAAATATCTACTTTTCTCACACATAAAGCCAGTGCAGGGACAATAGCTAGGTACATCTGGAATCTAGAATCTAAATCTGAATTATAGAAACAATGTAGACATCTGAAAAATAGAAACACACTGAAATTGTCCCAGGGCATATTTGGTTACTCATTTACAGATTGCACACATTTCATATCTGACAGTAGGAAAAAACACTGTAAAAATACTCTTAAGAATGTGAATCTCTGCTCTGATTTATACTTAAAGGGCAACATCTAATTAGTGTCTGTATTTTATTAACCAAATTCCAAGAGGATGAAAGCTTCTCAGACATTACCTTTATTTTTCCAGGTATATTTTAGAGTATATTGTGGAAGAAAATGACACATTTCATTAAGGTCTATCATTCATACACAAGAAAGGATTTGGCAGCAGTTTATAAACCTGTAATTTTTATGGCAATTTTAAACTTTACCCATCTTTCAATCTCTGAGGGTTCTTTAGAAAAATTCCTTTAATGACCTCTGAATCAACTGGTGTTCACTGGTCTGTGCAGGGATGTGTGCTCTTGTACACCAGCTGTGGGGCTGCCTTTGGTCTAAGCAGCTCAGTTGTTGTGTCAGCAGTTTTCACACTGTTTAATTTTCATAGACTTGGTTACACAACACATTCTCAGACCTTCCAGCTGTGCCTAATGAAAATTCATACTGACACTCATTCAGGTCTCAGCATCCCTCTTGCTCTGGTGTTACCTTATTATTTTTTTATTACTCTACTTAGAAAGAGCTGCAGCACTCCCAATATAGGAAATGTGATATATGTTGAGGATAATCTCCTGTCACTGCAAGGTTTCTCCTCTGTTAGTTCTCTCTGTGTGCTTCATTTCATCTGTTTGCCACCCATTAGAAAGGGTAGCAAAACATTTGGTTCTTAAAGGGTTAACTGCTTCATTTTATGCAGTGTAACTGCATCAGCAGAGCAGTAATTTATGAGGAATAACTTGTTTGGCAGTCTTAGGCTTTTTTCATGGATTGTCTTTGAACAGATTGTAATTTTCTTGAATTTATTAATTATTCAAAATGTTAATGATTCTGGGAGAATGATTATGAGCAATTTCATGTGAGCATTTGGTATGCAGTTCTCCATTTCTACAGCCATTACTTTCTTGTGTAGGTAGATGAAGGCACATAATATTTTATCTATTTTGTTGTCAGAAGATGCTAAAAATTATCAATGCACTTTTGCTCAGAGTATAAGAGTTTAGTGAGACACAAAAAAAATTGGAAAATTTTCCCTTAAAGTCCTGACTAGATAAAAGAGTCTTTTTAAGATTAACTTATGAAATAAAGAAGATCATTGTCAGATTCCTCTTATTTACTTATCAAATTTTAATTTCTTATAGTAATTTGCACAAAAAAGTAATAGGGTATGTACTCAAAGTCTCAATGGGGGTGTCCTACAGCTTAGATTGTGACTACCTTGTGCTTTGATGAAAGGTCTATTTCTCTGTATAAAATATTCTGAAAATACAGTTATCATAAGCTTGAAAATTTCTCTCAAGGTTATTGTGAAGGTGAAAGTGACTGTAGGCAGTTTCCAGTCCAGAATAATGGAGTCAGAAGCTTGTGAGGTTTGCTGGTCTCCTAACACTTGCTTTCTGTTTCTATTGAAGCATGAAAAGTTTCCATTCACCTTAAATTAGCATTTTGTGGGATAAAACCCTGCGTTCTTGAACAGCAAGTGACTGTGTGGAAAGAGAACAATGCACACAGTGACTGTGCACTGCAGTAGCAATGTGTGAAGGGATAAAATCTGTGGCCTGGTAACCACTCTGTGTCTTGTGGCTGGAAAGCTGTGAGTCAGGCAGCCTTGGTGAATCTAGAAGACTCCAGGGAGATGGGACTTGGGTTCTGCACCTTCCACACTGACTTCTTGCCCTCTGGGCAGATGCAGCCTAGCTCTGACATTTGAGGGACAGGTTCTAGACAGCTTTTAAAGAATCTGACAGTGAAACAAGAAAACAGGATTCAAGCACATAGGTGTCCAGTTTAGGGTGACTGAATTGCTCTCTCTGTGCCCTCTCTCCTCTGCACAAGTAAATATCCACTGACTTCAATGGGAAATTACGTACCCACAGATTGATTCAGTTGATAAACAAAGGCATGCAATGCAATTCATGTAAGATGCACTAGCTTATTTCACCCAGCTTGCCCTGCTGCTCCAGGTAGACAGTGGGACCAGGCTCACACTGGTCACAGTTGCCCAGCCAGCATGGGCAGGTGGTTCACATAACCACAGCTCAGCAAATGAGCAGCTCTGGTTGCTCCAGAAAACAAAGTCAATCGACAGAATCATGCCCTTAGCCCACATTCAGATGCTTACATTTGGAAGTTTCGAGAGAATTAGATGAATTCCATGTTTTGTTGGAACGGACCTTACCTAACTGCCTCAGTTGTGGCCAGGCAAATGCCAGAGCATTGTTAACTAATGATGACTTTTCATTTCAGTGCCTACTGTGCAGAGCTAGATATTGAGGTTTCAATGCAAACCAGATGTAGGTGCAACATGAATTTCTGGCATGACTGCTGAGCTTTGTGGATAAAGTTTTTCTCTCATTTTATAGAGTAGAATGCATCCATTCATGATATTTTACAGTGACTTAAAGACAAATCTCCACTCCAAGAAGCTTAACTGATATAAGAAGTTTATATTCATTTCCATTTCTTGTGGGAACTTTCAGATGAGTAGCTTTTGCTTCACTTTCTACCCAACAAACCCTTATCTTTGCCTAAAAGCTGACACATAATGTGCTACCAGTCCCCGGAGAGCAGAAGCTAGTTAGTTGCAGCCTGCATTGTTGCAATCCAGTGTATAGCACTAGCTGTCTTTTAAACACAAGCCAGGTGGTGGAAAGCTGTGGGAAAAGAAGTAAAGCAAAAGCTGGACCTTTAGTGGGAAACAATCATGAAAGTGACTGCAGAACTACAGGCAGGTGCTCTCACAAGCTCTTGCAGCCTGCAGTTCAATCCATTCCTGTCCTGAGCCGACGATTCTCTGCAGCGTCTGCAGCATTCTTTACTTACAGCTTAACATGTGCAGAGCCATAGGAGGAAAGTGCTCTTTATTCACCTGAACAGCTAGAGGGGGACTCAGCATGCAGCATGCTACTCAAAAGTCTGGGTAGCAGTTAGTTTTTTAAAGAACTCCATAAATAGACCTTCTTTTCAAAGCCATGAACAAAGTACATTGTGGAGGTACAGAACCCATAGAGGTTCAATTCAGATACACAGCAGAAAGCTTCAGCCAGCAGCAGCCAGTCACAGAACATTTTTCATGTTTGTCAAAATCACAAGAGTATTGTAACTAAAGTGTGCATTTTCAACTTTGTCATACTCATAATTTGACCCAAGGAATATTCACCTCTTCCTCACAGCAACTTTCCTCTGTCCTCTCCCTCTTAAAGCAAAAGTAGACAAAATATTTCCTATTCAAGTACTAAAGCATTCAAAATTACTTTAGAAGTTAACGTCTATTTTAAGCCACTTGCTGTTCAAGAATGCAGGGGTTTATCCCACAAAATGCTAATTTAAGGTAAATTGAAACCTTTCATGCTTTAGTAGAAACAGAAAGCAAGTGTTAGGAGACCAGCAAACCTCACAAGCTTCTGACAAAGAATAAGGTAAGTGAGCAATAAGGGAGTACACAAATATAAGCACGTACATGTGGTTGTGCCATACAAAGATTGTTGTCATTAAAGCAGTACAATAATTTCCATTTCCTTTCTACAAATGCCACTAGAAATGAAGTTTATATGAGTTAAATCTTTGTTTGCTAATTCTGAAACAGGGTCTCAATTGATTTGACTTTCTGCATTGTGAAACCCTGCTCTTCTCTGCGCATGTGCCTGGGTGTACTGGGGTTCAATAGGTATTTACTAAGAGAGAGCTAAATGGATTTTCTTCCCTTGAAATACATGGAGGAGTTAGGACTCTGAACCTTACAGAAAAGTAGAGTGATAGGAAAGCAACAGGGAGAATAAAAGCTGAATTTAAAGCTAATTTAAAGCTAAAATTCAAGAAGAGTGTCTGATTTTGGTATGGGAAAAACATCACTGGGCAACAGGGAGAGTTTATGGAATGCACAGAAGTATCAGCAGAGGCTTATTCTTTGTCGATCACTTTTAACTTGACAAGATCCTCAAATGTATTTTTATAATTTCCTTCCTGGTATGCTCCCAAAGATAAGTACTTGAAGTAAATGTCAGACCAGAACTAGCTGGAAAAAAACTTCTACTTACATTGTGTGAAAGAAGCCACTGAATTTTCTCCTGACTCCTTTGTTGAGCTAGCACAGCTCATAAAAAGTAAAAGGATAACAGATTTTTAACTTATTCACTGATGGTTATTCTGAAAATAGTACGAAGAAAGGTAAAATCTCATGCGCACATTAATACTCAGTCTCGCACTTGATCAGGGACTTCAGTAAAAAGAGAAGGATTATAAACTCTGAAAGAATTCTTCTTTGTTTCATATGGGAAAATGCTTCCTGTTTCGCTCATTATACTGGGTTTTCCAGCATGTCTATTCCCAATACAAGTCTGCTCTGTTCCTGAGTTCTCATTCATATGCACATCATTAAAAATATTGGCTCTTTTTTCTGTCCCAACACTTCTGATACATTTTAAAAATTATTCTTGCAACAGCAATAATCAGTGCAGCTACTTTTTAAAGCAGTTTACCATTTTATTTATCTTTGAGAATGGGGACTAATACATAACAAGTACTGTCTGAGAAATAGCAGAAAAGATCCTGTACCTCTGCAGCTGCATTTGATGCTCATACACCTTTGGGTGCAGTTCTGCTTCTCCTTCCACTAAACACACACCATACAGTGTGTGAACAACATCAAAGATCAATAGCAAAATCTGTGGCTTTGGTGGGGCAAATGCACCTCAGTAAAGTAAGTCCTGCCGGAGCTGAAGAGGGAGCAGTGGCAAGGGACGGTTCCAGTTGCAAAGCAGACAGACTCCAGCAGCCCGATGGGATGCTTCTGCTCCCTAAGTTTTTGATGCTGTAACAAGCAAATAATAGGCATGTCATGCTGATACAAACTCAATTATTTCACAGCTTTTTAAGTACTAAATGACTGAGTCACTAGCTGAGAGGGAGAAAGACCACTGACATCAATGGGAAGACTCACTAACTTTAGCATTTTGCATAATGCTCCAAGAGAGGTGGGATTACTTATAATCAAGGAAAAGTAAGACAGAAACTGCTCTAAAGGAAATCTTGTTTTTGTAGCTTACATCTGTACTAGCTACATCTTTACTGAAGAAGGTTATCCAAAGCGTCATCAGCTGGAAGTTAGCATGAAGACCATTTCCTATGGAGTTATACAGTAATGTTTGCTTAGGAAAATATGAGATAGGCTGCAAAAAAATACCCCATCTGGAATTAGAGGAAGGTAATTTGAGTAAATCCCCGCAAACAAGAAAGTTTGGAACTTTCTGGTTACACACAGATGTTACCACACAGCTTCCCACTTAGGAGAGGCACTACATATGTCTTTGGAAATCTCTTGTAGCACAATCTACCTCATTAGAAACAACTGAACTGAATCAACACAGAACTGTTTTTCCTTCAATGTCACCTAATACAGCATAGTTAAGTGAAAATGAAATTGTTGTTAGAGAGAACAACCTGTTGCTTCTAGTAATGATCAGTTAGAAGCTGTGCTTGCATGGAGAAGCCAGAAGGTTGTCGATTACATCTCTGTATGAATGAAATGCACCTTCTAAGAGTAAACGGAGCCCAAAGATGAGCAGATTCCTGCTGTATGCCTTGTCAAGACTGCAGCTGTGGAGTATATAATTATGGAGAAAGTAATCAGAAATCAATTTGAAAAAATGCTACCAAGATATTAGGAACCTTCTGAAATCTGTAGAAGTGCCTTTAAAAAAAGGTTTGAAAAGCTTCTATAGAAGATGATGAACAATTTCAGCACAGGAACTGAGTATCTTTATGTATAAGGACATTTAAGGTCTTGGGGCTTGGGAACTGAGAGGAACTGACTTCTATTCTTAGACTTTCCTTGTATTTTGCAACGACCTTAAAATTTAGTATGTTGATCCTAAATTAGCTAGTGGAAGTCAAAAGCCCAGATCAGGAGTTTTGCACATTTGCAGTGCTCCTTAAATGTTACATAACAAGCAAGAGTGGAAATTAAGCAGTCTATAGACCCTACGTGGCACACTTGCACAAAATTAATTTTCGGGGGAAGCCTGTAAAGAACTTTGCTATCACCAGGCAGAAATCACGGTTTACCAGCCAGGGGAACCCATCCATTACATGAGTTAGGCTGTAATTTTAACTGCCATCTCCCCCTCCAAAAAAGGCCATGAGGTTTGTCACAGGGCATGTGGCACAGTGATGAACATGAAGCATTTGGAAAAGCTCTGGAGTGAGGGAGATCCCAGCCAGCTCCTCCAAAGAGAAGTGCTTGATACAGAAGTAACTTACTAGAAGCTCTGCACATTGTGTTGTATGAGAATGTGGCTGTTTGTTTGGAGACATTAGGAGTCAGGGCAATGAAGAAATCTTTAAGTAGGATCTGAGCCCTGCCACCACACGTTCTATCAAGCCAAATCTGCCAGGGAAAATCAAGGAGGGCAAATAAGCTGTATGCCATCTTCTGAGCAAATACACTTATTTCAAATGCTAGGCAATAGCTTATTTCAGCAACTGCATGGGAAGGTCCTCTAAAGCTACCACTTCTGTAGAGGAACGTCATTATAGCAGGAAGAGATTAAATCCAGTTCTCCTGACTTCAGTCCTCTAAAACCCAGGCACTGGGTAAAAAGGAGGTAGACAAGCATTCTCTAAAATCAAAGCAAAGAGATATAAGCCCTCCCATGACAGAGGGATTCATTGCGATCTAAAGAAAGCATCTGAGACAAATCAAATGAGTTCCCCCTGGGAGAGGCCTCTTTGCTGATAATGGAGGGAACACTGACACCAGGAAAGATACTGAAATCTATGAGTCTAAAGCTAAGTCACAGGAATCCTATCATGAGCAAAGATTGTGTTTAAGCGGGAATAATTTAAGACATAACGTAGATATACAGAAAAAAATTAAATATAAAATATAAATGAGGAGAAATAAAGGATCTTTCCCCTGAGAAACAAGTATTAAGAACTAATATACTTAAAAGTCTGTTTAGAAAACCTTGAACATACAGCTCATAAAATAAATAAAGACTAAAGCATGCAAATAAGGAGTAAAGCATACATGTACCTACATTACTCATATACACTTGTTTAGTATGGTAGGAAACCATTTTACTTCCACTGGATTATGCTTTCTTGGTTTGCTTAGTCACTGTCTGGAAGCTGCCCACTCAGGGCATCATTGTGGAGGAGATGTGGTGTTCCTGCTGTCCAGCACCTCTCTGGCCTCCAGTACTCACACCTCTTAGGAGCATCTCAGCCAGAATCTTATGTCCACTCTGCCACCACCTCAGCACCACACTAGTTTACCTGGATTGTTAATTTGTGATATGGTTACTGCTAGCCAGGTTTTGTGGAGGAAAGTTGTTTTATACCTATTGTCTCTGACATTACTTGCCACTTGGAGTTTTCATTTATTCGAGTGCCTACTAGCATGACTTACATCAGCCTAGGAAGTTAAGTCACATAACTTTAATGTGACCATCTCTATGGAGACCTATATAGTTCAATCTAGAGGCTATCAGATATCCACCAACTAAATAAATATTTATTATGTTTACATCAACTATGTGCAGCTCTCTTGAATAATTAATTTAAAATATTTTATGCAAAATTGCAAATAAAGCTGCAGGTACTGCATGAGAATTTCATTACAATTCCTTTTTCCTCTTGAGTAGGAAAACTCATTAGAAGAAATGGGTGAGACATTCAAATGTTCATTCAGAGGAAGAATTTCAGATGATACATAGATGATTAGCTGTTGAATACCTGTTCTTGTTAACGTGAGTGGCTGGTTTAATTCCCTTGTTATCACACTACAAAATTACCTTTGACATGATCTTCTGTCATGTGATGAGCATTATTGTATAGACTGAATTTCTAATATTCTAATGAATTTTGTTTGGTGAGACAGACCGTGAAAAGGAAAAAAGTAAGCATCTCTTTGCCATGCATGATTTCTTCCATATTTGCTTCTTGAGGTAATGTCTGGATTGTGATTTCTTTGTTGGTAGTTCAGTACATTAAAATAAGCTAATGCAGCATTAACTAAGCAATAATAGGCCATTAAATTCAAACTTTTATACAGAAGAAAAGATAAACATTTCAAATGTAAATATAAGTCAATTTTATATGCATGAATTTTTGCTATCTGATGCCATTTGTATTAATAATTAATATATGTGTTTCAGCAGGACTTTATCAGGCTTAAGAGACAGCCAAACTTTCTTGGCTGAGTATTACTCTTTTTCTTTGCAAACAGTTCAGGAGGCCAAGATAACACTGTGCATTTCTTTATCCTCTCCTGCTGACTACCTGGCAAGAACATGGACCCCACCGAGCAGTGATGCTGGCGGCACCACAAGTAATCCAACAGCAAACAATGATTGAAATGTGTCCTGCCATCTGAAGCCCTTAGGATCTGCATGACAATCAGCAAATGTTTTCTCCTAGTTAAGGGCATAGACTAAAAGTCCCAGGGCATTTATTCAAAGTGCAGATATGTGCACAGTCATCCCAGGAAGTTCATAACCTCATTGAGAGCCCCTACATGCAAAACTGTAACAAGTACAAAAGCAAAGTCTTTTGTGGATCTGATTAAAACTAAATTTCTTGCTCCAGCATTCATCACAAAATGACAGAAATGGATGCTGGAAGGGCCCTGGGTGTCACAGAGTTGCCTGCTCCTCTGAGGCAGAACCTCCCACACCAAGGTGATGAGGTCATCCCAGCTTTGTGGAGAGCCATCTGGGACAGAGTGTCTCAGCTCCTTGAGCAGCTGGCTCCATATTACATATTACACATCCTCCATATCTGAGAAATGAAGTTTATCCTAAGGTTGGTCCTAGCCAAGCATCAAGGTGAAAGTCTGTTTTATAAGTAAGTCTGCCCTCTTTTTGTGTTGAAGAGCTATTTGATGGGAATAATTTCCCAACCAGAGTTTCAGTAAAAACTCCTCTTCGTGTGTGGGGGGAGTTTCTTGTTAGGTCACATTGTACCTTATAAATAGTGTACATGGCTATAGCTAGTGATCCTGGCCCTCTGCTAACCTTTAATCATCTCTTTTGCCAGGGAACATACAAGGTAATAAAAGGCTAGCTTGTTGTTTATGATGAGAGATAAAATCTTTTGGGAAGAAAAGACTTTATTCTCCCCTCCAGTGAAATCGAGGACCTAACTGTAACAGGAATTCTATTACACTTATCCTTATGTACCAGACAGTCCCCTGAAATCAAAAGGAATACTTGTTGCACCTAAAGTTACAAATGCACCATGCTTTTATCAGATTTGGACTTGTGGCAGATGTAGTTTAAGATATTATCTTTGAATTTATCCATCTACACAGCTGACAAGAGGAAAAGAGAATGTGAATAGATGGTGAATACAATGGTTTTCATTTCCTAAACCAGCTCTCCAGATGATTTCCTAATGAGGGAATCTGTCTGAGTTGTTGCAACTACATAAGCTATTGCATTTGGCTTTGGTATAGATAATCACGATAATAATATTTCCCAGTAGGAAAATGCCATACTAAAGCAGGGCCATGATTTCCATCTGTCTTTCTCAGCTTGGGGGTTTTTTGTTTGTTTTTTAAATCCGTTCTTTCAGATAGGAGCTGCTCACATAATCAGAGTTCCGAACATATTTTCAGCTTTATTCTACTGAGTTGTTGATTCAGTTGCCTGCCTTCTCCACACTCAGGGGGATCTTTATTACAGAGAGTTATCAAAATGTTCTCTGTTAGCATCTAAGTGCCACTATCTGCTTATGTACCACATATCTGCAAAGGGGCAGAGGGAATATTTTTCTCACATAGAGAGGTAACAGGATATCAGAACAAATTTCTTGCTTAAGTCAATGTTCTGGTTTGAAAAGACAAACCAGTGGGAGACACCAAGTCAGAATAACAATTTATTAAGAAAATTAGAATAAAGGCAGGGAAAGGAAAGAAAAACAAAACAAAACAAAACAAAACAAAACAAGACAAAACAAAAAAAGAAAGAAAAAAACCACACTGGTTTAAACTGACAGAGTCAGATACAACCTGGCACTCTGTTAGTCAGGGTAGCAGTAGCAGTCCAAAGGGATGGTGGCTGCAGTCCTCTGAAATGATGGATGCAGTTCAGCTGAGGCAGTGATCCAGTAGAGGGGTCCGGTGTTCCTCGGAAGGTATGTAGCTCCTATCCGCTGGGAATCCAGTGGAGAAGAAAGCTAAAGCTGTAGTCCCAGAGCCTCAGTTACATCCAAGATGGGATGCTTGGCTCCTCCCCCTGGGCGGAGTATCTCACAATGAGATGGTGAGTCATGAGATAAGGCCTGATGGGCCATTAACAGGAGATAGTGTAGGAGCCAGTTATCTCTGAGTCATGTGCCCGGCAGTGATGGGCCATTAACAAAAGATAACACAGAGGGAGGAGGCAGGGAGGGCTCTCCCACCTGGTTTTTACAGAAACCTGAAGATGGTGATAGAATACACCCCCCTGCACACATCTTACATTATAACCCAGGACAGTCAAGTTTTCATGTGAGAATCAAATAAGATTTTGGTCAAAATCAAAGCACAAAACCAACTAGCTCATTATTGGAACTTGGCCATCACCATTCCACCTTGTCCTAAATGGGAGACAGGCCTGTCTCAGAGCTTGGAGCCAACACTTTTTTGAGATGGGTTTGATACAGCAGAATCAGGATGCCCACTTTTAGATCATTACAGATCTAAAAGCCACATCGAACAGATGCTTTGATTATAGTATTTTCTAATTATTACCTGTATTTAATTGGAATGATCCCTGACAATCCAATACTTTCAATTCAGAATGATAAATATTCTCTTATCTTTGAAATATTGGTGTAGCAGGAATATTGGTTGTGTCTGAAATATGCCATTTTAACATGTGGGACATTTGGAAATTAAATCTGCTCCTGTGCCCCCTCAAGACTGAAGCAGACAATGTTAAGTGCATTCATTTTTCAGGTCCTTAAGATATTTTTGTCTGGATGAGTCATTAGGTATTCTGGTCACTCCAATTACCAAGTTATGAATTTCACAGGGAAAATGTCAGTTGTGAAATTTCTCTGTGACAACCATTTTCATTGCAGGGAATGCTTAAGTCATTGCAGAAGTATGGAAACCAGCCCTGGCAGGGTATTTGAGGGGTCATGTAGTTCACCCTGAGGCAGGCTCAGTTCTGCCAAATTATCTCTGGTAGAGGTCAGTCTAATCTGCCTCTGAGATACTCCTCTGTCCATGCCCACCATCCCTAAAACTTACAGCTTCCCTGGAAGACAGACAGCCATGGTGTTAGGTTATTTGAAAGCCATTGTTTAACGTATGCACTCCATGTGGCACTTTTTTGAGACCATTTATTCTCATCCTGTGATCCATGGTCTGCACAACATTTCTACAAATGCTGAAGCTTTTATCACACTTCTCCCCAGCTTTCTCTTGCCTCAGAGCCCCAGTGTTCCTGGGGGAACAGTCTTGCCTCTGAGACTCTAGCTCTTTATCTTTCTGTTCCTGCCCTGGTCCCATCTTTCTTAAAGCACAGCGGAGACGTTATCAGTTACAACAAAAGCAGAATGTGTCTTCCATACAACTCCTTCGTGCATCCCTCTGTGAAGATACATTGTCATGGCAGTGCAACATCATCAACCCAGGTCATCCACACCCAAAGCTTTTAACAAAAAGCAGTTGTCTCGTCCACAACCTTCCCACCTTGTATTTTTGATACCTAAATTATCTATTTCAGACTACTTCAGTTTTTCAAAATAATTTAGAATTCCTCTTGGACCCTCCAGTTTGTGTCTTGTACAAGTGAGGTCCATTGTGTCCAAGCCAATAAATATTGAATAATACCAGACCCAGGAGAAACTCTAGCACAGATTTACTCATCCTTTTCTCTAGAAATATAGTTTTCCAGTCACTTGTACAACAATTTCATAGTGTTTTCAGTAAAGCTCTTTCTTTAATGTGCTTATGAGCCTCCCTTGGGAAGCAAAGACAAAAACAGTGGTACAGCCAATATACAGAGAGCTACTACTCTTGCACTCAGCAGTGTACTGTGTTTTTCTTTGTCCTCATGTTCTAGCAAATGTTCTTTCCAAATATTTTTTCTGTTCTTTTTCTTGTTACCTCCTGTGTTAATTCTATTGTGTTCTATACTATGGCCTTTCTGATTTTGTCCTTGTAGGTTTATGCTAGTTTTACATATACCTTCGTAGTAACTTGGCCTGCTTTCAATATCAAACAATTTTCAGGTCACTGAAAAACTCCTGAGTTAGCAGAATTGGCTTCTTACTACACCTCTTGTATCTCCTTTGTAGGAAATAATCTGTGCTTGTCTTTTTGAAGGTACCTTTTTCAGAGCTTTCTTTAAACTTTCTTTTTCCTGCTGTGTCTCTTCTCTCTCAAGTCTCAAGATGCTCTATTTCCTCAAATCCCCCCTTATTTTTATTTTACTGCTTTTCATTTATTCTCTTGCTCGATTGCAGGAGTACTACTGTTTATGATCCCTGTCACAGGGCTTGCCTTCTCCTTTCACCCTCTGGACCAACCCCTCTTCTCTTGGCAGATAAAAGATCCAAAGGAGCCTTTACTTTTCTGAGAAACAGATAACAATCTCCATTGCAGCAGGGCTGTTTCCCCTTCTTTTTATGCTCAAAGACTACTGGTGCTCATAGCAGACAGACACAACCACATACACACCTCAGAAACATGCCTCTCTCCTTCTGCTCACCTAGAATAAATCATAAATATGTCATGTCCCTTCACTTATCCAATCAGTTAAGAAAAAATTCTGGTTGTGAATTAAATTTTTCTTCAATTAGTTTTTCATGTTTCTTATATTAGCATACAGACCTCCAAGGTAGTCATCCCACTCTTTTCTTTCTTGTCCTTTTTCATTCCCGAGGGGTTTAGTGCTCTGTTTTCAGAACATGCAGTATCCGCCTCTTTACTAGTTGGCTCAGGCTGTGCCTGATAACATTCTCACTTCTCTGCGTGAGATGTACTCTTTTTCTTCAAGTATTACTGCTTCCTCAGCAGGAAGCTGCAGTCTTTGCCAAGTCCTTTCCCCTGGCCATCCCATTCTCTCCAGATGCCAATTTCTGCCCCAGCCTTTGCCCTCAGATGGAGGTGCTGGGGAGAGCAAACCTTACCCCTCCTTCCCAATACCCACAGCAAAGGGCTCACTCACAGCTTTCCCAGGGGGTTGTTTAAGGGGAGAGGTTTTCTAGCAGGTCTGATCCAGGCTCTCAACATACACTGTCCCTTCTGGGATGTCAGGTTAGATCTGCAAGCAGACATCTCTGTCACCTTCATCCTCCTTCCCTGGCAGGCTGCCAGTTTTGCATGTCCTAGACTAACAAAGGAGATTCCCCTCAAATCTTACTAGTGGTGATTACTCACTTGGTAGCAAGGCTGAGCCTGGATAACTACGTACATAGTGCTGAAGAATCTTATTAAAATACAGTGCAATGACACCATAACTGTACTGTGCCCTCCCAGCTTTCATCAACACAAGAGTAATTTCTTGCCAATAGTCATGCCACTTTACTATTTTTATAACAGGGGACACTTCCATGTCCCTGATTCAGCAGTGTCTAAACACAAATTATCCAAAGCCAAAAATTAACTCTGAAATGATGCCTACTTCTTGCCTGAGTCTAGACAAATGGTAGTGTGTAGAATTCTTACTAAAAAATAATCCGTGCTACTAAATACCCTGAATGTCATAAGTGAGAACAAAACTGTTCTTATTATCAAGTCTGAATTTCATTCCAAGTATTGAATGCTTTTTCTCTTTAACTCTGTTTCTGAAAATCTCAAATTATATGAGATTCCAAAATTTTATTAAAAACCAAGCAATTATTTCAGAAAAAAAACAGCAAACTGGAAGAGTTTTATTTATTTTTTTTAAATCCTGTTACTTGAAAGTGAATTTTGTGACTAATGATTTTGAGCTATTTGGACTTGCCATAGTGCCAAGTAAGCGTGGCAAATGCTTGCAGGATTGGGGCCATTAGCTCGAGGCTCTGAATAGCTGAATAGCACCGGGAAATACATAAAATCAACTCTGATTTGGAATTTTGTGTCTAAAGATTGTTAAAGTACAATATTTAGAAGCAAGGAATCATTTAATACAGTGACTAGCAAATTCCTACTGGGTTAGAACTTGATATTTAACCTTCTTAACAGTGCCGCTTAGTACAGAAAAGCAGCTGGAGAGATTTTCTTACACAGGGGAAGATCCTTCTTCCATATTTTAATGATAAAATGGGATTCTCACTGTTGTATTGCTATTACCTCAACATGCCATAGTTAAACTCTCATGCTCAAGGCTACAAGAATTAAGCAATTTCTTTGGTCCACTGAAGTTAAAGCTAAAACAGGAACACCTTTCTCCATTCCCATTTACAGCAACAGCAGGGATATCAGAGTGACCATGGCAGATGGCAGAACACTGCTTGCTGCAGGCACAGCTGATGCAGGTGAGCACCACCTGTAATTTAGCACCACTGCTATCCTCGTCTTACCTCCTAGCAGCATCTGCAGAGGCAGAGAGGTAAAGCTGCTGCCCCCAGACACGAACAAGCACCAAAGTCTGGGGGAAAAAAATACAAACCCTTTCCAGATTCCAAATCCAGGATTTCCAGATAAAAAGGATTTATACCGCAGTGTTTTTTCTTCTCTAAGATGTAGCTCTTAACAGATGGGAATGATGAGTTTGAAATTAAACTGTATCCTGCTGAATTTTTAGATGCCTTTTTACAGCACTGTGCTCTGGGCCACATCCTCACCATTCACACTTTTTGGGAGGTAGTTCTTGGCTGCTCAAATAATTTTTGCTAAAATGTGATTTCTGCTATTGATGCTGTTTTTCCAAGCTGTCAAATGTCAGCATTTCCACAAACTGCCCACTGGCGAGAAGTGAGTGACTAGAGCCCAGAGGTGTCGTGCCAGGCTCAAGTTTGTGGTTAGTCTATGGAGAATGAAAATGTGTTTCCAGAGCAGCAAATCTGTCAAACATTTCATTATCAGAATGGATAAAACACTTGTGAAGTAATTGCAGTGAGTAAAATGCATACAAGTGGTAAACCGCTCCTCAGGCCCATTGTGAGCTTATGTCATGAGATAGGAGGCCAAAACTTGCCTTCCCAGGGGTGGTTGTTGTCATCAGAAGGACACAGATGTCACCCAAAGAGGAATCATTTAGGAATATCTTCTATTTGCTCCTTGTGCCATCTTATTAGTTTAAGTAAGCAGGCTACTAAGACTATTCCCTCTGATTGTAAAATGAGAAATAGTCAGTGCTTGGTAGCTCCTTAAATGGCTCTTTCATTCTGCTGACATATTAACCCAGAGGTCATGGTCAAGTATAAGGATGCTTTCGCAATACATTTAGGATGATAGACTTTTCTATCCACTCAGTGGATCCTGATCATTTCCTATAGTATTTTAGGTAGCCATTTGGTCATGGGAATTTGCTGGTGGGTGTCAGAGTGAGTGGTAGCATGCAGAGAGAAAGCATTCCCTTCATTAGGCTAGAGAGGCAAGTGGTTTTGGAGGCAGAGCATGCACACTCCTGCTTACTATTGCTGTGAGCTGTGGGACAAGCAGTTTGCACCCCGGGACTAAAGATTTGTTCATTACATAGCTTTCAAATAGCTCTCATTGGCCATGATGCTCTAAATAGCTCAAGATCTGACAGGCCACCAGGTATGGGCTGGCTGTGAGGCACAGCCATGCCCACCTAAGCTGCAGCTCCCATGAGGTCAAGCCTGACCTGCTCCTCACTCACACCCTCTGTGTGCATCCATGCACTCAGCTGGGCTGGGGACATTCTTCGTGGGGAGAACAGGGGAGAGTTTGGTGCTGCTGAACAGAGACAGGTCCATCTGGTGCCCTCTGTTCCCTCTGGGGCTGGGAGCAGACATTTCCACGTCTGGCAGACAGTGTCAGATCAGGTCTCCTGGAGAACAGACATGAGGTTTTGGCCCCAGCCTTCAGCTGTAGCACTGGATGCTGCAACAGTCACATAACAAGTTTTAATGCACATGGCCTTGCTTTCAAACCTGCCCTGATTTTACTGATAAGTTTTGTTCCCTGACCTGGCCTGTTCCTGTTCCTGGAGAGTGCAACTAGGCCCTCACTATGCCTTGGGTGAGCTGAAAAGCTGAAAATTCACCTTTAATGCTTTACACTGAAATGAGCTGTTTTTTCTGTGATAGTCCTCAAAAAAAAAAAAAAAAAAAAGAGGAGAAAGGACTTGGGTGTTCCTCCTAGCAAAAACTGCTTGTGATAAGTGATAGATTTTGCTTAACAGCCAAAGGAGAAATGATAATGATTCTGTATGTCAGGTGAAGTGGAAAAAATCAGGGAGGTTTGGGCAAGATGGAAATTCTTCTAGGGAAGAAAAGGCAACCAAAAGTATCCAATTTAGGGAAGCAAAGAGACAGAATACAGAAAAGCAAATTCACTCTCTCTCCTTCATAAGAAAGCCCTGGAGTTAGAGCAGAAATTTCTACCTGATACATATAATCAGATCTGTGCAGCTCTGTAATTTTCAGGTTCTTCACACAAAATATTTCCCTCTTGTGTCTTTATTTATAACTGGATTTGGGCACATCAAATAACACTAAAGATATATTCCCTTTGTTTTTTATTCTTTTTTACATTGCTTGATGATAGTGATGGATGAATAGTGAGGCAGCTTATAGTGGGCCAAGAACTAAACAAATACAAGTTGCATTATCAAGAGAAAAGAAGATGGTTGATAAGAGGCAAATCAGATGGAGCACTCCAGAAAAAGAAACCGACCAGAGCAAATAAGCAATAGCCCCTGATAACTGCAGAGAGAGATACATCAAGAAAAAACTAAATATCAAAAGAAATACCATTCATAACAAAAATATGTATCTTATCAGGATGGATCAGCAGCTTTTAAAGGATCAGTTAGCATTCGAAATTTCAGATTATAAAATGTTGGCAATTAAAGCTATGTTTTGCCTGCCAGGATGTCAAATGCTGCTCCTCGGAGGCCTGACTCATTAGGCAATTATTTGAGCCACTCCATTTCAGTGAAATTGCAAGCACAAAATAGGCTCGGAGCTCAGCAGAGACATTAGCATCTGACTTCCAGTGTAATTTCTCTGTAACTCACTGAATGCAATAAGAAATTGGTGGCCTCCTTCTTTGCATCTTTATTATGCTCCCAGTTGGCAGCAGGAAAAAAGTGATTATGAATATGCCTTCTGATATCTTACAACTCCCTTTGTTGGTTATAAACACAACCAATATTGTCTGTGGGCAGCCCAAACTGACAGCAAGGAAGACAAGTGGTGACAGGCTACAGCTCTAACATGCTCTCATTACTAATAGTATTTTCAGGTTACTATCCTTTGGGTGCATGAAATAAAAAATAATCATAGAACTATAGACTCATTCAGGCTGGAAAAGAGCTTTAAGGACATCGAGTCTGACCGTTAACCCAGCACTGCCAAGTCCACCACTAAACCATGTCCCCAAGTGTCACACCCACACACCTTTTAAATACCTGCAGGGATGGTGACTCAACCGCTGCCTTGGGCAGACTGTTCCAAAGTTGATAACCCTTTCAGTGAAGAAATTTTTCCTAATACCCAAACTGAACTCCCTCTGGTGCAACTTGAGGCCGTTTCCTCTCACTCAACCTCTTGTTACCTGGGAGAAGAGAACGACACGCACCTTGCTAATGGAATGTACATATTATGCGGCTACAAAAGAGAAAACTTTTCTATGAAAAAAGGAGGAAGAGTTGACCATCTCAACTGTCTTACCAACTCTTATTTTGTTGGTGTTGGTTTTTTAGTTACCTTCTACACCAGACCTTGGTGTAGCATTTGTGATGCTGCATGTAGACATTGCAAAGTCACAGGGGACCTTCACTTTTACAAAGGTGTAGCGACCCTCTAAAAAAATCTCCAACAAATATTCCAAATCCACCAATTTAAAAGACAGAGGCTTCAACACTGGGGCTTTCTACTAAACCAGATTCCTTAGTTTCTGAATGATTGTATTTTCTATGTATATGTTTAGGTACGTGGTGAAAGCTAACCGGGGCAAGGATCTAGCTCAGATATCACCTGAGCTTTGAAGCACTGCAAATGCCTAATGGCACACACAACCTCTATTTGAGCAGTTTAGGTACCTGAAAACACAATAATTGTAGAGACTGAGGCTATAAGCTGAAAGAGAAATTTCAGACTATTTATAGAAATAACTTGCAAAGGTCTCTCTGTCAGCCTTGTAGATATGGTGCTCTCATATGGTGCTGTCATAAAACTATTGGTAAACTCTTCTATCTAATGACTCAGTTCACAGATCAACTCATCCCACTTGGAAGGCATGCTGGCTGCATCAGTCTGTGCTCTCATTTTCTTCTGGACCCACTCAGGATATGCGGATGGGCTAAATGTGGCACTCTCCCGCAAATGAATTACCTCTGAGTTGTCTGGAGGAGCCTGTAATGTTGAGAAAACACAGCAGACACCCTTCCTCTTCTACTCTGCCAGCAGGAATGTACTTCACTGCTCTGAAAACAAGACCCAGCTATGGATGTTTATTCAGCTCCCTCTTCCCTCCCTTCCTGGAAAGCACGCTGAAAGACGGACATTCAAAAATAAGAGTCAAAGGAAATTTTATAAAGTTAAACTGAATTAAATAGCTCTGTGTAGTATTTAAGAAACTGGAAATAGCAAAAAGATAATGGCTAACCACACAGAGACACGGGCACACACAGACACATACAGACACACATATATATGTAAATTATTTTAAAAATCAGTTAGGCCCTTTCCAGTGTTATCCTACAGTGTGTTGAAAACATTGCAATGTTATTGATGCTTAGAAGCTGAAGAGCAAGCAGATTGTCTTCCTCTCACTGCCAGTTGCACCAGCTGTGCAAGTGGACTTTCTGTAATCCCACATCAAGATAATGCACTTCTAATCTTTCTCTTTAAATGTGACTCCTGAAAAAGGACACTGCATCCCCTCCCTGTCATTGCATTTTCACAAAGAACCATATTCTTCATTTCATGCTTCAAAATTACTGTGTTGTCCTGAAAGAGCCTTGCTTTCAGATGGTCTTAATTTTCTAATAAAAACAATCATTACTTTACAACAGGAGAGTTAAAGACGCAATTGCTTCTCATGTATAATAGAATTACCCAAACATGAAAATATCTCTTAAAACTAATTAATTGTGATTTCTTCTTCCACATGCTTTAAACATCAGCTCTCACAGACTAGTTCTAGGATCATTTTACTCCTGCTAAACTGGGATTTTCTCAAAAGAGATTAAGCCCCAAACCTGGTGTGCAGTCCTTAATCACAGGATTAGTCACACTGATTTAATGAATTTCTTACCTATGTAATGACAGCCAGATCAAGTTACTAATTTGTTTTTTGTTCTGAAGGGATAGCAGCAATATCTTGGATATTTCAAAATGCCATTTACCTTCNATTCTGAAGGTATCCCTTCCAGATATTCCAGCAATATCTTGGGTATTTCAAAATGCCATTTACCTTCCTATTTATGCAACTATCCATACATGTAACCCTTGAATGTGTGTATTGGAGGTACACATGCCCTTGCTGAACTGTACTCACGGGGAACACTTACAGGCAAGATCAAGTTACTGTCATGAGCCTCGGGAGCATTAGTAACCTGCTCCCCCTGCCCCCATGCCTTGGGTTATGCCTATCCAGCTTGATCCCTGTTAAAAAGCAAGTCCCCTCAATATCTCTGGTGGCCTAAGCCTCCAAGCAATATGTAAGAGGGAAAGTGGACTAAAGAGTGGGAAATAATTTTCAGCCTCAAAAGCCCTTTGAGACTTGTGAGACAAGCAGCCAAACAACTTCGTTTCAGTTTTAGAAATGAAAGTGTGAAAAGAGATTTTTACTAAAATTTACAGAAGTCCAGTCAGGCTTGGAAAGGAAAGTTCCTCATCCCACTCTTGTGACAGATTGTATCTAAGACATTCCTTTCCTTTGCCAGAATTTGAAGTTCAGTTAAATTAGGAAAAAGTGTGTGATATGAAAATATGATGTATAGAACTCCAGAGATAAACACCAGTCCAAACCAAACAGCCCCAGGATTATGTTTCCTAACATTTTTTACAGTCAAAATAGGCAAACAAGACAGCTGTTTGCTCAGCAGCCTGGGATGCTGGGCCCAATATAAGGGCACCATTGCTATGTCCATTGCTGTTTTCCCATGCTGGGGCCCAAAGCACCTTTTAAAGTGTAAGGTCATAGTGATTCTATCCACAGTAGGAGCCCAGGTACCAGGGCCATCACCAGCGGTGCCAGCAGGAAATGCTATTAAAGTATATAAACTTTCACCTAGAGAGGCTTAAAATTAGACTCAGTCTTTTTGAGGGCCGGAGATTCTTTACATAAAACTAAGCATAAAAAGATCCTGTATGTACAAGGTACAGATGTTCCCCTGTGATTATGTACAAATGATTGAAACCCCTGGCCCTACTGGCACTTTTTTCTGGACAGCTGAGAGATTTGCCCAGACCAAGGGCAGCACAGGGAGAGCAGCAGTCTGATGCAGCCAACTGCTGCCTTGCCAAGGGTCCAGAGAGAAGAAGCTGCAGCTTCTACACTCATAAAACCCAGTTAATTTCCTAGAACCGATTTATTTACACAACCTCCAGATGGGTACACATAACATTGCCTTTGGAAATGATCCAGCTCCTTGCTTGGAGCTGAAGGAGAAGCACAAGTCTCCTTTTAGAGGCCACTGCCGCCTGTAAATTTGCTGCCAGGTCTGCAGGGAGCAATGGGGACGATGGCCTCGCCACAGCCAGGGGCTGCCCTGGCACAGCCTGCCATGCCAACCCATGCTCAGTGGTGGCTGCTGAGTCCTCAGTGGGAGCAGCAGTGCCCCGAGTCTCCCGCTGATGCGGGTGCTCCTGTCTGAGCAGCTCTGCCGAGGAGACCTCGGTGTTCTCCATGTGGTTCGTGAGGCCACCAGGGCGTGAATGGGCCATTCACTAAGTGCTATTCTTCCCCCCGAGCTGGCGAGGAAACATGGAGGCATGCCGGAGGAGACTTAAGTGAGCTCCAGCCGGATGTGCAGGAGCCAGAGGCCCCTTCAGGGTAGCAGGGAAATGGCAATTTAGCAATAAAAAGGATGCAGGAGCCTGCACAAGGAGGTGCGGCTGCCGCCGGGTAGTAATGGACATGTGCTCACAGACACGCAGGCACACTGCTCCTCCAGTCCCCAGGCTTTCCTCAGGGGGATCCTTCAATCCAGCTGGAGCAACCAGAACAAGCATTGCCAGTGAGCCCACGGGCTGGGCTGGGCTGGCCAAAGGCCAACAGCAATAAACAGAAGCCAGTGGGGTCCCCACTGAGCAGACCTGGGACACTGGGGCTTTTTGCAGGCCCTTCGCTGGGGACAGAGCTACAGCCACTGTCTTCCCAGGCCTTGAATGTGTTCAGAAAACTGGGGAAGCCAAAGGGATTAAAAGTGCTGGCAATGGGAGAGTTTCTTTGCATGCTCGTGGGAGAAAGAAAGTGCTAAGGGAGAGAGCAGGAGAGAAGAGGTATGTGGGGACTGAAACAGATCAGAGACATATCAACTGAGCAGAGGCCAAACATGATAAAGAAGACAGAAAAGACTGTGAAGGCCTCAAAGAAAGGGGATAATGAGAAATAAGAGGGAAGTACAGGGAGCCCTGATTAAAGTAATCTCTGACTGCTTCCCTGTGCTTTACAGTGCAGTGAGTCCAGGGCCACCTGTGAAATTTTAAAAGAGGGGCAGCAGAGGAAAATGCGTTCCTCCTTCATCACACAGAATTGTTCTAGAGAAGGAGGACCACAGAAACTACAGGCCTGTCAGCCTCACTTCAGCGCCAAGTAAAATCGTGGAAAAGACTGCTCTGGTAAGTACTGAAAAACACATGGAGAGCGACAGTCATTGGTCACAGCCAGCACAGCTTCATGTGGGGAGAATCCTGCTTGTTGAACCTGATTTCCTAGTTCATCTAGGAAAGACAGTAGATGTAATCTTTTTGGATTTCAGCAAAGCTTTTGCTGCTGCCTCTCATGGTATCCTTCTGGACAAGATGTCCAGCATAAAGCTAAATAACCATGTTATGCCATGGGTGAGCAACTGGCTCACAGGTTGGGCACAAAAAGTTATAATGAATGGGGTGACATCAGGCTGGCAACCTGTGACTAGTGGGGTTCTGCAGGGCTCCATCCTTGGCTTTTCCATGTCTTCATTAATGACTTGGATGCAGGACTGGAAGGATTACTAAGTAAGTTTTCTGATGACACTAAATTGGGAGGAGCTGTTGACTCCCGCAGGGGCAGAGGGGCCCTGCAGAGAGTCCTTGGCAAGTTAAAGGATTGGGCAATCACCAACTATACAAAATTTAACAAGGGCAAGAGATGGATTCTGCACCTGGGACAGGGCAACCATGGTTGTATGCAGAGTCTGGGGAATAGAGGCTGGAGAGCAGCACTGTGGAAAGGGACCTCGGGGTCCTGGTGAAGGGAAAGTTGAACATGAGTCAGCAGTGCCCTGGCAGCCAGGAGGGCCAGCCCTGTCCTGGGGAGCTCAGGCACAGCATCACCAGCCGGGCAAAGGAGGGGATTGTCCCACTCTGCTCTGCCCTGGGACAGCCTCACCTTGAAGGCTGGGGGCAGTTTTGGGAACCACAAAGTAAAAAGGACGTTAAGATATTGGAGAGTGTCCAAAGGAGAGCCACAAGGATGGTGAAGGGTCTGGAGGAGAAGCTGTATGAGGAGCCACTGAGGTGAGGTTACTTGGTCTGTTCATCCTGGAAAGAGGAGACTGAGGGGAGACCTCACTGTGGTCTTCAATATCCTCATGAGGAAAAGCAGAGGGGCAAGTACCAAGATCTTCACTCTTGTGACCAGTGATAGGACTCAAGGAAATAGCATGAATCTGAGTCAGAGGAGATTTATGTTGAATATCAGAGAAAAGTTTTCACACAGAGGGTGGTTGGGCACTGGAACAGGCTCCCCAGAGAAGTGGTCATAGCAACAAGCCTGACAGAGTTCAAGTGTTTGGACAACACTCTGAGGCACACGTGTGATTCTCAGGATGTTCTGCACAGAGCCAGGGGCTCGACTTGGTGATTGTGATGGGTCCATTCCAACTTAGCATATTCTATGATGTCAAAAAGGAAAAATAAAATGAGAGAAAAGATGTATCAACACCTATGATAAACAGCTGTGATAAACAGATGTGGTAAAGGCTGGTATTTTGAATGTTGCTGGAAACTGCAAATCTTTCATGATAGAAAAATTGTGGGAGTGAAAAAGGGAAGGATCTAAATAAGTGTAGGGGGGACATGATGTCCCCGTTCCAAGTATTTTAAAGTTAAGACATTATATTACTTATGTGTATAAGCAAGGATCATTCCCAAATCTCACTGTATTTCCAAGTCAGAATGGGATGAGTAGCTGTAGACCCAGAGGAGCAGGAACACATGAGAGTCGGCTATAGCACTTACATGTCAGGAGAAAATGCATCATTTTTTCCATCCCAGTATGAATCTCAGTGGAAGAATAAGAGAGAAGTCAATGTCTTACATCTTAATGTCTATTAGAATAATGTAAATCAAGGGATTAAATGGATAATGAGGACTTGCAATATGTGGGCCAAATTCTAGGTAGGAAGGCCTCATGAATAAGTATGATGGGCATCAGGGCTCAGAAACTGACTTTCTCAGCCAGCCATACCAGTGAACTTCTTTAGGCCTCCTGGATGGGATTTTCAGCATCCTAAATGCAAAAACATAAGGTGATGGCTATTGACATTGCTATACAGCAAAGTATATGAATTAAATGGAAAACATAACAACATGAGAACAAGCCTTCATGATTTCAGTGTATAGACCTGTACCCCTGAAAAGAGACAGGAAAAAAGCAAATCAGGTCATGCTTAATTCATGCCATCTGCAAGCTCTTGCAGAGGATTTATGCTACAGGTAGCCACAAATGGTTAAGCTTCAGGATAGGCTATTTAAGGTGTGTGAAGGAAAGACTGATTCTGGTGATACACTCGAGGATGAAAAACACACAAAGAGAAAATCTACCTGTATTTATAGATGTTCTAATGTCTGCAACATTCCTATTACTCAGGGTTTGTCATCACCACCATTCAAGTCTCTAAGGTAATATAACTGACATAACACAAGTGAGGTTCAGCAGTTAAATGACCTTTGTAGTTTCAAATATTAGAGCATGCCTTGAACTGGGTCTTACCACTGTACCATTACACATAAAGAAGAGTGGGAAAGAGTAAATGGCTGACCAAAGTTATGTACTAAATCAGAAGCTGAATAGAATTAAATCTTGCTTGCATAATCTTAGTCTGCTGAGTTGCTCAGCTGTAAATATTTAGGAATCATATGCTGGAAATTGCTTCTCAAGACTTTACCTCCTAGGTTAAATATTCATTTTTGCTTGTAACAAAATGTTTACTGTCACTCTTTCCACTCTGTAGACTATAAGAGATGGACAAACTGATGGCCAATTACAGTCCACATACAGCACAGTCAGGTTAAAATGTGCCCAGAGCTGAGCAGGATGCAATTTGGATGTCTGTTTGACAAGGCTGCTGTGGTTACAGCCAGTTCTTGGGCTGCCTCTTTAGCCACCCCTCTCTCAGTTTATCGAAGCCAATGGCATCTCCTCCACCTCTACCTTCAGGTAGTCCTAGTACGTGGTGCAGCCCATACAGCTGAGAAATAGGGTCTTCTCAGCTCATTATCCTCTTCTAGCACTCTGGAAAAAGGCTGGTTTGTCTTGTTGGAACAGCAGCCAAGCTGGACGCAGACCTCTCCTCTTATTAGCCCCTCACAAGTCCAAGCTAAATTTATGAAACCATGTCAAGGGCTAGTTAATAGCAAAGAACCTTGGCAGGACTATTTACTTCAGGACCATCTAGAAAGCTTGCCAAACTCAGTCACATCCCAAATCTTTTTAAAAGATACCAAGGAATCAATTCCTTGGCTACATACAATAACTCTAAAATGGGAGAGCAGACAAGACTTTGTTAAAGTCTCAGAACTGTAAGAACCTCATGAAAATAGACCCCAGGACTCACAACACACATATCTGGCACTGATAGGAGCTTTTAGAAGACTCTGGCCATGAGTTTGTAACCCCTTTCTCAGTTGAGCAGGGCTTATTCAGGCAAATAATTGCTTTCACATCAATAGTAAGGCTGGTATGAATAGTAGATTTCAGCTCTTGATACTGTGATCTGCTCACATAATTTTACACTGTACTGTGGAACTTCTTATGCCCCAGCACAGTGAGAGCTGGACATAAGCAGTGCCCAAGGAATCACATTTGCTGCATGCCAGAAGAAAGTTTCTTCCTGCAGGACCCCCAGCTTGCCTCACATCCCAGCACCGGGAGAAGGACTGGGGAGTTTGCAGAGAGATGTCAGAAATGGTTTGCGTTGTGCTCACACAGCCTCCATGCATGGTGCAGGGACCAAATCATTATTCTGCATCTACAATGCTTCTCTTACATAGCTCAGATCAATACCCATTGTTTCCAATATGACCTTCATGGTGAATACTGCAGCATGGAGAACACATGATAGCTCTTACATCAATAAAAAAAATGTTTAAATAGCAGCTTTCAGCTGTAGTCATCAGTTTATATCATGGGGTTTTTCCTGAGGCTATTTGTGTTGTTATTTCATCCAATCTTCCTTATTAGACACATGGCAACTTCCTACTTAGTTTGTGAAGTTTCTTAAAATATCTCCTCTAAGTGATGAAAACAGAGCTGATGATGTGTTTATCTTCTAGCCTTTTAATGTGATGTGCTCTCTTCTGAACTGAAACAGATTAAATTTTTGCTTCTATCTCTGCTTATTTTTTTGTCTTTTCCCCCAGTCTCCACTCCTCCTTTTTTTATCCACAGTTTGACCCATATAGCACATTGTTCAAAAGTGACATCTGACTTGAGTTCTGAATCTGTATTATTCAAGTAACTTTGCTGCTCTCGTTAAGTATAATTATTTAGTTTCAGAGCTCTTGATTAAAAAAAATAAAAGATGAAATCATTTATCACTGAGGATGATGATAAGGGCCATGATACTTAAGGAGTAGAATTATTAAAATGTCACATTTATTATTTTAACAGTCTTGCAGCATTCTTCTCTATTAACACAGAATGACATATTATTTACAAAAAGACATGAACACACACAAGATGTGCATAAATCAGACTGTTCCTGAACCTGGACAGAAGAACACGAAGGTCACTCCTTTTGCAGAAGGTTCTCCTTTTGCAGAGCAAAATCTGCTGGTGTGTTGTCTTTGACAGGCAGAGGCTTTGCAGTCATCCTATGACATCAACAACCTCATTCTCTAATCTTTGCAAGACCTGCTATTGCAGCATTATGGAAGCCCCTTCCTGCTTTTGGCTTCCTTGGGAGTGATGGCAAAGTCTTTCCTTGTCCCACCACCACCGCAGTTACCAACACAGTGCAGTGGCCTTGTCTCTCTTCAGAAGGAAGAACCTGTTGCCTGTTGCTGACACACATGGACTTTTGAAGCAGAAAACTATTTCTGGATGCCACAGGGCTGACTCACCAGCCTGAGTTCAAATCCCCAACCACAGGATTCAGTTCCTTTTGTTTTATTGCTTCAGTTTTATTTCTTCAGAATAAAAGAAGAAGCTTCTGAGCACATGCTGAAACATATTCTCAATGTCTGTCCCTTCTGTGCTTGGCAGAAACCTTGTTCTATACCTATCTGCTTTTGGAGTTTAGAGAAGATGTAATTTTTTTATTCCTTCATACCAGGACAGTGTTTCAGCACAAATATCCAATAGCCATAAATAAGGGGGGTTCTTCATCCCTCCAAGTTCAGTGTTCCTTGCTGACATAAAGCTCACATGACCTACAAGCTGTCACCTCATATTGTCTTGCATGCAGGCCTTGGCAATCACTTGTCAATGAGCAGCTGGAAGCTTTAATTTCATCACTATGAGGGATTCTCTTAGCGGAACCGGACCCTTTGGAGCCTTTATTTGAGACTTATTTGTAAAGCACTTTTAAAGGGGTCTGGCTAGCAAATGAAGGTACAAGCCTGCTGGATCATCAATTCCAGTCCCCTTCTGTCATGGGCAATCATGTCTTGTCATTTTTTAAATTATCAAAGATCTAAATTTGAATTAATCTTTTGTTGTCCAAGAGAAATAGAGGCATTTGAGAGATCTTTAAATCTTTTCCTGAGTTCTGGCCTAAATTTTATTTACAGGCAATTTATACCCATCTGTTTCTGTGCCAAGCTTCATCCTGAATAGCTTGTCTCCCTCCTCAACACTCACCCCTCAGTGTATTTATAGTGAACTGTCACAACTATCCCCAGCTTTTATTTTGCTGGGCTAGACAAGGGTGCTGTTTTAGCTTTTTTGCTTTTCTTTTGATCACTGCTGTCGCTCTATGTCTATTCATCTATTCATCAAGTGCCTTGCCTCACCTGGACATCAGACTGTCTGACAGGACTGCAGGCCACCCTAGAGAAGCTTCGCCTTGGCCTTAATACTGTGTTAAAAACACTTTTTCACCAAGAATATTCCATTTAGGTTGGCTTTTGTCTTGTTGACAGGGACATCACATTGGCAGCCTGATAGTCTCCCTGTAAGTGATTAAAAGACCCATGTCTGCCTCCTCTCCTGGCATGTGTCCACAATTAGAGTGAATGCACATCAGGGGACATGCTTCATCAGACTGGTGCTCGCATTCCCTCTCTTTAAAATACTCGAGGAGTTAGGCATCGAGGTTCATACCAGGTAACATGGCAATCTGTCATGGCAAAACATATGGTCCAGAGGGATGTGCTTGCACAGAGCAGAGAGATGCCTCCAAACTGCAGGGTAGCACCTGGGTACCCAGGAACATTAAAATGTCAAGAGTTGTTTACCAAATGTGAGGACTCATCAGAGGTATCATACATCAAGTTAGCTTCAGACAGGCTAATAGAAAATTAGATACCAAAAACCTTTTGGAGGGAGCAGGTTCAGGTTAGAAATGAACCCAAGTTTTTCTCTAGTGGGGGATCAGCAAGCAAACTTAGTTTTAGCTGGTCAATAGATAGGTTATTTAAGTTGCATCGACTAGGATCAGACATTATTAAATCTTGTGCAGTTATTCTATTTAGATTAGGACAATTTCCTGTTAGTGGCAGTAATATTAGAAGAACGGTATAACTTTCCTGTTGATCACTATGTGTGCAGAAGTCATTATTTCCTTGCACCTTTCTCACTGCAGCTGAGCTGCTGCACAGTGGAAAGGACAATTCCCTGGGCTGAGAGGGCAGCAGCATATGAGAAAGTAATTGTGCATCACAGTGTAGTATTTTCATGCTCATGTATGAGAAAAGTGTTCTCTACCTCCTGCCCTCTGATCCCTGGATTGATTCTGCTTCTTGTATTGGACAGTCATTTGCTTTAAGCTTTGTTTAAGGTATTGAAATAAGGCTTAAAAAGAGAACACTGACAAATTCTGAAGGAAAGGAACTATTTTTCATCTGTGGGCACAGTCAGCAGAAAACTACAATTTTACTCTTAAAATTTCTATTCCAAGAGTCTATTTCAACCAGCATTTCCTCCCAGTGCCCAGAGATGCTGTTATTATTCTTACCTTGTTTCTATTTTTTTTCAAAAATTTAGTTCAACAAACCAATGAATAACCTGGGATTTACTGACCTCTAATGGTTAAATGAAGATCTTCCACCTTTGTTTAAATGCCACTGAAATTACAAAGTATATTCAGAATATGCAGGTTTTTTGAGCCAGAACACTCCATCTTCAAAAACATGTCTCCTCCTTTAGATGGCAGAGAATAATTTACTATTTTAACTGGGACAAGTAATTTTTTTTTTGGACTTATGTGAGTACATTATCAGTCACTTTCCTATTTCATGTAATTAGAATAGTAAGGGGAACACGAGAAACTGGGGTGCTTGGTTAGTGGTTTTTAAATAGCTCTGCATGCTTTGCTAATCAGTCCCCTCAGCAATTTTAGACTGTTTACCTACAGACAAAAGAGGTTTATTTATAAGCACATTACCTGGACCATTTCACAAAAACGTATGGAAAAAAATATGGAAAATCAGGACTAGAAGATGTGAGTATTGCATCACGAGCAGTATTTATGAGGACTCTGGCTTATTCTGACCTCTCTTGACCAAAGATGTAAAACTAAACCCCAGGGAGTTCAGTACTGTGCTTTGTCCTGCCAACACCTGGCTGCAGCCAAAGAAGGAGGCTGGAGGAAGCCTGGAGGCATTTTAACCTGCTTGGATTTAAAAAGATTAGAAATAACTCTTGATATCATTATAGTATCTAGCTAGCTGTGAGTTTTTGAGTGCAAGGTGCCTTTTCCCAACCAAGGACAAGCAAAAGGCAGTTCTTTGCTTGTATACAGCTGCCATCCTCTGCCAGAAAACAGCCCGATGGGATCACCATTCATCTGCTGTCTAATGCCCCTTGGCCCAAAGAACCAGAAGTTATAATTTCTGTTTATGGTCATGGCTCATACCATGTTATCCTGTTGCCAAGGAAGCAGGCAGAAAAGGTAACAAAATAGATGGACAAATATTATTGGAAGTGGCATAACAAACTATGCACCACATCTGGATGCTGCTCGATGTGCACCATAATTTTTCAAGAAAAGCATTGTGTTTCCTCTTGAAAGGTTAAATGCATAGTCAGAGTGAGCCAATCAATCACAGATTATCCTCAACTATATCAGTAGAACAATGCTCCCACTGCTTTTATGAAAAAGTCCTTCAAAGTATGAACAACGTTCTCTTTTTCCATGTTTTCTATGTAACATATGGGTGCATCCTTTCTATATGATACACTGAGCATTATGCCATATACTATGGAATATCCCTTTGGTCAGCATCCACTACTACCTCCTTGGGCAACCCCAGACTCCCCTCTGGTGGGATGAGTTAGAGTGGCAAAAACGGTCATCATATGTATTAAAATCCCTGCTCTTATCAAACTATTTTTTATTGTACTTCCAAGTTCTAAGTTATTTTATTTACGACTGCTCTCTAGAAGCAGCAATATGTTGTTAACCTTGTAGCTCTGGAGATGTTGTGTAACCTCACAGAAAGGCAGGGAGTGAAACACCACAGATTCTGAATTTTGCCATGTCTGATTTTAATATGGAAATGTTTTTGTTACTGCTGAGCAGTGCTTGCACAGCATCAAGTCCTTTTATGCCTCTCATACCACCCCACCAGTGAGGACACTGAGAGAGCACAGGAATGTGAGAAAGGGCACAGCTGGCCAGCTTACCCCAACTGACCAAAGGATATTCCATACCATATGGTGGCAATAAAACCTGGGGGAAGAGGAAGGAAAGGGGGCAAGTCTGGAGTGATGGCATTTATTTTCCCAAGAAGCTGTCAAACAAGATGGAGTTCTGCTTTCCTGGAGATGGCTGAACGCCTGCCTGCCTATGGGAACTGTTGAACTAATTCCTTGTTTTGCTTCGCTTGCGTGCGTGGCATTTGCTTTACTTGTTAAACTGTCTTTATCTCGACCCAAGAGTTTTCTCAATTTTACTCTTCTGGTTCTCTCCCCATTCCAGTGTGGGGAGGTGAGAAACTGTCAATACTTGGTTGTCAGCCAGAGTTAAACCATGACAGTAGTTTAGCAATGGATTCTCAAGATCCAGATGTGTCACTGCCTGTTTAAACTGTGCTAAAGCAGTGCCTGGTTCAAAACCGTGCTGCCACAGGGTGTGGCATCGGCTCAGCCAACAGCCAAGATCTCTGAAGATTGAGGGGAGAGAGATTTTCTTGTCTGGCAAGACAGTAGCTGATTTTCTTGACTTTTCTTACTTGTCATCAGCAAGGTAGAAGTTAGTCTGTGATTTTTAAAACTGCTCTTTGAAATGCTGAACAGAAAGAGCTCCTCCTGCAGTTGCCTATTTCAGTGCTGCATGCTTTTAGTATCAACAATTCTCTTTGTATGGTATTGCCAATGAGATATGACCAGAGAAACAGAAGTAAAGCTTATGGAAGCATCAGCTGCCACCTATGCTCACTTTCTCTCTTCTTTTAATTACCATTCTGGGAATGCAGTCCTGGATGGAGCAAAATGATAAGCTGATCACAAAGTGTGCAGCAGCATGAGTTTACAAGAAGAGGAAAACCCACAGCACTTTCTCACTCTGCTCTTTTCTCCTCAGTTTGGTCTCAGTTTTCTTCATGATGAAAAGCAAAAGAAGATCAGAACCTGAAGAACAGCACCAGTACCAAAGTACAGAAACAATGTTTTTTCTATAGGTTTTTGTACAGTTTTAATACTTCTACAGAGCAACCAACTCTGGTTACCTGTAATCATGATACCTGCACTAAGCCTCTGCATGTTGGACACTGCCTATTGCAGACTATCCACTGATAGTTACTGATTTAAAAGCAGAGTCTGAAGAATTCACCTTGTGTTCCAGTGAGAATTCACTTTGTGCTCCTTGCTTACAAACAAATATCTACCTGAAATGATACTGGTTAAAGTCGAAGAGTAGATTCATTACATCAAACAAACAAAAAAATCAGGCCAGGTGGTTTCTTCTCCCATAGTTCAATCATATGTTATACTGCCTATATCACAAAAACCAAAATGTTTGGGTTGTGATGTGAACAAAATATTTTTGCTTATGATTTTCTGAT
>VZTN01003833.1:91684-121957 GCA_013400515.1 Erpornis zantholeuca
TTTTGCCATGTCTGATTTTAATATGGAAATGTTTTTGTTACTGCTGAGCAGTGCTTGCACAGCATCAAGTCCTTTTATGCCTCTCATACCACCCCACCAGTGAGGACACTGAGAGAGCACAGGAATGTGAGAAAGGGCACAGCTGGCCAGCTTACCCCAACTGACCAAAGGATATTCCATACCATATGGTGGCAATAAAACCTGGGGGAAGAGGAAGGAAAGGGGGCAAGTCTGGAGTGATGGCATTTATTTTCCCAAGAAGCTGTCAAACAAGATGGAGTTCTGCTTTCCTGGAGATGGCTGAACGCCTGCCTGCCTATGGGAACTGTTGAACTAATTCCTTGTTTTGCTTCGCTTGCATGCGTGGCATTTGCTTTACTTGTTAAACTGTCTTTATCTCGACCCAAGAGTTTTCTCAATTTTACTCTTCTGGTTCTCTCCCCATTCCAGTGTGGGGAGGTGAGAAACTGTCAATACTTGGTTGTCAGCCAGAGTTAAACCATGACAGTAGTTTAGCAATGGATTCTCAAGATCCAGATGTGTCACTGCCTGTTTAAACTGTGCTAAAGCAGTGCCTGGTTCAAAACCGTGCTGCCACAGGGTGTGGCATCGGCTCAGCCAACAGCCAAGATCTCTGAAGATTGAGGGGAGAGAGATTTTCTTGTCTGGCAAGACAGTAGCTGATTTTCTTGACTTTTCTTACTTGTCATCAGCAGGGTAGAAGTTAGTCTGTGATTTTAAAACTGCTCTTTGAAATGCTGAACAGAAAGAGCTCCTCCTGCAGTTGCCTATTTCAGTGCTGCATGCTTTTAGTATCAACAATTTTCTTTGTATGGTATTGCCAATGGGATATGAGCAGAGACACAGAAGTAAAGTTTATGGAGGCATCAGCTGCCACCTATGCTCTCACTCTGCTCTTTTCTCCTCAGTTTGGTCTCAGTCTTCTTCATGATGAAAAGCAAAAGAAGATCAGAACCTGAAGAACAGCACCAGTACCAAAGTACAGAAACAATGTTTTTTCTATAGGTTTTTGTACAGTTTTAATACTTCTACAGAGCAACCAACTCTGGTTACCTGTAATCATGATACCTGCACTAAGCCTCTGCATGTTGGACACTGCCTATTGCAGACTATCCACTGATAGTTACTGATTTAAAAGCAGAGTCTGAAGAATTCACCTTGTGTTCCAGTGAGAATTCACTTTGTGCTCCTTGCTTACAAACAAATATCTACCTGAAATGATACTGGTTAAAGTCAAAGAGTAGATTCATTACATCAAACAAACAAAAAAATCAGGCCAGGTGATCTCTTCTCCCACGGTTCAATCGTGTGTTACTGCCTATATCACAAAAAACAAAATGTTTGGGTTGTGATGTGAACAAAATATTTTTGCTTATGATTTTCTGATCATTGATCCATTTCTAAAAATGATCCATTTCTTTTACTGCCTACAAAACCATACAGTGCTGAGCTAATTTGCCAAAAAAGAGCAGTAACCCTATAAAGAACTCCTTCAGGGTTTGTTGTATGTAGCTGTAATACTTATTTATAGTATTTCTGCTTTGCAGTGTGTCTTAGATGCATCTTCAGTCAAAATACAAAAGCATCTCTTTTACCAGATTTGTACCATTAGTCCTGCTGTTTTTTCATTGGTTTGCCATCAGATTACATACTGATTTCACAGATTGCTTCATTCACATTTAATGTCCTGAGCCATGTCTGCAGAGCAGTCTCCACTAACCTGCTCTTTGGTTATGCTCCTGAGGACAGTGCATTAAGGTCTGAAGCATCAGGGTGCTGTGTTTGCTTTGCCTCAGTTATTAACTCAGGTTGGCTGGAGACAGGGGCAGGGGGAAACCCTGTGCTGTGAATTAAGTTGCCTAATTCACTCCTCACTCTGTATCTTGGCACTTAAGAGAAAAGTAAAGAAATACTGATTCCCTGAAGAATAAGCACTGATAATTTGATTTTGTAGTTATTGGTTCAGCAGTATGAACCCAGGCCATGAAGGATGTTACACAATGTAAATAGGTGGAGTACCTTCCTTCAAGCATTGTCTGGTCTTATTTAAAATATTTTGAGTTATAAAATTTGCACTGCTTCCTTTGGGAGGCTGCATCACAGTCAAATGTATCTCTTTGCCCAGAGTTTCTGAGGTAGTCAGGCACATTTTCATAATTTCATATGAGAACTTTGCCCTGTGGTTCCAGCAATTTATGACCTACAAATACTATACACTTCAGAGATGCAGCAAAGCAAAGAAAACCCCAACAAAACGACAACAACGACAGCAAACAAACAACAACAGCAAAAAACCCCAACCCACCAAAACTGATGGGAGGATCACGTACAGGTTACAGATTATGGCAAGAGAAGTGGCTTTCCCTGTGCAACTACGGGGTGGTGATGTACAGAACTTACAGAGGATGAAATCATGCCTGTGAAGTGCAATGCTTTAAAAATAGTTCTTTGTAAATTAATCCCTACAGCCCCTTAATCCCTGTTGCTCTTTCCATTACTTTCAGGGTACTTACATCTTTCTTCTGCTTAAGTGGTTAGGACTATAAGCAGCTTTTAAGGGCAATCTCAAGAGAGAAGAGCAGAAGGAGTCTATTCCCTGCTGACTGACGCAATTATTACAGACCACAATCTTAGATTCCGTTAGCTCTTCTTTAAGCAGCAAAACATTTTTGGGCTGAGGATTGTCTGTGTAAAGAAGAAAGGAGAATTTACAAACAAAAACACCAAATAATTTTATCCCAAATATTGCTAAATCAGGGTCACATAGTTATTAAGAAATGGTGGGGAAAGTCTGTTTTTTCCTTTTGTAAAGTCAGATATGTGCCTTCCACTATTTAACCATGGGGTCCCTACTACGTCTTGCCAAAATTATGGTGTAAGAGCAATAGTTACTGTTATTGACAACAACTGTTTCATGATCTTTAAAAAACTCAGTGAAAAGGAATACATGTAAGCAGAATATAACTGCAGTTATATATATAATATTTCAGTTTCTTGTTGGGACCTCTCTTGGATTTAGTTACATCTCCAAACTCTTGTAAAGAGTTATCTCAGTGCGCATCATGGACAAATAAAGCAGTTTATAAATTAACAAAGAAATAGCACTTAAAACATCATTTCTCTTGCTTGTGTTGATATAACTATTTTATAAACAGTCAAAATTAAAGGATTTTTACTGATCCATATGAAAGAAATTATGTTTTTAGTTGGAAAGAAGCATTTCAGTAAGTAGCCTGGAGACAGGCAAACAATAACTCTTTAACTAAATACCACTACTTCTTTCTGTTCATCATAGTTTGCACATAATTCTACTCTGTAACCCCCTCCAAAATGTTTTTAGCATTGTGCTTCAGTAATAATAATTATTTTGATGCTTTGGAAGTGGAACAAGAACATGAAGATGAATCAGTGCATTTTTCCCTGTAATTCATCACAAGACTCCTTTGGGAGTAGGATTTTGGTGGAACAGCTTTCTATCAATATCATTGTAATGAGCTTTAATATTTAAATCCTGTTATGGGGCCTCTGAATGAACAATGATGAGTTGAGAGCTTTTCCTCATTATGTTATGCAGCCTTTTCTCCTTGTCCTCTTCCTGCTGCTGTTTGCTTTTTAGGCTGTGCAAGTGTTGCCTGGCAGGAGTAGCAAGCTAAAATGACCCAGGTCCATTGATGAACCTGACCACATTAGCAAGAACAAAAGGTGTAGACAAGAAGTTAAATCATTGTAATGACCAAGTGAAGAGGCCTGTGAGTTATGGATCAGTGGAAGCAATGTGGGACCACATTGGGAAGAGATCAATACATGTTTGCCTGCTTTTCTGCTTATTCTAGTCACCTACCTTTGCTACTGACCAGAACAGGATGCTGGAGTAGCTGGGACCTGTACATGTGTAACGTTCTGCTCCTGTGACATGACTGAGCAAGGGAGTTCTCAAGGGGGCAGCAAATTTCACTTGGTGTGGTTTAACCCACTTTCTAAACCTACTTATTTCAACACTTTTGGTTTTAAAGCAGCCTGGACACATTCAGTGTCCATGTAAAAAAATCTTCAGCTGTTGAAAAAATATCTCTGACTCACCCAAATCTGCAAAGACGGCCTCTTATTGTAAGGAGTCATCAATAAAGGAAAAGCAGCACCCTAGGAAATTTCTCCATTTTCTCTTTGAACTTGATCAGTAATTGCTCAAATATCAAGAATTTATTCCTCAGTTTATGCTTCATAAATTGATAAAATAATTAGTTATTTGGCAATGGTCACACATTTATCAGCATACACTGAGATGTCCTTTTATGTTAGTTGCATTTCCATCTCCCCAACCATAAAATGCAGAGATATCTAATTGATTGGTGAATCAGATGTTCCCAGCCTCAGGGCTATTGTACTTATTGCCATGCATTATTTAAATCAATATTTGGATAATATCAAGTAAATGGGAACTATGGGAAATAAGATCTCAGACATATAGAACATGTATCACTCAATAAAACATCTATTCCACCAGAAAGCAGTGTTTGACATACCTGCAGTTTCACAGAAAGGCTGGTACAGCATTTGGCAAGACCAGTCACTGGAAAATGTGTAAAAAAGCCTCTGTGAATCAGTTAGTTACAATACATGTTCTGAAACAGTTACTATTTTTCTAAATTCCAAGTGGCCAGCTGGTGTTTAATTGCAACAGATTGATAATTCTTAAACTTTCAAGAGCTTTCAATGATCAATAACTAACTTTGATAAATTTTACTGAAATGAGAAAATACTTTGATCTTAAAGGATCAGGCTTGACATTAGGGAGCCTATAATTCTCTCTTGTAAAGAGAATGCCAATAACAGAAATCTAAAGAAGACAAGCCTTAGACAGAAAGGAAATTCACAAACAGCTTATGCTGGATAGATTTCTTGTTGGGGAGTAGTGGGAAGGATGAGATCAGTATGTGTGAGATACATAAAGACTACAAGGAGTGGACAGTTATTGTACAGATACCCAAAGTCGTGGCTCCCTGCACATCTGAATATGGTAGAGAGTGAGCATGGTCCATGTGACATAAACATTAGGGATCATGGTGATTTCACCTGTGCCTGGAAAACACTATGGATGAAGAGCAGCTCCCTTAGTTTATTGGGAAGATCTTTGGAAAACCAGCTCCCCACAGTGTTTTTGAATAACACCTCTGGAAACTTGTGGCTCTCATTTTTACTCCAGTGTGGGATGGCTGCCACTGCTGCTGCTGAGGCCATCATAGTGTGAGGCCTCACTCCCAGGAGAATGCTGACCCAAGCTCCACCACCAGCAGAAGGAGCTGCTTCATTTTCCTCTCCCCTCAGCATCCCCTGCCTTCATGGTCAGCTATGGGGCAGGCGGTAGATGGCAGGTGTCACCTGCCTCCTACGCCTCGCAAGCTCCATGCCTGAAAAGCCAACAACCTGCTGCCTGTCACAGGCAAGTCAGGTAGCAATTGGTGTTTCCAAAACCCTGGATTATTTTATCCCATAGGATAAATATGTTTTTAAAAAAAAATTTTACCCCAGAGCATAAAATATATTTCAGAAGCACAAGAGCTTTGCAGTAGTAGCACATGTCCACAGTGTGGTGCCAGTGTAATGACAAGCTGGGCCTTCTCGAGGCGAGGGAGACAGTTTCTGAGGAAACACAGTATCTCTTGCTTTTTGTGTGATTTGTTTGGTTTTGTTTGATTTAGTTTGGGTTTGGTTTGGTGGGGTTTTTTTGCGGGGTTTTTGGATTTTTTTTCCTTTAAAGCACTGAGACAGACAAAAGTCTTCTTCGTGGTGTCCAAATACTGACGCAGATCAAGGTATTCTTTCAGGGACACTCGTCTTTGCTCTTCCAGCGTTATTTGGCACCAAACCCACCACCTCAACTGGGTTGTAGATCTATAGCATAGTCAGTATCAGTGCAAAAGCTGAGTCCATGATGATGGATAGACAGGCCTTCCCCAGCATCAGCACTACTTCTCAGGACTCCTGCTCCTACCAGTGACTGCAGGAAACCCCGTGAGAATGGGGTGTGAGTTTTCATTCTCCTCCTTGTGGCAAAATGGAGTTTCAAACATCTTCACCACCAGATTCATCTTTCTGTGTAAATCCACAATTTTGTCTGGAAACAAAGTCTATTTGTTTTCATTTATATGGACCCCATGGGGTAGACAGGCAGGAAATTTAAATTCAGATTAAACTCAGTTCAGTTCCTAAACTCATGTTTGAGGAACATCTTACATGTTACCTAAGGACACTTCAGCCACAGATCTAAAGGGTGCCAAGGTGCCTGTGAACCCCAGAACCTCTTAATTTTTTGCTAAAGAAAATTGTCCCTACTGGTACAGAAAACTGTCTGCAGACCCACAATAATGACAATGGATTCTGGAGGGACTGAGACAATCAGCTGAAGCAAGAAACAGGTAGCTGTGTTTGAGAGCTAGAACAAACTACAAATAAATTAATTACTGGTACTTCTAGTTCAATATGTCTTCAAATCTGAATGAGGGTTTCTGGAGGCTCCTTGGCAGTGACTTACACAGACAAAGTGAGTTAAACCTTTGACAGTAAGTTTAACAGACATAGAGGACAGAGTGCCAGCTTGTTTTTCCACAGCTAATATAATGCTCTGTAGACTGTATCTTAATGATAATAAATGTTATTTGTCTTTAGGAGCTTATTGCCTTTGTAAGCAGCAAAGGCTGACTTAACACTTCTGTCCCACAGACGTTCCATGTTAATCATTGCCTGCAAGAGAGACTGGAGCAGTTGTAGCGGGGGTGCTCCTACCCAAGAGTTATGAGCTTTGTGTCACCACCAGTACAAACCATAATGGTCTCCAACTCACACAAAAATCCGCACTTGAGCAGTTCATTTGTTATTACTGCAGTTGTCAGTTGCACTATACTCTTTCTGCTTGGCCCCAAAATATCTAGTGTATGGCATTTCTCTATTAGATATAATGCAAGACTCTATAAAATTCTCATGATTTTTAATGTGTGTAACCCAGAAGGCTGATAACCTCTCAGTACAGTGTCAAGAATTAATGCTTTCTGACACAGATGGAAGCACATTTCTAGATCAAAGAGCTGTTTATAAAAACTAAAAATTTGAAGGTAATGAGGAATTCATGCAAGCCAAAATATAATAAAGAACATTCACAGTGATACATCATCACTTGGAAACATCTACTCTATGGCTATTTATGTTTTTCTTACTGGGGTAGCTGCATGAAAGTTTTCTGTAGGTTTAATAAATGTCTGAAAATTTAAAGTCTGACAGAAATTATTCTATATCATTTGTATCAACTCAACTCTGATAATATATTTTAGATCAAGGCCCTTAAATATGTGAAGAATATAGGTAGAATATTGCAACATTGTGAAAGTTGCAATGGTGCGTGGCAAACACAAAAATGTGCATGCAGCCTTAATAAAATGTGTGGATGATGTCGAAAAGGAATAATTTTCCAATAAAGAGGTGTGCATAACATGAAGGAATTTCAGTGCAGGAAAACCTTCTCAGAAGTAAGAACTAAAATATTTTTAGGAGAACTCTGATAGAAATTAAAATTCTGTTTGGAAGTAAAAGCTGAAAGCTGGAAGCATATGAGAAACAGGGGACTCAAATTAATGCTTGTGGCACTTTAAAGAGATCCCATCAATAGCCAATCTAAATTGTTAGTTTACTTCATCTGAAAGCGCTTTGAATTCTCTTTCAGGGCTGATGTCTTAAATGGCTACGTAGAAAAAAAGACTAGACAGGAATAAGGGAATAAAGGAGGTATTTATTTGAAAGGCCTTCAAAGGTACACCCTGGGGGTCCAGAGGCTCCTGCCCCAGTGGATCCCAAGATGGACCACAGGTCACAAGTTCTTCACACACGTATAGGTTTGGTCCATTTGCATGTCAGCATAAATTCACCAATTAAAACTTTAGCTAATGATGTAATCTCCCCAAGCCTGCCCCCCGCATCCCCTAGATGAAGGTTTACACTTTTGGGCCTAGAACAGTCTGGGTGTTCTTGGAGAGCAAGCTGGAGAGGCTTTGTTATGTCTGTCTTAGCATAAGAGAGCAGCAGCTAACAAGCTACAAGGAACTTCAGAGTGACATTAGGCAATACAGGATTTGAAACAATATAAAAGTTAAAACCTAAGGCCTACAGGTCTACGACAGTGAACCACCCTAACTCGTCTGTCAATGTAGTCAAAAGCGTGTATGGATTGGCTACCACTGGGTGTATGTCCTCTGCAGTTTTGTTAATTGCTCTTAAATCTTGGACTAATCGGTAACTCTGACCATCAGCTTGCTTTACTTACTGAAAGGATTAGCATGTTATACCTGGAATCACATTGCACTAATAACCCATGATGGAGGAATTTTCTAATTATAGGTGCCAGTCCTTTATGACTTTCTAATTTTAAAGGATATTGTTTTTGCCTTACCGGTGTGGCTCCTGGTTGGAGTGCAACACTCACTGGTTCTGTCTGTTTGGATCTTCCTGGAACAATGCACACAATTGGATTGACAGCATTTTCAACTTCAATGGGGATTTCACCACATCTGTCCTGTATAAAAAGTGCAGCAACTTCAACAAATTTAGTTTCTGGAATTATAACTCATACATCCTTCCCTTTTTAAAAATTATATAATACAGATTATTTTATACATGTAAATTAGCATATCCACATTCTTCTGGTTTTGGCCATATGCCTTTTAATAACTAGGATTTGTGTCTTGTATCTGCTATGCAGACCACTTGTCTGCATAATGGTGAAAGCCAGTGATCTTTTGTACATCATGCAGGACAGATAAATTTCTCCATAATAGACTTCACAGGAAATATTATTTTGCTATTACTTTTTAAACTACCAAGCATTTTCATGCTATCTGAAAAATTACAATAAATTGAACTGATATGGGTAATATATAATCTGTTTATTAACTTATGGTACATTTTGTTCAAAGGTTTTACATTCCCATTTTTGTCGAAGACCGGGTGATGAATAGTATGAGGAATTGAGAACATTTTCTTTACAATTGGAAGGTTTGTAATATTCTATTTGATATGTTTTGTTATTTTCGGGCCACTTCTATGAAATGTGATAATCACTGCAGTTCTAGCAACACTGGAGTCCATCGAGTTTTACTGTATTGATATGCTTCACATGTCTCTGTATACACACCTACACCCTGCACTTACACCATGCACACATGCCCAAGAACATACCAGAGAATGAAAACCTACATCTTTTAATTCTGCTGCTGAACAATGTCTGGAAGTTCTGCTGTAAACATTCAGAGATACTCCAGTCCGCAGTCACACCAACAGGCAAGGGGATCAGGATGACAGCAGTCAGCTAAGAGAGCATCCACAGCCTGATTTCAGAGAGCATGAATAAAATCAGTCATGATGACTCATAAGCTGTGGGAAAGGACGTTATGTGCTGCATGGTAGAAAGTGCAGAGATGCCTTGCTCTTACTTTTGCAAGACACGAAAACAGTCATCCAGAGTTGCCAAATGCTGTCCTAAATGTGTCAGCACTTCTGCACCCCACAAGAAATTTCTCTACACTGGTCAAAAGAAATGCACATGATAATGGAAAAATTTTCTCCAACAGGGAAAAAAAATCTGAAGTAGACTTGCTAACTTGACAGGTGGGATATGTAAATAATTCAGGGTTTGAGAACAACTTTTGCAAAGAAAATGAGAAGTTTTCTGAGAACTCCAAGTAAAAGCTGTTGACTGAGAGCCTTCAAAAGCAAATTATTTGTAAGTTAAAAAGACAAAAGTACAGAATTGGCTACTGGTGGCAATGACTCTATTGTGTGATGTGAGAATATCGCCCAGTTCCCGCAGGTGGGTACCCAACCTGGCTGTGTCCTAATGGCTCCCTGGGGAAATGAGCATCACCCTTTCTAACTCCCTCACTTTTCTTTTAGAAACTGATGAAGAAGAAAATCTGGTTGCTTAAGAAATTGGGATGATCAGACCCAGAAATGATGCTGTGGACTTGATGTACCATTATTTACAAGTAGATTTGAAAATATCATCTATCCCAAACTTTTTTAATACTCTTTTTGGTGAACAGCATTATGTAGTTCTGTATCAAAAAATTGTTCCTTGGAGAGAGAACTTTGAATTTATCCAGACATGATAGAGCAGTAATTTGTTTACAGATTCAAGTCCTAATTCTGTTTGAATGCCAGATGGACTAACTTGAATAGCTGCAGGAATGTCCTCATTGTACTCATGTACTCATAAACTACATTGTTGATCCACAGGTATGTAAGTGCAGCTCAGACAACTGATGAATAGGTTGAATTTGAGTTAAAAAAACCTTTCATGGTCAAAAATACAAAATGCGAAAGAAACTGCTACAAATAGTGTTAGGCTTTTCTTGGTGCACCACCACCCTTATTTTATGTTCCAAATTAAAGATCCTAAAGCATTGAGTTACAATACTGAATGTTACATGAAGCAATAAGAACAACATGACTATCTTATTTATTTGTTTTGCTATGAGGCTAAAACACAACAAAATAATAATAAGAAAAAATCCTGGTAATTTCAGGGGAAAGAGTATCTGTTTAGTTTTGTTAAGGCATCTAGGAACAGAGTTCTGGAGTATAATTCTCATGATTCTCTGTGATTCGGTGATTCCCACAGTGTACAATTTTAGATACTATTGGCTATTTTGAGTTGACTGCCTCTTGATAGAAAAAGAATTCAACATTTGCTAAGAAGATAAAAAAACGTAAAAGTGATGATTTTTTTCATATTTGCAGTGCTTCTTTGAATAGTGCCATTCTGCCTTGTATTAAAAACTTAAACCTGGTGAAGAAGCTTGTTATTGAGACATTACACAACCATAGGTTTTGTAGACAAATACAGTATTCAACCAAGAAATTTGCATCCCTCCCAGTTAACTTTGGAGTTTCTAAGCAAAGACATGCTTCTGATGGGGCCCCTTTTGTTCCTATGTACTTGGCATTTTGAATGGAAACCTATTTTCCCACTTCACCACCATTTGGAAAAACAGGACAAAAGAAGATGTGTAACTATACAATCACAGAAAAGCAGTCAAGGAATTTGGATCAGCACAGTTTAGGGCTGTACATTGTTTACAATCTACAACCAATGCCATTTTTAAGAGATAACGTAAAAATACACTTTTCAGAGAACAAGATTTTTCATCTCTACCAGCTGTGTAGCTTGAAGATACATACTTCCCAAAGAAAAAGGAAAATGTAGCACCTTCTGCCAGGAAGAAAGTGCATTTCCGTGGCTGTGAGAGCTGGGTAAATTGACAAAATGTTGAACTGCTAAGACATTTTCAGATTCTTTGAGAGGTAAGTTAGAATAAAGTACAAGCTTTATTAATTTGAGAATGGAGAGGAACATACAGCAACTCTTTCAAGACTCAATTTCCAAGCACAAAAGGTCTGGGAAAGACATGCCCAGGAGATCCCAGCACTGCACAGACATTGTTCCTTCTGCACCTTTCTAATCTGGGCCACCCATTGTGCTGGGGACATCAGCCTCAGATTCTAAGGTTCATTTGTTCTATGGTTAGGGTTCCTTGGACTGCAAAGCCTAAAGTTCCAGGGACACTAAGATTGGAAAAGTCATGCTGAGGAAAGCATGTACCAGCATTGCTGCTTTCACACTTTTTAAACCTGGGCCATTCATGATCCTGGGGACCACATCCTCAGCCCCTGCTGTTGGGGTTAGGGTTAGTGTTCAGAGAACCACAAAGCTGACAGCTCCAGAGACTGGTCTTGCAAAAGTCATGCCAATGTGCGCATGGCCTTGCAGCCTCATTTCTAATCTGGGCCACCCATTGTGAGCATGGCCTCTGCCTCACCTCCTTGCAGCCATTAGGGTTAAGATGATGATTTGAGTTCAGATAATTACAAAGTCTACAGCTTCAGGGACACTGGTTTATATTTGGATTTGAATGGCCTGTCACTAGCTCCTATCAATGCATGTTCCATACTACAGATCAAAAGTTTTCTCCCTGCAAGGGATGTTTTATCTTCATCTGGCTGTACAGCTCATAATTCATGGCTCAAAATTTTCAGCACATCTCCAGATGCTCAGAATCACCTCATCTACTCTGCTCCGTCTCGGTGTTCAGACCCACCTCTTTAAGCTGATCATCTGAATCTGCAGACTGGCTCATATCTATGCTTGTCTATGGTTTACTTCTGTCATCTCCAGTGGCTGGGCAAAAGCTGTGCTCCACAGCATTTCCCTAAAGCAGCACATTTGTTTGCAATGTTTCCTAGAAAGTGAATCAACACCCAGCATCTTGGCAGGATAGTGCAGAAATCTGTTCCCCCCTGTTCATGTTAATGCACTTCTCAGAAACATACAACATGAGCTTGGCACTTTTCAGAGCAGTGCTGAAGCCTGAGACATTATTAAGCCATTTTCTGGCCAAAGTCTGTTGGCAATCAAATTAAAGGTGTCATTCTATCACTTCCTGGGAAGTTCCTAGAGTTCTGCAATCACTCCTTTCTACTAGGAGGTCTGAATCTCTGTGAAACACTCCTCATGGGTGAAAAACACATGGGTGTGGGGTCTACTACAGCCTTAAAGATACTGGGCTAAACCTCTTAGGTTACAATACAGATAATAATGAGTGTGTGGTGATTCACTGTCTTCCATGGAGTATTTTTTCTCCATTTAGCTAATATTTGCCAAAATAGCATTAGAAAAATATGACAAAATCTTTTTTTTTTTTTAACATAGCCTTTTCTATGAATTAAATTTATTTAGTAGTATGGTTCTCTATCAATAGTACAGCACAGCAATAGGCCTAAAACATAAAATCAGAAAACTTCTCTGTATGAGAAAATCAGCTGATCTAGTTCAGCAGACCCAATCTTATGTCAAATATTATATCAATAATATAATGGTCTGATCATATTACATTCAGGGGAATATATATGGTCATGAAAATCACTGTAGTTCATGAAGGGACAGGAAACAGTTCTACGAATGTGCACCTTACATCCAGTACCTCTGAACCTTCCTGGAAACTGTGGGGTGCCTACAGCTTTGAGAGCCAAACAGCTGGTGGAGTGCCAAGAATGGCTTGGGGATTATCTGACATACCTCACCTACAAGGGGCTCCACTGCATCACATTTTATAGTACCTGGGTAGGTGGCAGATGTGAGGATGAATTCCAGGTTCCAGATCAAAATAAAATTTACAAGTCCTTGTAGCTAGTGAGGACTTCAGGGCAGGAGACTGGTTACTGTAGTAAATGATAAAATAATTATTCTAGAGGCAGTTATTCAATGGAACTAAATCATAGATTTTATTTGTGTGAAAAGTACTACTCACGCAAGTAGTAGTACTTTTCACACAAGTAGTAGTACTTTTCTTGCTCCTTTCTAACATTACCAGTGATTAGAATAGATATAAATGCTGTAACATTCCTAAATGCTGTTACAGTCCTAAGATGTAACTCACCTGGGGTCTTAAATGGCAAATTTAACTCTTTCATTCTCCTTTATGGGAAAGAGGAAAAGGGCATGGCCTTTCCCCGAAAGGTGATGATTTGCAGAGGTGTTTTCATGAAAGCATAAAAGAAAACCAACTCATATGCCAAATGTTGTCTGTTTGCTTCTGGTTAGGATTGGAACACTGATTTAATAAACTGTAAATTTATTTGGGTTTTTTTCCCAAGGGAATAGAAATCAGTTTGTTTATAGAACAGATTAGGTCTCTGCTGAGAACCATGCTTATAGGTCAGAGATGAACTGTCCCTCGGGTGAAGAGTAGAGGGAGAGCTAATGGTAAGAGTTTGCAAAGTTCATGTTTGTGCTGCAGTCTTCTTCCTATTACCAGTCATGACCCAAGAAATCAGGGAGAGTCAGTTCATCTAATATTTATCATAAAAGACAAATTCAGATAAAAAACCCCAACCAAAACCAATAAACACAGTAGTGAGCTAAAAAGAGCAGGGCTTTTAGGTTTGCTTAGATCTTCAGCTTCAAAAGCAGATGAATTACTCTGGAAGTCTCAAACGGTTTTGGATGCTTTCCCTCAAGGCTCTTCACTCATGTAAGGACGTTGAAAAGATTATTTCATAGGCCAATTAACCAGGGACCGTGTAAGCTTCACTTAGCTCTGCAGTGAGCCACCAGCTGCACAACCTGCTGTTGCAAAGCACTGGTACATGGAATTTTTTCCCCTCATTCACACCTGTGCAGATCTCCAGCCCTTAACCACTTGATTCACTCAGAGTTGGTGTGCCAGTAGTCAACAGAGCAGGTAATTCTTATATCTTCTTTGCTTCCCAGTAACTTGCTTCACGACACCTGTATCCTGAGTCATTTGCTGGTGAGTTCCATCCCTGTTTTGCACAAAAGACCCAGTTTTACTGAGGAAAACCCAAAGTATAACCATCTTGCTCCCACTCTCAGACTGTGAGATCCTCCAGAGGCAGCAGATCAGCCCCTACCAATTCAGTTGCACAGCACTGCCCACCACGGAGTCCTCAGTTCAGTGCTGTACAACACCAAGAAACTGCACTGATTTCTGTAACATGACCTTAAAACACACATAACAGACGACTCATATCCACTTTGCCCCAGTATTTAGCACACTTGGCACAGGGGAAATGAGTGGTTTTTCAAGGCTGCATCCTTCTACTGCTGCTCTTATCTTTGCCTGTACTGCTGTGGCAACAAGAGTCCCTCCTTCCTTTCCTTCTGCTTTCCATTTCCATGTCACTAATTCCAGAAAACAGGAGACAACCTGCCCATTGAGCTTTTCTTTCATCCTGCACTACCTTTCTTACAGAGGGAAATGGATCTCTGAATCAAGCATTTAGCTATTAGATATTTAAATCTTTGTAAGTCTCAAGGTTGTATGTACACCAAGTATTGCAGTTTTCCCATGTACACAAGTGTCTATCTCTGAGTGTTCCCAGGGTGTCTGAGACTTGTCAGATGCTGCAAGACTGATGGATCCCTGGCTCGTATAGCTGCTCTACACTGCAAACAGCACAAAGGGTATCTACTTATTCTTGTTAACAAAAGCACCATGAGAGCACAGAGGTCTCCAAATTCAAGGTTTTACAGTGTTTTTGTACTAGCAGTGAAGTGACTTGCAGCCTGTTTCCCATTTAAATCCCTTCCAAGCAGATATCTTTAGGCTGTAAATTTCTACCATACCCCATGACTGACATATTTTAACTAAGAGATATTAATTATTAATAGAAAAACTCCCTAAAAGTTCACACACATTCCTTTCCCAGTTTTTGACACATGCCATAAAAGTGCTTGCTTCATTCTTTATTTTGTCTTACCTTGGTCAAGTCATAAAGTAGATAGAGTGTTCTTTTAAAAGTATGGGAAATCATTTGGGGTCATCTAAAAATTTCTACTGACTTTCAACTCTTGAGGACTTGTTTATAATTTGCCATTTATATCTTCTTTTTGTGCACGCATTTTTTATTTCTAGCTATAAATATCCTTACAGCAGGGAGTAGAGGGGAGTTCTGTAGTGGATTATGACTTGCTTTCAAGGCATTTGTAATTTGTCAAACAGTGATGGTTCGTCTGGGACTACCAGATTTCTATTTCTAAAGGAAACTCACATTTGAAAAATGTAAGGTAAGAAAACCTACCCTTAGATTTATGCATACAAAAACTGATTAAATTCAGCAACTTCTACCCCAGTTTTTACATCTTAAACTAAAGAGAAATATGAAAGTGAAGAGACCACTGACTTTAATGATATTGCAAAGATATAGTAAAAATGGGAATCATATTTTGGCCTAGGCAGAAGGACTGAGAGGTTTTATGAAAACTATATTAAAATACTCTTTTCTCTCTAATTGATCCATACTGAAAAAGTTATAAAGGAGCCCCATCTAGAAGGTAACATCCCCTGTGCCTTGCACTGGCAGATCCTTATGGTACTCTCTGAGATCAGGAGAACACACAGGAACTGAAAAACTCCTAACACCTTGGAGCGTGATGTCTATTGCATTGTTTGGTGAGAATGAAAAACTACATACTACATAGCCTGAAAGGTATATAAGCCTCTTTTATAGTCCTTGAAGAAGAAAACATGTTATTTGAGTCTCCCTTGTTTTCAAATATGCAGGATCAGGCTTTCAAAGCTCTGTCTCTTCACTTAAGGCATACTGCAGTGAACTACATGCAATGAGCTGGGCTAAGGCTGCTATCAAAGTTATGCAGCACTCCATTTCTTTTGTCAATTTAAAAGAAATACATGGGAATAAGGGTTTGACTGTAATCCAGCAGATTTTTAATAGAAGAATTGCCTTTTAACAGAAGAAAATGCCCTCATGAGAGGGAATTTTCACAGCAACCAAGAAAATTTAGGAAGTTAGAATCTCCAAATACAGAGTCCTAGTTTTTCCCAGAAGCCCAAACATTAAATGTGATCGATTTGAAAAGAAAAGCTCTAAATATTTTACTGTAGTATAATAATAGTGATACTAATACTACAATTAATAACAACTATTATTGTTGTTGTTGTTTTTGTTATACTGCAAATAAATATTACAATGGCAAAAACGTCCATTCAAAAGTCACATCATATGCATTAGCAAGCACTTGATGATTTCTCAAACTTGGTCCATGAACAGAGGTTATTGAGGAAAAGGAGGATGCAGGACTGCATTCACAGAAGGGTTACTGCAGCTTTGGCAAGATAATACTGTTACTTCTCACTTTCTCAGAGATCAGCAGCATCCTCAGGGCAACCAAGTACTGAAAGAAGACAGGAATAACCTATCAGAGTCCAATACACCCTGGCTGGGTTCTTTTAGATATTCCACACATGGAAGATGAAATGTTTAATGTCAAATGTACTTATTTAATGATTGTCGATGTTATGGGAGATTTCTGATATAGCAGAGTAATAGAAAATATATTGAATTCACAACACCGCTGTAAGTTAGACTGCAAAGTATACATAGAAATTGCAATAAACAGTTTAATTGTGTGACTCCCATTATCCATCTCTATGATATACTCATTGTCACGATGCTGGGCATCCCCGGTTGTTGGAAAGGAACTTATGGGCTGAAGGCAGATCAAGCCTGTTCTAAAAACACTTTTGCCAGGTGTCTAGTTTTTATACTCCATGTCAGGCTGGACCACATAATCACTCCCCCATGCTCTTCTGGCCAACTCAGGGAGACATTTACACTCTTTTAATGAATTCAGTGAGAAACATTTACACTACCAGTTGAGCCACTCAACTGTTCTTAGCTATTTATGTAGAACAAAGGTCACTCTCCTTTGCCAAGTAGTCCTGTTGCAAAGAAGTTTTCTTTGCAACAGCTGTGGTCAGTCACATCCTACTTTATTCCTCGAGCTTCATGATTACATCACCCTTGACCGTTTCCTCTGAGTCTTCTTCCCTTGTAGGGATTTATTGGTCAGTCACATGGCCCAAAATTTTCCTGCCCCATCTCTTCCTCATCCCCAGATTCTTCCCTTTTCAGTAATTTTAATTCTGCAGTTGATGAATTTAAAAGACTGCTTGCTAACATTTCTAGTTTCACTCTACAACAAAGGAAGACTAACATTTGGAGCAATGGGAACAAAATGGTTCCAGCTTTCAGCAAAATTAGAACTTATATAGCACAAATCAAAATTTGGCCTCTATCTCATCTGGATCGAACTAAATTTGACACAGAACAGCTTCAGGTCACTGGAAAGGCTGATGACAATGTGTCTTTGTTATTTCTGAAGTCTAAAATGGTTTTAATCCTATTTTTGCGTAAGATTGGGTATGGTGCATCTGTTGCTGTTTTGACATTAGTTATGCTTTCATTACCCTTAATATTCAGTGGGCCAGCACAAAATTCAGATACTCTTCAAAAGTCTTCTACACTTTATTTCAAATATTTCAGGTTCCAGGTACCAAACTCAGTGGGATATAGTGTCCAGCCTCTTGAGGTGACACCTGTCAAAAAAGTCTACTTTTGCTACACCCTCACATGTGACCCTTATGCCCGCTACCACATCCTCCTGAAAGCAGAATTTCTACATCCTTGAGTGCTCTGCTGTGCTTTTCCCTCCTGCATCTGCACAAGGCCAATTTGTGGAGATGCTAATATATATAATGCTAACCCACTGCGAGGTCTTACGGAAGGGAAAGGTGATTTTAATTTACAAAACCTCTACACCGACTCTTACTCATTCACATGTTCGCACACATACACTCAGCACACTAAGATGTAAGTCAGAGCTTGCAGTGAAGAGTTGATGCTGGTTTGCCTTCGGGCCCTTTGGAAGTGGGTGTTGTTTGAGATCTTTCACATCAGTATGTCAACTGAGCCCTCATAACTCTTGCTTAACGTGTCTGGTTATTTTATGGCTCCAGTCCTGTTCTTCATCTTCTTGTCACGTAATCTTTAGGTCAGTCTGTTCCTCCTCTTGCTTTGAATGAAATCACACACATAGAGTATTAATCTGACCTGTCCTTCTAAACTTTGTTCTGCTCTTTCGTCTGCAACTTTCACACATATATTTCAAGTGTGATTTCTTGAGCGTGATTTCTTATCCCACTGCTGCTCTTGCCTCACTATACATAACAGGGCTGCTGTCTTGTGAGCATGTGTCCTTTTTTGCACAAATGCTTTCACTGGAAAGTCCTGAAATTAAGAAATGAGTCCTTTCAGATGGCAAACATAGTTACACAAAATATCAAAGGTACCTTAATTGAAGGCGTGTTTGCATGGCTTAATTCTTAGAATCAGTATCTCCAATATGCATAGTATTCTCTAATCTGCAGGTCAGATGAGCATAATAATCATTGTATTATGCTTGGAAAGTATTTCTGTAGTATGAAAATGGCAAGACAAAAAAGAACGTCAAGTTAAGCTTAATAAAAAGACTAAGGATGAACAGTTTCAAATGCTCTTCATTTCAAACTAATTCAATTTTGAAAACTGAGTACCCTCTTTCTGTCATGTAATACCTATAAATCACAGAGTCTCACAAAAGTGCATTTTAAAATATTTATACTTTATAACTGATTAATGCAAATGTTTGGCATATGTTATGAGTGTTTCTGCTAATTAGCAATATGTTGGCTTGCTCTGGCTCTTTCACTGAAATGAAAGCTTGAGGATTTGGATCTTTATTTCCCAACTCCTCCTAACAAGCTCACAGAGAAGAATAGCTACCACATGTGCTCCTCACTCCTCAAACAAACAAACAAAAAACCAAACATAACAGAAAAAAACTAGAAAAAACTCCTATTTAGTTCTCATCTCATCTATAAGACATTTTTATAGACCTAGCTCTCCATGATCTGGCTTTTCATTGTTGAAGAAGTCCAGCCCCTATTTTTGGAAATGTTCCCATCCCAGCTAGCAGCATCTGGAAAATGATTTTAACCACTTGTCTCCTAAAAGAGATCCTGTTTATCTCCAGGCTCCCACAGAGGCAAGGGCAAATGAGTACCCTTTTTTTTTTGGTACATTTCTGCCCTGGACAATCTCACTGAGGGTACTCCAATGGTTTCCAAGGATGGCAGTATGTTGTTTCGCAGTTCCTGAGCCTGGTTTGTTGGTCAGAGCTTGCTAACCTGGGGCAGGAGTTCCAGGAGTGTGAGTTCTCTGACAGGCTGCCAGCCTAGCAGCAATGCAGGTAACCCCCCCTGTACCCTCCTCCTGGGCTCAAGAAGAGGGACACAAGCGCAAGTGTCCCAGGGAGCTTCTTCACTCTCTTGTGTCCTTGTCTTCAGCAGGATTTAAAAACTGTAATGGAAAGATATACACAGGAACTCAGTCATGTTAGTACATGCAGAGTTACTCTTGCCAAACCACAGGGACTTCCCAGTGGGAACTGGAGTGTGCTGAGGTGGCTTCTGGGGTGTCTTGTTCATGCTCTCTGTCTTCCCCACACTCAAAGAAAACCTGGCCTCCCCACCAGGCCAAAAGGTACAGGACTTTGAGGCACATAGGGTTAGTTTCTTTTTATGGATGAACCTGACATCTCTGGTGGAAAAACTACTGTCTTCATCAAAGACATCAAATCTGGGATTTTTCCACTAAACCATTACATTGCTTTAACTTTCCATTTAAGCACTTGAGAAGGAAATATGACCAGAATCACTCAGTCATTTCTTGTGCTCATGCTGAAAATAGTTATTGATGACATCCAGTGCAAATCATTTTACACTGATTATATTCGCAAAGTTTTTATAATTGAGTAGCTTCTTAGGGAAGACAGGACTTCATACACAGTGTGTGGTAGACATACCTAACACGCCACTCTCCTTTTCCTTATTATTCCTTTTTACTCCACAAAATATTACCAAGAATTTTAACTATTATCCTGACTTTCTTCCTCCCTCATCCTAACTCTTTGTGTAATAAGATATGTCTTTCTATGTAGTACATTGCCCTTAGGATTGTATTATCTGAATATCTTGAGAGTGCTGCCTAATTAGGGATCTTCTCACAAATCTACCTTTAAGGACAACGGAGATGGAAAGGTTCAGCATGCAGAGATGGGACACACAGAGAGATTAGATGCAGAGATTTTTCCCTCTTTGTAAGGCCAGAGATATCATCCAGGTGGAGGTGGTAAATTGATCTTAGGCTCGTTTTGGTTTTGGTCTTTCTTGGGACATGACTAACAAAGGCACCCATCTGGCAGAATCTTAGCAATATGAGCTCCCTTGGTGAGCAATAGCATAATCAACTCCATCCAAATCAATATGATGCTATTAGATGGTAAGATTTTGGCTCTTAAAGAAAGTAAAATCCTGAACTAGTAACGTGGAAGTGTCTACTGAAATCTTTCAGTAAAACCAATAGTACTTGTAGACAGCTATCTGCAGCACATGTGTACCAATTCGAGCTAGCTGTTTACCTGCCACTAAAAACAATGAATAAATTTTTTTCTGGTCCATATACCAATGGAGAAAAGGGCAGTGTTCTTGCTATCCTCTATAGGATGATAGACCTCCCCGGTCCCCAGAAACTGTATTCGCCACAAAAATAATCACTCTTGCTGAGATGGACACACGTGCATGTAGGTATATTCATGCAGATGAATTCCACCTTTGTGTCCTCCAGGTTAAAATACCTTTATTGAGGCACTTGGGTCATAATTTTTGGAAAGAAATTAGATTTTGTTGTTTAATTGCACTGTGCCTTTCACTGTAACCTGTGAGGCAGAAAAGCAAGCGCTAATGATATATCTTAAGTTGAAAGAGAGAGTCAAGATGGGATTATTCATGGTGCTTTGGATCATCTCATCTCAGTACAGCTTATTTGAACTATAGTTTTTCAGGGGGATGGTCATAATAGATGAAACAAAACCCACCTCCCCAAACAAACAACAAAACAACACTAAAAAAGAACTCTCTCTCCTCATTTTCCATATTCTATTCAATTTAATAACATGTTACTAACTGAAAAGCCACAAACCTATCCCTTTAATAAAGAACATTTGTAGCCATATATCAAAGTTTAGGATTCTTCATCATTGGCTTCATGGTGAACTAGGTTATCAGAGGTATATAACTAAATCTCTGTTCTTTTCTGTTGAAAAAGACAAGTGCAATTTGGTTTGAGAAATGAGATTATATATAGTCACACGAATGTGTCTTTTGCTTTTGTTTATTATTTACTGCATATAATTCCTTGTTGCCCTGACTGCCCCCACAATATTTGGAGTATTGGAGATAATGGGACCACATAATGAATGAAACCCACATGAATGTCAGTGTCTTACTGAACTCAATCCTCAGATCTATGACTCAATGTGTAACACTTTAAGCTGCTCCTTTGCTCCCATGGAAACTCCAAAATGTCTCACATTTAGAAAATATAATGGTGGCTATTTAATAATGTCTGCTTCTTCTCTGGAAGAGGATTATTCAGATTAATTGTGCAGTAAATTAGTCCGATGATTTGATTTCCTTTTTTTCAGATCTCAGCCATAAAGTGAATGTTTATCTGTGGTTTCCTCTCAGGTGACTGACACCTATAGTATTTCAGAAGGTGCATTTGTCAATGCCTACACAAATTTGTGGATTTCTTACTCTGCATAGCTCTGTCTGCTTTACAGTGAGTCAGGACAGAGTATTTGCTATCCTACTTTTTGTTTTTACTACACTATTTTGTACAGTTATTACTCTTATTTAGAAAAACATCTGAGCAGCACCTAATGAAGTTTCTCCTTTTGATAATAATGCTGCAAACTTACATGCCTCCTAATCCTCTGGATTCTTCATCTACTGCTTCTCACTTTTAGATAATCTTCAACCAAGATCTTTCTAAAATACTAGGAAGATTGTTGCCTTTTAGTTTGAACTTTTAGTCATCTATTATGATACTTACCCTGACTATCACCTCTTTCCAAGAAGGGGAATGATATTTAGGCCCTTCCTTTCTCCTCCGTAAAAACTCCATGTCTATTCATTTTTCCCACAGGACACATTTGTTTTCGGGTGGCCAAAGCCCTACAAATCACATGTTGAATGCTTAACTTGGAGAGATCATCATCCTTTTTTTAGACATAGCCTTGTAGCCATCTCATCAGATACTTAGTAGATTTGTAAGGAGCTTCATGGAGTTACAATTCCAAGAGACAAGGGGCTCTTTTCCTAAATACATAAAACACATCTTAAAATTGCAAAACAGAAAGTATTTTGATACTTTCAAATAACCTTTGAGATCAGATATTTTATTTGCTCTCTGAGTCACCAGTTCATCTCTCTCCCAATATTCACTGTGGGTTTTTTATTTGATAAGATCCACATTCCTCCTTTCAAAAGGAATTTTAAATTAATGTGCTTTAATGACAGCTGTCTGCTGCTGCTGCCCCACATGGTGCCTGTCCCCATTCTTGCTGCCATCATTACCACGGTCAGGAGAGACTATAGGAGGGGCAATCACTGCAGTAACAGTGGAAGAGGCTGGAGGAGTCACTGCCAGTCTCTGGTTACCTGTTCCACATCTTCCAGTATGGGTTTTATGCACTGGAGAGCCAATGCCAATTTTGTCATGTTTTGCTAAGAAGGTGTAAAAGCTGATGGGATGCCCACAGACTGCATTGCCAGTTCTTTGCTCGAAAAGGATTATTAAACTTGTACACCGTACTTCTTAGCCATGTGTCCTAAAACATTTTGTGGAGAAAGATAATCATCCTTACCCTGAACTGAGGATGGATAACTTGGGTGTCTTTTGCTCGCAGAGCCCTGAGAAAGTGCTCTATCCCAAAGCCTCCTCTTCCATCCACCCCCTGGAATAACAAATGTTGGAAATGGGAAAAATGCTGGAATTGTGCAGAAGATTCTTCCCTTATTGGAAGAAAGAGCACCCATATCCAACAACATCTTGGTCCGCCTAGAACTAGATAGACTTGCCAGTCTTTCACCATGGCGCTGAAAAGAGAGCGTTGCACTCCTGATGATGCCTCACAGCCTTGCTTTTCAGAAATTAAGTAATGCAACAGACTCTATCGAAAATTCAGCTGACAATGTTCTTATGGAGAACTAAGGCTAATTTGCATGTAAACTGTTACTCTGAGCAAGTTTATGCTAAGGCATGGCAAATTACTGGGCAATTGTACCAAAACAGTGATACAATGTTAATTAACACCGAACTGGATGCAGGGCTTTCTGCAGCACCAGTCCTGGGAGAGGCAGACCCATGCTGGCTGGCTCTAGCAGGGACGAGTTGTGATTGTTGTGTGCTTGCGTTTTGCATAGCTGCACAAACCGTTCTGCATGACTCACCAGCTGGACCTACTCTTATGTGAGGGACTGCTACCTGAACCAGTCAGGACTGCTCCCTGTGGAGCAGCTGTGATATAGTCCTGGACCTTGAAACTTATCTATTTATTTATCCTGTAATTCCTTTACCCGAGTAGCAAGTGATACATTTTCCAGTAAAAACCATTCCTAAAGAAAAACATAAATTAGCTTGAACTAATGTTTAGCATACAAATTCCTCTCTGCCTCCCCAGCCTTTCACGTACAGAAGGGACTGTACAACTGAAACTTGTGTAGACACTTTTTTAGAAGAGGCCACTGTATTTAATTAGTCCTTTTTGTAGGTGGGGAGCTCAGTTTGGGAGAACTCGTAAGTTTTTTATGCAACAAGTAATTGTATTTCAGCAGTAGCTCTACTGTAAGATCTGTGTTCACTTCCCAAAGCTGGGTCACCAGTATCTGCCCTAGGACAACATCCAGCTCTGCTGAGCCTTTCCTTCTTCTGCCCTGGTTTCCATATGCATGACTTGGAAAGGAATATGCATGCACTTTAGCAAGGTCCTTCAATCTGGACAATTTGGAACTGGCTATAGGATTTTCTGCAGGCAAAACCTTTGTCTTTGACGTACTGGGCACACAAGAATTTGTGTCTTCTTGTAGATTTTGGTCTTGATGTGGTAGTATAGTGGGTAAAAAAAATCCCAGCCTTTTTTGGTTTTTGCTTTTTTTCCTGAGCCAACAATATGTTTGCCTGCAAATTTAAAAAGAAATTAATGAAAAGAAGCTTTATGGCAATTTGTGATTCTTATGTAAATTAACAAAATCTTTTCCATCTACTGTATGATCTCCACTTTTGCCATCTAATTGAATTTAAAATGCTGGCATTCTAGTAACATCTGTACAAACAACAGAGTACAGTCTCATCCCTTCAGTCATGTTTTACTTTAGAAGATAAATATTTAAAACAAAATATCAAAGTAACCCCTCTAGAATATGAATAAGTGCTAAGTTACATGTTTTAACAATACTAGCAGCATATAGTAGAAAGCTGACTGCAAGTTCCTTCTTTGCTTGTGTCCTTCATGCACTACATATAATAGAAAAACATTTCAGTTTTGTTCACTCCCCAAAGATTTTTGTGGAAACAACTTAATAAAATCAACTAAGACATTCTGAATTTTGTAAAATGTACTTAGTATTACCAAATACATTTCTGGCCCTCCAAAATCTAGACAAGCAAAAAACCCAAAATGCTTCTGATCAACCAAATACACAGGTTTATTAGAGCATGTTTCCGTGTTTTAAACTTGCAATGGTTTCACAATTTTTTGTTTCCTTCTGTTTCCATTAGAGCACCCTCATGATAATCCAAAGCAGCTTTTAAAAAAATATCTCCACAGATGAACAATTAAAAATATTGGTTTTATCTTCCAACCTTACAATTATGTGAAAAATTGTACAAAAAATGTGTAGAAACCAAATATTGATAAATTTTGTTGTCAGTTTAATTATAGAAACAATAAAACACCCATGGGGGAAATTTATGCTGACAAGCCCCAAATGTAAGCCTAGATTTTGTAACGTATTTGAAGAAAACCTTAAATTTATACTTTGGTTCTGTTTGCTTTAATACAGATATCGGTTATTACCCAGCTCATTTTTATTCTCAACATTATTCTACACACGTTTATTCATTATCTTTTCTGTTTGAATGTAAAGTATAATAGAAAAACAATTCAATTATGCAAACATGAAAATTCTGTTAGTACAGCTAATAGCTTTTCAATACAATTTCATGTACAAAGAAAGTAGTAGCACAAACAGAAAACTAGGCAAAGTATAGTGTACTTTATTTGAAACATTTGCAATTTCAGTAACTGTGAATTATCTACTTGCAAAATATACACAGTACATATAATGTGCACAAACACACACACACACCACTGCATGCATTTTTTTTTGACTAAAATGTAACTTCAGGTTCACAAACCTTCATCTGGAGCTGGTGAGAGCTGTAGTCACATTACTATATTAAAGGTTGTCAGAAAGACAGTCTGTTAAATATAAGCCATTCCACCATGGTCTCCTCTGCGTTCTAGTGCTTTGAACAACAGCTAACAACACAAGAAAAGACGAGAGAAGAGCAAAGATTTTCTTTAGTGACAAAACCCCCCCAATTAAAAAAAAAAAAAGGTATAATATTCACGATTTTTTGCCCAAAATGGGCTCAATGGGGAGCTTCTGGAGTAGCTTAATATGATCTTATTCTGCATCTAACTATTAATTTCTGCTACCATTATTTGGGCAGACAGGGGCACCATCCTCAGTGAAAGCCACATGCAATCTCTTCAAGCAATTAAAAAAGCAATCTTGTCTGTTAGGTTTTTGTGGGAAAGAAAGAAACCTGCTGCTGAGCTTCCTCCTTGCATGCACACTATGCAGCCATGCTCCGTCCCACTGCTGGGGCTGTGTCAGCTCTCCTGCAGGGGCCAGGGGAACACCTGGATTTCAGGATCTGGCAAGCTCAGGAAAACAGAGCAGACCGGGAGCTGTACTTCTCAAAAAGTACTTTAAAACTCGGCAAAACTTACTCAAGGAGCTTTAAAACCCAACCTCGAAATAAGAGATGGGCTCCAAGGAAGGATGGGATAGGATTATTTACCATGTAAATGAACTACAGTCAACTCAGCATGCATTGTATTGAAAACAAGCACACCTTGAATGCTTTGTAATTATCAAATACATTGTGAGGGCATTTTATTGCAGTTTACTGACAATTTTTAAGACTATACTGTCGTGAGCTGGCAATAAAAATAATAATAAAAAAAGATGAACCAACAACATTGACAATTTTTATATGTTCCCAGAAGACTCTTACGTTTGATTCTCAGGTCTGTGTCTCAAAATATACTGGTTCTACAGCTCTTACCAAATGACTACACTCTCCTGAACTCATGAGGCTATTTGCTTGACAACCAAGCAGTGTGGCTCAATCCTAGATGTCTTAGTGAATTAAAAAAGAAAAGATGGCATTCCTGCCCATAAAGCAAGTGGTTCTGGTATTAATTTTGAGTTTTCTTGGTGTAACAGTGCTCAGCTAGTCATAGCATATCATACTTACTTATCAATATATTTTTAAAATTAGTTTAAAAAATGAAGGTAGGTGCAACAGCACATGCACACACACACAAATATGCTGTATAACTTCCACCAACATGAAGGGAAGAGGAAATGTCACCCTAAAAATGAAACCTCACAATACACATACAGACATTGACAGCACTAAAAGGTTTGCCTTCTCAGGGGTTGTTACATTTCAGTGTCTGAGAACTGCTGGACCTTTACAAGATGAAGCAACATAAGAAACTGAATTCCAACAATACAGAGTCTGTCTAATGACATTTCCTATCTGGACAGCCAGGACTTTTTCCCTACTGCTTTCTTTTTATGTTTACGACTAAACTGAAATCTTGCTCATAGTGTTTTCTTTCCCTGCGACTTCATCAGACAATAATGAGAAGTTTCAGGCATTACCATTAGAGAGTGGAGTTACCCATCACATGACAACTACCTTATTTTTACTGTTTTAAACAGCCAGCAAACAATCCACTTAGTATTTTAGAAACAGACAAAAAATGAAAATAAATTCTATTTAAAAAAATAATTGCTTTATTGTTGCCACACTTTCCTGATCAGTTGCCCAAGTCCTAAATAACTTTCAGAAAATAATTTACATGCTGCAGCATAGCTGATCAAGCAAGGTGGCACTTTTTGTCTCATGCCGTCTTAGTCATTCCTTGGTACCATGATGCCCTGGACTGGCATGAAGTGCCATGCCATAACCATCCCAAACACCATGGTGGGACTGCGAGCCCTGCCTGCCCTGAGGCCTGTCTCATGTTGGAATGGGGATGAAGCTGGTCACTTTGGAGTGGGACATCTCTCTCCAGGTGTTTAAGCTGTGGGTTGGGCTTCTGTTGTTGGTGAAAGAAGTCTGTCGCCTGCTATTGCTGTTTGAATCTTCTTTACTCAGCGTTTGCTTCATTTGTTGGCAGCAAGGGAAGCTCTGTATGCAGTCTTGGAGGAGGTGCCCACTGAAGAACATGTAGATCCACGGGTTACAGCAACTGTTCAGGCTGGCCAGGAGAGCCGTAACAGTAGTCGCAGTGTTTTCAGAATCTGGGGAGCAGGGGAGAAAGCTGTTTAATCATCAAAAGAACATTTGCACCATTCAGTCAATTGCTTCATTAACCACTGGATTTATCTTCCTGAATATTCTAGTTCTAAAAGTTGAGCTGCAACATTTGAAACGAAAAATGAGAACATAATCGGTAAAGGTCTTATTTATGTAAGGCTGCCATTGAAGTCAATGGGAATTTCTCTGAACAGACTTCAAAAAGCTGTTAATAAGCTTTTAGAGACAGAAGACAGAATAAGTTATGGGGTAAGCCATCCAAAATAATGATTTAGTCACATTTCCACTGATGTGTATCCATGTGTTGATAAGCTCCTGTTTTAAATACTAAAAAATTTTTATCCAGACCCTGGGAAACAATGGCAAAATTCCCACTGCTTTCAATAACACTGAATTTTTCTGTATAATATTTTCAAGCTGAAAAGTATTGAATGCTCAACTGACTACTGGATTGTCCATCAAATCTGAGGTTTGGAGGTTGAACAAATTTTACTTAAGGGAAAAATGGGAGTTAGCACTATGGCATGAAAAAACGATGTTGTTCTACCCTCAATAACTAGTTAATAGTTAGATCAAATACTCTAAATATGTATCTAGTCCAATGATTAGCAACTTTTCTTTGTAACTACTGAATCTTCAAAGAACAAATTACTGTGTTATGCAGTTCCACAGATTTAAATAATCTCTTCAAACAAACCTACCAAAAACACATCTGTTCAATTAGATTCAATTTTTGAAGTAAAAAAAGTAAACCTATTTGTTTACTACAAGCCTTTATTTCTTTACAGAGACCTGCATTATAGTCTTGACTTTAGTCCCTTATTAGAGGCAATCAAGGCTCTCACTACAGTAAGTGATATTTTGGGGATATTTTAAAAAATCAAGAAATTATGGATTCCAACATTTTGATTTGCTGCTCTCTCATTATGAGGAAACAGAATATACACTACTATGCTGCCTGTCATTACCTATGTGATTAAACTCACCAATTTTTTTCAGCCGTATTTAACAGCAGGACAGATATTTCCAAAATCTAAATTGCCACTGATTCATGAAAACCGGTGAGTTGACTAAAGGAGCTACTCAGAGGTGGCTGCCTTGCTGAGAGGAAAGGTTCAGGGTGTGCTCAACCCTGTTATTAGACAGCAGATACAGGAAAGAAGACGTAGTAAGTTCTCTGCTCATATAACTGCTCCGACATGTATGTATGTATGCTTCACAACAATACTAAACATTTCTAGAAGTTTTCTTATCGGCAGCTTCGAACGGACGAAAATGTTGCTGGTTCAAATTACGGCAGCAAACATTCCGGTTTCCATCTGCTCGTTTTGCTCGGGATGAGAAGGCTGCGGCTGCTCCGGAGGCGCCTCTCCGAAGGCGCCGCTGCCCCNCGCTGGCGACAAGCGGCGGCGTCACCTACCGACCCAGGGGAAGCGCTGGTCCCAGACGGACCACATCTGGATGGTGAAGAAGGGCGCCCAGCAAACGACGTACACCGAGACGATGACGAAGGTCATCTTGACGGTGCGGATCTTGGCGCGGGAGATGTGTTTGACGTTGCTGACACAGGGGGCGAGCAGCAGCCCCCGTCGCGGGCTACCACCACCACCTGCCAGCCGCCCGGCACCCACTGCTGCCGCCTCCCCCGGGCGCGTCTTGCCCCGGGCGTTGCGCCAGATGTGGTAGCAGATGAAGCCGTAGCAGATGATGAGGATAAGGACAGGCGCGATGAAGATGCCGCCGGTGATCCAAGTGATGTAGGCGCGGGGCCCCCAGGGCATGATGAAATGCGCCCAGCAGTCGTAGACCTGAGAGCCGCGCTCCACTTCGCTAAGGGAGAAGATGAAGTACTGCGGGATGCTGAGCAGCAGGCTGAGCGCCCAGGCCGCCGCGATCATCCCGTATGAGCGCTTGGTGGGCTGCTGCAGCGTCTTTAGCGGGTGGCAGACGGCGATGTAGCGGTCGGCAGTCATGGCCACCAGCATGTACGCCGAGGCGAACATGCCGAAGACCTGCAGGTGCTTGACGACGCGGCAGAGCCCGTCGGGGCCGTGAAAGCGGTGTGTCACCTCCCAGCAGAGCTGGGGCAGCACCTGGAAGAAGGCCACCACCAGGTCGGCCAGGCTGAGGTGGCGGATGAAGAGGTGCATGCGGGACGCCTTGCGCGGCGTGCGCCGCAGGGCCAGCAGCACGCTGCCGTTCCCCACCACCGCCACCGCGAAGGTGACGGCCAGCACCGCGATCTCCAGCTTCGCCAGCTCCTCGTCCCGCCCGAAGGGGTCCCAGCCGCCCAGGCTGCCGTTCGGCGACCCCGACCACGCATCG
>VZTN01003833.1:122082-134909 GCA_013400515.1 Erpornis zantholeuca
GGGGCCGCTCCGCCCAGACAGAGCTGCGCCGGCAGGGAGCGGGGACCGACACCCATCCCGGCCCCGCGGAGCCCCGCGGGCTGGGGCAGCAGGAAAGGCTGCTCGGGCCGGAATGGTGCTCCCGGAGAGCTCCCTCACCGTCAGGTAAAGCAGCACTTATAATTGAGAATAAAATTGCCGTAATCTTGCAGAGCAAATGGAGGTCTGTCAGCATCAACTTGTACACCCCGATCTGGCTTCTAGCCAAGGCAAAGTGACTCGTTCGTAAGAGGTGCTGGTTTGGTCCTGAGAGATCCCGTCTGGGCCTTCGGCATTTCACTGTTGTGCTGGGATCAACCCCAGCAAAGTAAATTATTCGGAAAAATGATGCAGAGTTTGAAAGCGACCTAATATTTCTGAAGGTTTCAGGACTTCGTTTCAGACAATAAATGTCATCCAGGCCATAGAATAGGTCTAAATGTCCTGTTCCTGCAAGTACAAGCAAAATCACCACATTTACTGGAGAGTTTCTGGCAGTGGGCCATTAAAATTCTGGTTTTAAACATGGTTTAGCTGAAGAGTTTTCCTGTTCTTGATGGAGTGAATGGATGTGGTGAAAATTTTGATCCCATTGTCATGAGCGTAGATTATATCCTGATTTCACTGGAACCTGAATTTGACCCTTCATTTAGAAACTCCTTCCTTCAGCCACACAAAAGTGCCTAAGATCACAACAAAGAAGTACTGTGTTAGGTACCAGCCTTACTTTGTTTTTAATAAAACTCCCTAGATCTCCTCATAGGTGATTACAGTTAAATTCAGTTACAAATTCAAATTAAATCTTATTTCTTTGATTAAAAATATATTTCCAAAAGTTTTGGCTCCAGAAGAGTTTTAAAGTTTAAAATACAAGATGATAGGCTTCTGAACATGTTAGCACTGTGCAAAGCTTTATCCCAGGCTTTTTACCACTTTCTGGGCTTGTTAGCCTATGAGAGGGTATGTGCACCCACCCCAGTCTCTCACTACCCTTCCTTTGCTTGGGGATCAGTGGCAGGAGTTTAGGAGGACACCTGATCCTACAGTGGAAATAGTTGTCACGAGCTTTCCAATTAAAAGCTGCAAACCCTCTCAAAACCTGGAAATACAGACAATAAATGTGGCTATCCTAATTTTCTAGCAAACGTAGTGCATTATTCACAGCTTAGTGCCTATTTATTGTGTTAGACCTGGGAAACTGGTGAGTGTGACTACAGGTTTCAGGTCAAATAGTGAGGGGAAATTAAAGCTGCATATCACAAATCTCACAACACCGCACCACTACCAAGGCTTCTTTCCCATTCCTTGCCTGTCTCTCTGACACACTTTAGGTGTGAGTTGAACATTGCATAAATGGACACTGTTACTTGGGAAACTCTGCTAACAGATTTTCTGGTGTGCCAACTATGAGAGGATCATAAAGTTCTATTCACTGCTGGGTATGTCATCCATTAACAGAAGAGATGATACTTAGGTTTGACAGAGACATAGTTTTAGCAGCCAAACAGTAAGATAAACTTGGTTGTATTGCTTCAGGGTACTGAGAATTTGTCAAGTCCACATCAATTCAGAAATACTCCTTTTCCAACCCATATTTTATTCCTCTGAATGACATTTATAAGAATATTTCCAGAGCAAAGGGCTGGAGATTTGCCTGATTGCACAAAGATATACCTAGTGATTACATGCCATGTTAAGCATGATATTGATAGTTATTTTAACTTTGTTTTACTCCATCAGACAGAACTAAGCTAAGGCTAGTCTTGATGTGTTTTTTTTTTCATTCTCCAAATTAGTCAATATTGATATTTTTACAGATAACATACCTAACGAGGCTGTTGCAAATTCCTTTGTTTCAACAAACCTAGGGACACTAGGTATGTAGTAGAGAGTTTTATTTCTATCTAGTTAAAAAATATCCTCCAGACAAATTCAGGACTCCTAAGGCTTCTATATGAGTTTAATCAGCATCTAGTCTGATCCTGTTTGCTTAATTCTAACAGTATTGGTGTTCTTCAAATTATTCAATACTTGTAGAATATCCTTCTGAAGACAAAAATTGCCCCTGGGAAGGCTGATAGAGGAAACTAACATTTTTGCCCCGTGATTCACTTGGAGTTCAGCTTGGAGCTGAACTCTCAGTAAAGAAAATTGAGATGGCTGTTAAAAGAAACCTTTATTTGTTCTCACTAGGCCCACAGCTTTCTATAAAACTAAGAATGGCAAGGGTTTTTAGCATGTTCTCTGCTGCCATACAGGTTTCTGTAAAAGTGCTTAAAGGTTGATAGATATCTTTCTGAATGTTGAATTCATTGAAGATTGAATGGCTTCTGTAAAGTACTCAAAAACCTAACTGGAACATGATCCAGTGTGTTGCCAAATGCAGATGTTTTCCATTAATTCCTTGCTGTTGTGGTGGTGACTTTACCTGCAGACTTAGCCTCTTCCTCCATGGCAAAAGAAATGCTCTGAGTAAGTCAAAGTCTCAATATTTTAATCCTGGGAAATTAAAGATGATTTGTATTCTGCAAGATAAATTTTAACAAAAAACAGGGGGTCTTTCAGCATAATCTTCTTCAGAAAAACTAGTGGTTTGGAATTGTAGCTACTCATAGTCAAACTATGGTTGTCTGCCAGGTTTTGTGAAGAGTTGCTCTAGCCATTAGAGTTGCAAAAAATCAATATAAGCAAAAAAAAATCAAGCTTTTAAAATAAATTCCCCATGCAGGATAAGGGTTAAAGCACTGCTAAAAAAAGAGGCCTGTTTATTTGTAGAATATTCAGCTGCCTTGTTAAAAAGCACATAAAACATCTACATAGATACGAACAGCTGTCTCCTGCAATCTGTCTCCAAGTTCAAAGTATCTGCAATGCTCTGTTTGACTGACACTATTTAGTAAATAAGGATGAGTTTCATAGGCCTTCCCAGAGAGCCATGAGACTTAGATGCTGCAGATTCCAACCTTTAAATTCACAGCTATGGGAACCAAGCATGGGAAAAAGCCCATGTGCTGAGTGAGGGACTACTAAAAACTGGGGCCACCAGGGAGGCAAGCAGACACACCACCAATCAGGTGAAGTGAAGACAAGCACTTCATCCCTGTGAAGGAAATGTCACCTGAAAGCAGACATGAGCACACAAAGCAGACTCCTGAAAAAGTGCCTTGTTGGCCCTCTAATACTCTAGCTTTTGGGTTGCCAGAACAAAACCAAGTGCAGAATTGTCCCAAACTGCCTTCAAAATAGATTACAAGTCTGAATTTAGGATTCTGAAAAGGCTATAGTGCAAGACCAAGAGACAAGTGAGACTAAGGGCAAACTCCTACTCTGGAAAACACAAAATTAAGAAAGCATCCATAAGAGACAGAAATTCAAAATTAGCCCTCAATATTCAGTTTGCAAAAACTCAGTTCACAGTCTGGAAATGTTTGTAAGTGGCCAGGAAACAACGAGCTTTAAGGTTATGCCCCAAGTTTTCCTCTGCTTGTTAAATGAAAGCATAATGAGATTGTGGTATTTGTATACACAGGAAGTCATGTCTGGCCATCCCTGTCATTCTGCATTTCTTTTCGTGATGGCGTGTCGTGGTTTAACCACAGTCAGCAACTGAGCACCAACAGCTGCTCGCTCAGTCCTCCCCCGTGGGATGGGGGAGAGAATCAGAAGGGTAAAAGTGAGAAAACACATGGGTTGAGATAAAGATAGTTTAACAGGTAAAGCAGAAGTTTTGCACACAAGCAAAATAATACAAGGAATTAGTTCACCACTTCTCATGGGCAGGTAGGTGTTCAGCCATCTCCAGGAAAGCAGGGCTCCATCATGTATAGCAGTGACTTGGGAAGACAAATGTCTTCACTCTGAGCATCCTGCCCTTCCTCCTTCTTTCACCAGCCTTATATGCTGAGCATGAAATCACATGGTATGGGGTATCCCTGGGGTCAGCTGGGGGCACCTGTCCCAGCTGTATCCCCACCCTACTCCTTATGCACCCCCAGTCCACTCACCGGTGGGGTGTCCTGAGAAGCAGAAAAGGCCTCACTCTGTGTAAGAGCCGCTCAGCAGTAACGAAAACATCCCTGTTATCAATGTTTCCAGCACAAATCCAAAACATAGCCACACACTGTGGAGAAAACTAACTGCATCCCAGCCAAAACCAGCACATGGAGGTTGACTGTGGTATTCAGGTAGTATTGGAGAGGAACCCGTGCAGTTAAATGTGACCAGAAGAAGCAGCATGTTGCCCTTTTCCTTTTGTGTCTTTCCTTGCATCCTTTGTTGACCTGGTTGACAGCAGTCAGGGCCCTCAGGATGCAGAGCTCGACCATTTTCCTGAAGAAATGTTAACACAGCAGCTTGTCTGGATTTCAAGGCAGTGAAGGAAGTGGGCATTTGAAGGCTTGATTTGCCTTTGTGTGTTTATAGCCTTATGGAAGGAGCATACCAAAACAACATGGTGAAAGCTCCTGCCTTCCCCATTGATTCACATTGATCAGACTTTCAACATGTCCAAGGCACAATACAGATCGGTGTGAGGCAGTTTAACTAGAGCCTCGGTCAGCAGATCCCTCACTAAATCGGAAAGATTTAAGTCAGAGCACAAATCCATAGAATCATTCGATGTTGTCATTAGCAGAATAAGAAGGACTTAGAACTGAGCTCCCTCACATTATATCTACCTGGTGAAATTGTGAAATCTCAGACTTTCCAGACCTGAAAAAGACTTAATATGCATTTTGCACTCCTACAGATACTGCTTCAGTGATTTTGCTTTAAGCATATAATCAGTAGTTTTACCTCTCATTTCTCTTATATCAGAGATGTAAAAGGTTCTTTTTTCCTTGAACTAGTTTCTAAATTACTTTTATCTAGAATTCCACCCACTTGCTGTGGTGGACTGATGCTGGCTGGATGTCAGGTGTCCACCAAAGCCATCCTATAACTCCTCTCCTCAGCCAGACAACAGACAGAAAATTATAAGGAAAAGTGGTGGGTAGAGATAAGGACTGAGAGAAATCACTCACCTGTTACCATCACAGGCAACATAGACTCAACTTGAGAAATTTAGTTTAATTTATTACCAATCAGATTGGAGTAGGAAAATGAGAAAGCAAATCTTAAAAACACCTTCCCTCCACCCTTCTTCTCAGGTTTAGCTTCACTACAGCATTCTCTACCTCCTCCCCACCAGAGGCCCAGGGAGATGGGGAAAGGGGGCTGCAGTCCATTGCACACCTCTGCTGCTACTTCCTCCTTGGGGGCAGCACTCCTCACATTCTTCCCCTGCTCCCATGTGGGGTCACTCCCATGGGAGACAGTTCTCCATAAGCTCCTCCAAAGTAAGTCCTTCCCAGGGGCTGCAGTTCAGGAATTACTCCAGCGTAGGTCCTTTTACACATTATGGAGTTCTTCAGGAACAGAGTGCTCTGGGATGGGTCCCCCTTGGGGTCACAAGCCAACCTGCTCCAGCATGGGCTTCCCATGGGTTCACCAGCCATTCACTGCTCTGGAGTGGGGTCTTCCACAGGCTGCAGGTGGATCTTTGCTCCATCATGGACCTCCATGGGCTGCAGGGGGACAGCCTATCTCACCATAGCCTTCACCACGGGCTGCAGGGAAATTTCAGCTCCAGCACCTGGAGCACCTCCTTCCCCACTGACCTTGGTGTCTGCAGTTTTGTTTGTCACATATTCTCATTCCCATCTCTAGCTGCTGTTCCAGTGGGGCTTTTTCCCTCTTCTTAACACATTATCCCAGAGGCACTACCAACAGTTGCTGATTGGCTTGGTCATGGCCAGCAGCAGTTCTGTTTTGGAATCACCTGGAACTGGCTCTCTTGGACACAGGGAAGCTTCTGGCAGCTTCTCACAGAGGCTGTGCTTCCTGCCCCCCCTTACCAAAACTTTATTGCACAAACCCAATACACCTGCTGTTTCTGTCACTGTGTTAACACCTATCTTCCTTATGCCTTTTACAAGTTTTGATTTATCTAAGGGCAACTTAATAATGACTCTTGCATTCTCTCCTAGTTAATATACACTATGCCAAGCCAAAGGAAAATACTTATTAAAGTTTGGTGGCAAAAGTAATCAGTATAAACAAACTGAAATGAAGTTTAAGTGTTATTTCTGTGCTATCTTCTCAGAAAGTACTTGACATAGTGAGATACAGCTCTCTTAAAAAATTTCTAGTACTGATAAAGTACAGGCAACTAAAGTAGTAGGAAGGTATACAGAAAATTTATGCACAATTTTTCTGAGGGATTTAACTGCAACTGACAATGGCACTATCAACTGATTCTAGAAAATGGTGAATTTGTGTAAAAGCTAGTCATTGTACAAAATTGCTTTATTTATCCCAGAACTATGCCAAGAACCTAAAGCATATTGTGTTCAAGAATACACTGGGAGAGCATTACTGCTTCATAGTTCTAATTGAAAGAAAAAGACAGTTAACATTTATGGAATAAAGGTAATATTCTTCTGTTTATGACAAAATTTACTTTAGTAGCTATCATTAGGAAACATTTTCTGAAGCAGTTTAAAATTAATTAGTTTTGAAATTGTATGTGTGTAATTTTTCTCATGGTGATCATTTTGAAGAGCTTGCAGATATGCAATATTGGTGGCTGATGCAGAATACTGGTGCGACCATTATGTAAAGAAAACAACGCTCAAGTAATTTGTACTGAAAATATTGTGGCAGCTGCATTCTCACCAGCTTGGTAGTTCAGGGTGCTATCATCACAGTTATTTTCCCACAGCATTCCTGAGAAACAGGATCCAGTTTTTATCAGGCTGGAGAAGGTACAAGTGCCAGCTAGTCTTATGGATGCTTATACACATTCACTTTTCCAGTTTCTACAGAACTATCCTCTGTGAGACTGTTCTCTCCATATAAAACCCAATCCTTATTGGAAGAAAACTGGCTGAAAATATTTTAACCAAAATGCTTTTTCATTAGAATGCCAATTTAAGGATATTGAAGGCTGCAGATGCATTGCTCTCTTTTACCTGAGCTGTGGCCTGCAACATCTTCAATGTGAAGAAGAAATAAAGAGCATATTCCCCACCTATTTCTAGTGTGTCTTCTCTTACCACATCTTCTGTCCCTATCTGAGCCAGCATCAAGCTGGCAGTGCTGACAGCGCAGGCTCTTGTCTGTTTGGGCCTCTCCAGAGAGAAAGCAAAATAAAGAGTGGTTTCGAGAAAGGCTGAGAAGAATAAGACATTGACAGAGAAAAGAAAGCTGAAATACAGGTCAGGGAGGTAGGTTGATTTTGGAGCTGTCTGTAGGGTAACGTGTGAGCACGTGGAAGGAGAATCCAGACAGAGTGATGAGCAGCAGCTCTGTGTCTGAGGCATGGCCGAGAGACGCCCTGGTGCCCCAACCTTAGCTTCACACACTGATTTAGTAGATTTGGGGGATTGATGAAGACCAGCAGGAGAAAGGAGAAAAAGAGGGAACGATCAATGATATTTATATGGTGCACTGAGTACCCTGGCTGCTGATTTCATTGTGGGTTTGTTTGGTTTTTTAAATGCATTTGGGTACAGACTGATAGTTAGCAGCCCTACATCAAATATGGCCTGACTTTTGTGTAGGTATCCAAGTCACTGTTGCATAAATTGTATCTTGGCAAGTGAACAGTGAGAATTCGGTAATATTAATTACTGCAGCTTCAGGGCCCCTTGAGGTATTCTTGCTTTATACTTTAATCCAGTATGGTTTACAATTTTCACTCCAAACAAGTTCTCTACCTGGCAGTTTTAAGCACACTCTCTTCGGACTTCCCTTATCATCGTGTTTAGCACCTCTATATCATATTACATTTTACTCGTTCCTTTTATGACCAAAGGGAAATTTGTATGCTTCTAAGATAAAGAAGGATAATAAAGCAATAAATTTTAGGGCATAGGAGGTACTACTAAACTGGCTAGCATGACATGAGAAGAAAAACATTTCCATGAAATACAGCTAAGTTATAAGCCAAAGTATATAATTTTATGTCTAGTGAAGAAACACTTTTAATGGTTTCTGGGTAAGTTTTGCCATTACAATGCTTATGTTTGACTTGCCAATAGCAGGACTAGTAAACGATGTGAAATGGCTTTTTGGACTAGAGAAAACAGGTTTTATATTTTAATTTTCTGTCAGCTATAGAGGGAAGAACAGAGATGATTACAATAGAGTAGCTAGATCCAGATCACACTTACAGCAGAGGAATAAAGAAAATTTGGAAGAGAATTCTACAGCTAGAATCCAATACAGAGAGTTTTTCTGAAACTTTCTTAGACTTCTAAGAGCATTTATATATGAACCTTTCCAAAAGGAAAGAAGAAAAAGCTTTTCTTTGCATTTCTTCAGAACTAAGAATGAAATCACTATAGAACTGATCATTATGGAAGGCTTCTAATAGTGTTTCCTTCCAGTGGTCCTTTCTGAATGCCTGTATCATTTACTGAAAAGTAAACGGCACTGTTTCATACTGGTTATGATTTTCTTTACATCTCTCCTAACTGGTATGGAAAACACTGTTTTACATATTTCATCTAAGGAGGACATGGGAATTACCAGGAGAGAATGTATAAGGAAGGAAGTAGTACACTTACAAATACAGCAGCAATGTCCAGAACAAGCCTTCAAACATTGCTCTAGTTAATTTTATGATATTACAGCCACAGGAATGGCAGTAAAATACGTGATCCAAAGTCATGTTTGTGTTTAAATTCTTGGGTAGTTCAGAGCTTGAATAAATTTGGTGCGCTGTATGAAACTAGGTTCTTCAACATTATGGACTTTGTGTTTTAATTGGCTGCTGTTGATGTATTTCAGTCCTTCATGTCCCCTGTCTACAATGTAGCAAGAAAGTCTTACAGTACATTTGTAACACCTATGCACTTACTTGTAAGAATTGTGATTTTCTCTAAATTCTTCTACCTTCAACAGTATGGGTCATCATCACCTTACTGTCTCAAGTGAGTTCTAGGAAATGCTTGTCCCTGTTTTGAACAAGGCAACATCCTTCTTCTGTTTCTGTCACTGTCAGCACCACCACCAGTATAAGAGGAGATCCAGTTAAAGAGACATGACCAGACCTTCACCAGGAGACTGAATCTGCTATCTGGGGGGACAAGCAGTTGCCACAAGCAATCCCTACAATCCCTACAGTTACCACAAGCACACCTATTCATCCCTTGCCTATTGCTAGAAAAGTAATTAAATTCTCTATTAAAGTAGAATTTTTTAATGAACATTTCAATGTATTTCTGTGTAATATTCATATTGATTTGTACTGATGTTATTTATTAATTCCTTGAAGTTATTAAGATGAGCAGATAAGATGAACTGCCATGTTCAGTTCCTGAACAGTGCAATCTCTTCAGCCCTTGTAGGGAAGCATAAACTGCTGGAGTGTGACTTAGTGAAGTGCCCTTTCAATAGAACCTCCCTTTCCGCTATTTCATTATCACCTTGTGCATTACAAACATTTCCAGGGTATGGAACTAGAAAATACCTTACCAACAGGAATCAGAAGATTGTACAGAAGTCTGCTCTGGCCCACTCACTAGAAGAAGGATCAATGTCAGATTTCTGATCCCAACACGTTGTGAGAAGAAAAGTTATAGAGACTCCAGAGCTAACAACTTCTCTTTACTCAACAGGTTTCTACAAGGAAGGCAAAAAAAGAAGAAAGGACAACTACAAAGCATCAAGATGAGCCAGACACCTAAGATGGCACAGCTCAGAGGCATCTGTTAGACTGCAACATCCCAGATGAGTTTGCCAAAACACAGTACAGCTTTTGGTTAAAGAACTCCCTTTAATAGCTGCAGTGTGATGTAAAAAATGCCACTTATTAATTTAAATATGAGTAACAATGCCCATTAGCAAATTTATATCTTAAAAGCTGGCATGAACTAATCTCAGTAGAAATTCTTAGCACCTATCAGTTTGCTGAAGAACACGTTTTTTAATGTGACCTTTGGAGGCACTGCTTCACACAGCTCCATAGATGCTTTGGAGAATACTGGTTATAACTAACAAAGTGACAGATGTGCCTGAACAGGTATTCAGAGGGGTCATTAAGATTTGGTCTGCTCTTTCTTGCTTCTCTGGATGATGATGATGCATGTGCTTGAATTGAATTACTCTGCACCATATCAAAATATCCTTACCTGCCTGACAACCTTAATAAGGTTCCTATTAAAATCAGTGGGGAAGAATTCTAGAAAAATTCAGAAAGTACATTAAGGACTAGCTTAGCCTTCATAAATTTTAGCTTTATGGTTGTACTATAGATGTACTCTAGACAGAGAGCCAAATTAGGAACGGCTTGTAGATTAATTAAGCAATACAGGCTTAATTAGCATCATTATGCACTTTTATATTCAGAGCACTTTTATGTTCACAGCTTTTAGTTCATATGCAAGAACTTTGATTTAAAAGTGCATGATGAAAAAATGATGCCTGATTTCTCTACATGAACAGGAAAATTCTCTCTCCCATTACCATGTTTACTTAGCAGCAAAAGCTTTATTCTGAAATCATTTATCTGCAGAATGAGATATTTCTTCTGTAGTAGGAGGAAACCTAGATAAAAATTATGTTGGACTATACAGATTTCTTTAGACTTTCTGGAACCAAAGGATGAGACCATCACCAAGGAGCTGTTGAGCATATTGCACAGTACTGTGAAACAAGAAGGTACACAGGGCAATAGGAAGAAACAGAATGGGATTTAATACAAGCTAAAGTCTTAGTGGCTTTGTTTCACTTCCAAGAATGTGAATTGAATTTTTTCCTAAATGCATTGGGGTCTGTGGATACAGAAAGAAGCTTGGTGTAACAGGTGACTGCACAAGATACAAAGCTAGGCAGTCTGAGCCCCATGTATGTGCCGTCTAATGTCTGCTAAGGAACATTGCAGATTTCCTTTTGACACTGTGGTCATATCCAAATGTTTTTTAGGATAACTCAAGGAAATTAATTTCCTCAAACAAAATTAATAAATGTTTACAACCTTTAAAAGAAATGCATGTAGCATTTTCCCTTAGCTTCTTTTTCATAGATTTCTTATCTTTCTGGGTTTGTAACAAAAAAATAAACACAAAAAAACCACTATACAAGGACTTGGAGCAACTTGTACATGCATTGGAGATGCCACAGGAGAGTCCTCCTGCACTTTGCAGAAGAATATGTAGAAAAGATCAAGAGTTTTGAATTGTTATCTCTTATTTATCAGTCGTGCACTGAATCAAGACAGCACTGGGGTAGGTGTCTAAATGCTCCTGTAGAACAGAGATGCTTTCCCAAGTTAAGAGCTCTGGTACCCAGCCCCTACATAAATGCTGTTTATTTTGTAAACCAACACCATGCAGTAGCTAAGAGGCAGCGTAGAGATGAAACACTTTTTTAGAGATGAAATTGCTTAGAGATGTGAACTATTTGCCAGAATGACACATGCTTAACATTTTGGGGACCAGGACAAATTTAGAAATATAGTGTACCAATTATTTTCTTGTGTCTAATACATTAACTCAAGTGTCACTTATATAGTAAGTGAAATCTGTCCTGCTTGTACTGTGCATTTTGCAGAATTCAAGCTTTGTTTTAAAAATAAAAACCACATAGGTTTTGTAGGCATGATTTTCGTATTCAGGAATGAGAGCTACCTTATAAACTAAATCTGGAGATATAACAGTGGATCTGAGACAAAAGAGTTTCTCTTTAAAGACTGTAAATCTGGAACCCATTTATGACTTCAAGGGGCCATATGCTTGCATATAACTCTTCTATTAAGGGATAACAAGCTGCTTCTGTTGAAATCCATTTTAGGGAGGGAATAAACTGTGCTACAGCAGAGGAAATGCAGGGGTGACAGGAGAAGAGACAAGAAACAGGAAGGAGGGAAACAAAGACAATAGAAGAAATGAGGAAAGATCAAATTCCATTAAGACAACATTGCCTATAGCAATGAAATAGCTGGGGTTTTGGCTGTAATGGTCAAAGGATACAGGAGAGGTAAGATTTGTAGGTGATATCACTACTAATGATTTGATTTAGTTGCTTTAATGAATCTTTTTACCTTTGCCGACCAATATGGCCTCTGGCATTGATATGGTACTGACAAACACCAAAGTTTTCTGTCAGAAAGTTTGCTTATCTTGGTTGTTTGCTTATTTGCATGAAGAAAATGTTCACTCCTAATTTTTCAGGATTTCATGAAAAATCCTTTAATCTAAGCCCCTCAAACTTTTCATTTGCATGTGAAAAACTTAACACTGCTCACAGGAGAAAACATTATTGAAAATTAATGTTCTTTTTTGATGAGTGATTTTTATATGCATAATTTTCCATTGAACATGACAGTATTTTTCAGGCAAAAAGATTAAAATATGAACTACTAACTCCACTGGATCAATGGAATTATTTTCTACCTTAAAGAACTGCCCTGGCTCACAACAACTTTTCTTCTTATTGCCTGACGGCAGAACTAATTTGTAACAATTTCCTGCCACCATCTCTGAAAATAAAAGTTTATGGAGTAAGGGTAATCACACTAAATGTACCCTGAGTCCTGTGATAGGGAAGCCACTGGTGGAAGCTGCACTGCAGCTTGATGAAGTCTTCTACAGTAAGTACAGCAGATGAAGTAACACCTGCTGAAGAGTATTTCAGAGTGACCAGAAATGCCTCCAAGATGCTGTCCCCACCGAACACAGGGAACAAACTCAGATGGATGGACTGATGTCCCAAACGAGACTGAATCCATCAGGCATCCCTACTTTGCTCAGGGTTACACCAAAGGC
>VZTN01003835.1:2041-62221 GCA_013400515.1 Erpornis zantholeuca
AACTGTAACTTGCAAAATTGTTTACTACTTAGAAACAAATTAAAATTTCATAGAAAATTAATTTCTTCTTAGTTCCATGCTACAATGACTATTGAGAGAATACTTGCCTAATATCTAAATTAGGGCAATTAATTTTTCAGTATTTTAAAATTGCTATAGATTTTCTATTTCTTTATCCGAATTAAAATTAAATGTTACTTATATGTTGGCTTAAACAAATAGAGTTATTTCCTTAGGAAAGCAAAATAAAGTTCATGAAGAAAGCAGTCATTAACTGGAATGAAACATTATGGTGAATATTTAAACTGCAAGAGAAAGAATGAACAGGTATCCAACCTGTTCAGGTATCCAACAAAATGGAAAAAAAAACCTCCTGCTACACAACTCTTCATCTGCTCTATTTCTTTGGGATCTCCATTTTTAATAATAAATGGGTTTTGTATTTTCCTTATATATATTTAAGGCCCAATTTTCTATCTACATTGCTTTGGTGCCTGTCCAGAACTTCTCAGTGTCTTTCTCAGTGCATTTCTAGATCCTCTAAGACCTTTATTTGATAACTTAAAACATTTGATTTTTGCAAGTCTTCTTTACATTCAGGTAGCCACAGCACATCACAACCAGTGTGCATATTTTAGTGTGAACTTGCATTTCAGTACTTCATGCAATCTAATATTTTACTTGCAAATTCAGGTTTTGCACTTTGAGAAAATAGTTACATTTCTTTTTCAAATGAAGCTTAGCTCACCCTCCATTCTAAATAGTCACAGAATAGTCATAAAATAATTAGAATTGCTGTAGCTATTCTATGTAGCTATTCTATGTAGCTAGAATAAATTAACAGTTGACCCAAACAGACAAAGCAGAGATTAGAGCATAAACTATTTTATCATTTTTAGACTGGAGAAAGAGTTTGATACAAGAAGAGATTTTCATCATATGATTGTTGCTTAAAGAAAAATCAAGCGATCTGGGAAAATTAAGGTCTACCAACAGCAAGATTTAGTTTTGAAACCAAGTTTTTAGCTGTGGACACTGGGAGGCTTAGAAATAAAGTTATCAATTTTACCTGTTAATTAAAAATGACTGGAAAAAGAGAAGAGATGTCTGATTTCTCAAAAAAAAGTTCTTTGATCTACATTTGGGCTCTTAGAAGCAAAGGAAGCGAACAAAAGATTGTGTAGAAACTATGCCCAGCAGAAATAATCGGTTCCATCTTATTTAAAAGTCTTGTTATATAAATGAATAAGAAGTAATTAGACAATTTCAAGGAAAACCTGAAATACAAATATGCCATAAACACATTGGTGTGCCTCAGATTGTAACCCTACTCATTAAATTTTTCAGTCACCTGAACGCATGGAGCCCTGATATTCCACCAAGATAAACAGCTGAATTCGCAGTAGATGGGACATGAGGAATGTCTTGAGAAGCATTGTGCCCCTATTAACCTCCAGGGTTCTGCAGTCGCACACTAACACCAAACAGGTGGACTGTTGAGGAGACGCAGCCCTAGTTCCCAGGGCCTTTCCACAAACAATTGATTGAGTGATCAGAAATCAGAAGGCTTTATTATGAATTGATATTTAGATGACATATTAATATAAAAAGGAAGATAGAAAGAAGGAGAGAGAGATCCCCTCAGCCTGCTCGGCTGCTGGCATCCTCTGTCTGTGTCTGTGTGTACAGAACAGAACCAGTGTGTGTGTACAATACAAACTATGAAAACAAATCCCAAAACAGAAGTTCTTCTCTTTGGCCAAAGTGATAAGAAGAAAAACAATCTGAGATATTTACATTTTTGTCAAACTGAAAACAATCCAACAGATTCAATGCTGCAAGAACCAGTGAGGCACAAAAGTGCCTAAAGAAATCTTTTCAGGGTTAGCAACAGTAGACTGTATTTGTAATATCTCTTCTGGAATGTTTCTTCTTTGCCGTGCCTTACGACAAGGTACCAGCTCATATGATGTGGGAAGGAATGGATACCCAAATGAAACTCTAAACTGTTTTTTTTGAGGAAAAAAAGAGACCAGCTAAATACTATGCACAAGTTTACAGCCTCTGCATTCTAAAAAATATCATAAACTAAGCATGTGTTAGATAAATTAAGAGAGAATATATTTACTTATAATGTGAAAATCAATTTTTAAATGTCTTTGCATTCTTATACATGGGGGGTAAGTTCAAAATAAGTAGCTATCATGCCTTTGCGTCTAATGGTTCTTCTTAAATGAAGAAGAGAGTATTCAAACCTCTCAGAAACTTCTGTTTTAAGCATTTCTCAGCTGTATTTCTGAGTCAAAGCAGAACTCTACATCTAACACCATGGGTGTGGAGAAGAACAATTTAAGCTACCAAGTCTGTAACTCCTCCTTCCATCACTCCTCTGTACGTTCTTACGCAAAAGGCTCCTGTTCTTTATGTGCCACTCAGTAACATGGCTTGGTAACCAACTAAGTCTTAAAAATTTTGTTTACAATGAAAGACCATTTTTTGTTAGAGTTTGCTGTGTAAACCACTCTTACTTTCCAGAACACAGGGCAGTGATACTAGAAAGATTTTAAATTATTTCTTTTCTTAATGCTCATCCATTAGGAGAAAGGATATTTGCACTTAAAGCATAGGTAAAATTAAATAATGTAGTTAATCACCAAAAAGAAATTTAAATAAATTTAAAAAAAAGTATTTTGGTGACAGGTGGAAGACTGATATACATATCTCAATTATAAATGACAACATTTTATTATCTAAAAAAAAAAAAAATTAAAAGCCTGTATAGATACTGTCTATACCGCTAAATATTTTGGGAATATGTAAGTAGAAGAATAAATATGAGACTTCATTTAAGAAGGTTTCTATTCCATAATATATGGCAAAGGAAATGATCTTTAAAAATATTGGTTTAGGAAAGAAATGGAGCTTCTTTGCATTGCCTATCTTATGCTAGTTGGACTGTTTCTATGCAAATAAACTCCATGTTTACTTCAGTTGGGCACCTAAAACTCAGTCAATATAAACTTGTTGAGCACTTATACAGCGTAAGCAGCATAATTTATTTGGGAGCATCCTAATTAATTTTTATTTTACCACTTTAGAAGTGGGGTTGAAATGTATTTTATTTTTAATAAGCCTTATGTTACTGAGCTACAGCTTTGCCCTCGCAGTTTTATATGACAAGCAGGATTACAGAGTAAAGAAGATAAATTAACTGTCCTACACAATGAAATGGATTCTCTGCTTCCCTTGGCTCTTGTATGTAGTTACTTGATGGTGATTTTCAACTGCACAACTTAAATAAAAAAATTGTTAAATAAGAGCTTTTAAATGCTGTTCATCACTTATATGATAATTGTAGTAATATTGTTGGCATTGTTGGCAGAAGTCTGTAAATATTTTTTACAGTCTACTTAAGTGTTTTGATGTGGCATTTATCAAACCAAGGAAAAGAAAAAATAGAATGCACTACTGTAAATTAAAAGATAACAAAGCCAATACAGTGGCACTAATTCATAATGTTTGTATACTTCTACACTCAACTGTGGCTAGAAATTCATCATATTGCCAAAAAAAAAAAAAATTCCTTTGGTCTTTGGCCTCCCCTCCCTTACCACAGAAAATTAGAAGTGAGCTAATCACAAACTCATTGGTTTATTTGAAATAGTGCACAGGTAAATTCTATTTGCTGGTATTCACATCTTTCTTCATCCTTACAGCAGTTTCTGACAGAGCAGGAGGCAATCATATGAGTCAAATGTTCAGCTCATGACAAAGAAAGTATTTTGTCAACTACACTTTATTACAAGTTGCAGATTTGGCACAACTTTTGAGGGACTGGAAATTTTCAGAGAGAGTGGCCTGACCTCCTTTTGTTACTTAACTACTATAAATTTTGGCTTGGATGTATTATTTGAACATATTAACTATTGAAAATATATTTTTTTATTTATAGAAGTATATATCACATAAGTAGTATACCTTTCTTTTTTATTTCTTTCCAAGAGTAATGGTCTATAGGATTTTTTCCCTGGTTTTATATAAGAATATTTCTGTCAAGAGAGAAAACTACAATGTACGTAAGCATTTTTGGAATTGTATTTTAACATCAAAGGTCATTGTTAATATATATATAATATAAAAATTCATCAAATATTACACATCTTGACTGCTGCTACTTTCATATGCAGATCTCTGTAAAATCTTCTAAAATTGTGGTATTATATGGTTAAGGGTAACTTATCAAAGAAAGTTTTATGTTTTCTGATAAACTAGAACATATGAATATATGCCAGAAAGATAATACATACTATTTATTTTCTTATAATTTTATTACCCCTGACTGATTTTGAGGCCATGCTCAAGACTAAATCTGCAGCAATTTCCTTAGGTTCACTGTTTTGCAATGGAGAAGCTCTCAATGAAAGTCAAGCTAAAAAATCTGTAATCAAAAATGTATGGTGATTTTAAAGAAGTTTTTTGAAAGGCACATCGACATTTTCCAGTTGCATAACAGGAAAATAGTTAATGAAAATACATTTTTAAAATAAATTTAATACATTTTTAGACTGACAACTCAGCAATATGAATCAATCAAGTTGAATGACAACATAAATGCCATGCCAAAAATTCTATAATTAAGGTGATTTTTCACAGTAGTCTTGGAATTAAAGACAAATCTGACAGTTTCTCTCTGGAGGAAATGGTAATGGAGATATATCTGATAAGACTTTAATTGTGCATGGGTGCACTACTCTATTTTCTTAACAACTAATAGGTTTATTTTTTGACCAAAATACAGGAACTCTATAAACAACCAGCACAAGTTGAGTAAGGTGAATATAAACCAAAATTCAGTCCAGATTTTTCCCTGTAATAATTCAGACTAAAAGTGTAGCATATTCCCACAAACTACATTATCAATACTCATACAAAGAGATCTTCCAGAAAAATCAGCAGTTCTAAACTTAAAGAAGAAAAGAAGCCAATAAAATCTTAGAACACTAAGGGATTTAGCAGTTACCAAAAAAATTTTAGTTGTTATCTAAAATTTAGTTGAGATTTAAGTTGTTATCTAAATTACAGCTTCAGCTCAGTCAGTTGTAATAATGCTTACTGCTTAGACAAGACATTTGAAATGTTACACAAATTAGTTGAATGTAAGACATTAAAAATTGACACAAGAATGGAATCTTTCAGATGTTGTAAATGTTTTCTTGCCTTATATTTGGTCAAACTGTATTGCAATATACACACTTTACTGAGAGCTAAGTTGATTCTTACTATTATTTGTATTACCAAAATACTCTTAGAAGTCTATTAGAGGCCAGGATCTCTTTGCCAAATGTAAGCCAAGAAGAGAGTCCCCATCCAAAGAATTTTCAAACTAAGTAGAAGACGAGACAACAGATGGACTGAGACAGATGGTTGCAGGCTATGAGTGGTAAAATAAAGCCCAGAGATGATACTAGGCAGTGGTTTTAAAAGTCTGAAAGTTTAACGATTGTCAGATGCTTTGAAGATAGCATGGGAAAACAGAATTTTAATTGGGGTTCTGAGGAATTGCAGTGAAAATCTGAAGATATCAATGGGGGCTTTTTCATTGGGTAAAATTAACATTTTTAATGTATAGGTATATGTCAATCTGTATAGCTAGATAAATACGTATACCTATTCAGATACTGTCTGAAAACCTTGTAAATGATAACTTAAGTTGTATTTGGTCATAAGATTCTCCTCATTAAAATGAGATAAAATGATAAATGAAAGGTAATTTAGACAAGAGCCTGAAAAATACAGTTCAGGAAACAACTACAACTACCAGTGCTGAGATACCTTTATATTATCTTATGGCATTGGGTTTGCATGGAGAGGTTTTGACAGTGGGGAGAGGTATAGGGGCAGGTACCTGTGAGAAGCTGCCAGAAGGTTCCCCCATGTCCAGCAGAGGCAATGCCAACCGGCTCCAGGACAGAACCACCGCTGGCCCAGGATGAGCCAGTCAGAAAAGGTCAGAGCACCTCTGTGATAACATATTTAAGAAGGAAAAAAGAATAATAGTACAGATGTAATTGTGCTCCAGTTTTGGAGGGAAGTGAGAGAGTGGCTTTGGTGGGCACCTCTTATCTATCCAGGGTCAAACCACCACTAATCTAAATCTACCTTTCATTCTGAAGATGTATTCCCTCAGATAAGATGGTATTTTTAACCCAAATAATATTTCTGTGAATAGCTTTACAATGTGTGTTCTTTTGAATGGTATCCCAGATGAATCAGCCTTGTGATGGATCTTACACTCTTCTGAATGAACACAGGTTATCGACAAAACTTAAGCTCCAAATACCTTTGAGAGAGGTTTCAGGGTTTTGCAGCTATGAGTTTCAAGCAAGCAAACAAAATTCCTGGAGCCTTTGAGGCACTTTGAGCTCTGGTGGAATACACTTGGCTCACAGGTGGAAATTCTGCATTGTCTTACAATGTGCCTTGACATGACCTTCTACACAGTGACAAGAATTCATGGGAATAACTCTTCCCTGATTCCCACACCAACTGACAAATATAATTAATAATCTATTGGTGCTGAAAAGAAAACAAGTATTGATTAGGATACTAATAACCAAGGAACTCACATAACATCAAAAAGCTTACTTTTACTAAGCTGAGTTATTTAAAAGAAGGAAACGCATGTTTACCACAGTTTCTCCTTCCTCCCCAAACTTCTACAATAGGCTTGAGTTACTTCATTTGGAACCAGTATTAAGAACCAAAGCGCAAGAAACTTTAGAAATTTCGTTGCAATATTAGTGGCAAATGGCTGGATGGAAAACACTACATCAAGTTCCAAGAGGAATACAACAAGGAGAATAATAGGTGAAAGACAAAATAAAATACAGTGGACTTGAGCTCTGTACTTAAAAGAAAAATTAAAAAAAAAAAGTGAAACATAAGATTTTGAGTTTGCATTATACTCATGTCTGCAGACCTTCTGTTCCTGTCAATACATAGTACTTGCTCAGGATGATTAGTAAAATAAATTCTGACCAGTAATAAGAGATCTTAAGAACTAAAGGCTGGATATTTGAGTAAAACTGAGCAGCTCTCTACCAATGCGCCAATTTGCAAATTGTAGATTTCACAATTAATAGTATTATTAAAAAAAAAAAAAAAAGCAGAATTAGCATCAAAACATAAATATTCAGTTTGTTATTTTTTATTGCATTCTCTTTTTTTTTTTTTTTTTTGCAATGCAGAGGAATGGTTTAACAAGTTTGCATTAGATTTTTAGCGCTTTTTTTTGACTTCTTTTAATCCAGTTTCATTATGAGGAAAAGGGCAAAGCAAAGAAATCCATGTAAAATTTGTAGCAACTCAGGTCCTCACCTTGTTCACTATATAAGGGCGAGTATCAAAATACAAGCAAAAAATAATACAAGTTTATGAGATTAAAAATAATATCTATGTAAAATTGAAATAATTTTTAAATTTTTTTTAAACTTCAAATTTTAAATGCATCATTTTTTTAATCCAGATGGAAAGAAAAAAGTCTTCAGTGATCTTCCTAAATTTCAAATATTTCAATTGGTGTTAGACGAAAATATTTGTTATTTAATCATTTCTATATGATACAATTCTTTTTTTATAAATGACTCTTATTTTTCCCTATATTAGATTCTGTGTTTGAGTAAGCTGAAAATATCTAAACTTGATACAAAGAATAAAACTACTGTAAAAATATACAAATCCCCTTGTTAAATAATTAATGTTAAAAATTAGTCTGTTTTATTTGTATGCCTTCAGGGTTTAGTGAGTCCATGTTGCATTCTGGATCAAGTGAGTATTATTTGTAGTATCATGAAAAAAGAAAGAAATGAATAATAGTTAATTTTTCCTTAGGCATTAGTTATAGAATATCAATAACTTATGGCAATTCTTAGGGGATAATACATCTATTTTTTTCTCAATATTTATATATAGGTCTGGAATGATCAGTATGGCTCATGACAGCTTTTTGAAGAAGAACTTTTGCAATGTCAAACACATTTCTTAGGAAGCAGACTATGTATGAAGACCAGTGTTTTGTTGAGTGAGAGAAATGTGTGAATGTGTGCAGGTATTTTAGGAATCCTCCCCAGATTTTTTCAGTATCTAGTATTTGAAAGGATTCAAGATTAACTGATTTTTTAATAGCCTGACCAACTCTTAAAATAAGGCTACTAAGCCAAATGTATCATTTTTCAGTGTTGGATTTTGGTCCTTGGAATCAGGAGGATTTGCTTCTATTTGTGTTTGGTCTGTTAAACTATATTCTCAGTGACAAGGATAACGCAAAGGTGATATTTTCCTCTAATGTAGAAGAACAGTATCTATACATATTTTAATATGTTTTGAGACAGACTATAGGAGAACAAATTGATTTTCTGGTGCATTTTTTATTCTCAAGACTCCTGAAATGATGTAAAGTGAGGGAAGATAATGTGCTTATTAAGTCAGGCTTCGGTACATTAGATTTTCTCAGATAATTAGTGCAGTTTTAAAAATAAAATGACGGAAATAGTTCCCACAAAGAATCCAAAGGGTATACTCTCTACTAACTTAAAATAGCTCTAGAGAACCTTCTACTATGTGGAGTGTGGAGTCATTATTTTTTTAATCTCATTTGATGTCTGATATTTGTATTCACTTCTCTTATGCTGATTTAGGTTATTTTTCTCAGAAAGTAGGTTTTGGTCAATTTAACTATTAATTGATTTGTAAATACATGGTTAAATAGTTGATAGTTAGGTTTTTTCATTTATGCTTTTAAAAAAGTACCATTTACCATTACTGTTCACTCTTTTTCTTCCTGTTGGGAAGAATGGTATCTTTTAAATGTATTCAGTTTAATCCAGTTGTGCTAGGCTTTGAAACTATGATGCTTCCTGTTTATCATAAAACATCCTTTGTATTGGGTCTGGCTGAGATGGAGTTCATTTTCCCATAGCAGCCATGCACAGCTGGAAGGTGAGGAGCAGGAGAGAGGGCTTCCACCCCTCCCCTCTGTAAATCACACAGTGAAGAATTAAAATTAAAACCCACATTCATCACACAACCTTCACTCACATCAACAAAATCAACCAACCAAAACAACAGAAAAACACCCTCCACAAAAATCAAAATAACATCATCACAACACCAAATGGAACTGTACAATTTAAACAAAATCTACCCATTGTCCCTTCACCATAACAAAAATTACAACAAAAAATACAACAAAAATTCCCCATAATCATTCCACTCTCTAACATTGTTCAGTACTTGTTTTGCCTGTTATCTCCCACAATAACTATCCTTATCTCAAAATCCTTATGATTTCCCAGGTTTTGGGAAAAAATTGTGTGGGTTGACCCTAGCTGGATGCCAGACACCCACCAAAGCCTCTCTCTCACTCCCCTCCTCAGCTGGACAGGGGAGAGAAAACCTAACAGAGGGCTCGTGATACGAAATAACGACCAGGAGAGATCACTCACCCAATACAGGTAAAACAGACTAGAATTAGAGATATTAATTAAATTTATTACTAACAAAACCAGAGCAGGATAATGAGAAGTAAAATCTTAAAAACACAATCTCCCTACCTCCTCCTCCTTCCCAGCTCTATCTCCTCTCCCCACAGTGGCACAGGGAGACAGGGAATGGGAATTATGGTCATTTCACCACAGATTGTTTCTGCTGCTGCTCAAGGAGAGGGTCTTCCCCTGCTCCAAATGGGGTCCCTCCCACAGGAGACAGTTCTCCATTCACTTCTCCAACGTAAGTCCATCCCACAAGCAACAGTTCTTCAAAAATTGCTGCAATGTGGGTCATTCTTCCACTGGGTACAGTCCTTCAAGGACAGCCTGCTCCAGTGTGGGTCCCCCCCACACAAGTCCTACCAGGAAACCTCCACCAGTGTGGTCTCCTCTCTCCATGGATCTGCAGGTCCCTGCCAGGAGCCTGCTCCAGCAGGAGTTTCCCTTGGGTTCACAGCCTCCTCTCAGGCATCCACCTGCTCTGGTGTGGGTCTCCTCCAGGGGCTGCAGGTGTGTCTCTGCATCCCAGAGATTGTCCATGGGCTGCAGGGGCACAGCTGCTTCACCATGGCCTGCACCACAGGCTGCAGGGGAATCTCAGCTCCAGCATCTGGAGCACCTCCTCTCTCTCCTTCTTCACTGACCTTGGTGTCTGCAGGGCTTTTCCCCTTACATGTTCTCACCCCGCTCTTCTCTGAGTACAATTACATCTGCACAGTATGGTTTTCTCCCTTCTAAAATATGTTACCACAGAAAATATGCTACCACCTGTCACTGTTGAGTCCAAGCGGTGACAAAATGCAGCACAGACATTCTTGATGAAAAGCCATTTATTAACAGAAATCTTTCATTTTTATAACCCAGATCACCAAAAGGCATGACACCTGGGACACAAGCATTGGTCCCAACATGAACACCTCTCTCACACCATTGGTCAATTACAGAGAAAACTTGTTAGAACAACAAGACTGGCAAACACCTCAATGAGATAGAGGGTTCCCAAAACACCTCAAGTTGTTTACAACTTTCTCCAGCTTCCCATGCTGTGGCCATGAGAAGGTATATCTCTTTGACTCTCACAGTTTCTGCTCTGGCCATGGTAAAATTCCGCAATCGGAGCAGAAAGCTGAGAAATCCCCTTTACAGGGAGCACAACCACTATTTTTGATTGTTTTGTTCTTGGCCAGTTGCAAGTGTGTCCTGGACCTGGCTGGCATTGGCTCTGCTGGACATGGGGGAAGCTTCCGGCAACTTCTGAGAGAAGCTACCCCTGTAGTCCTCCCCACCACCAAAACCTGCCCACACTAACCCAATATACCCTCTTTCATTTATTTTTTCCCACATGAGCACTCCTCTGAACCTGTATTCTTTCCTTACACAGTACACTATTATCATCTTAGCAATAAATGTGTACATTTGCAATATAAAGAGGAAATTAATTGAAGCAGCAAAGTAAAACAAATTACAGTGTTCCCAATGATTTTAGTTTACCAAGTCCCAATGAAGATGAGAGTAATCCATGCTCTTCCCACTTACAAAAAAAAAAAACAAAAACCAACCCAACAAAAATACCCAAACCCCATACTTTTTAATAAAGTTGGGAATAATTGCAGTTATCTTTCAGTATTCCTATCCTGTAAACAGAACAAACATAGTTTTGTCATACAATCAGCAATGAGAAAGTGTCTGACACCTACACAACTCCTCATAAATATTATTACAGCCTGCTGCAGATACTTTGCTATGGTTTTTTGCTCTCAGGAAAAAAAATAGCTATAAAGATCATGAATTATATTGATAATATTTGATTGGAAAAAGTAGTAATGAAAAGAAATACAGTAGAACCAAGAGAAAAATATTTTAAACAATCCATTGAAAACCTAAATGAAGTTTGAACATCCAATAAATGCAAGGAACAATGCTTTTCTGAATTTAAAACTATTCGATTTTTTTAGTGTCTTTAATCAGAATGCAGTTGTTTTATTCAACATTACTCTGGGGAAGTACAAGAGAACTTATTTTAATAATTTTTGAAGATGTGAGTTCAGAAATGCCAGAAGATTGGTGTTCATTGAGCAGTAATTTAGGAAGAAATCTAAAGAAAAGGATGAGAACAGAGAATCTAGTTGATGACTGTTGGTTTTTCCTATGGGATTAAGAAGTCTTATCTCACAGTTCCTTCAGTGGGTGTTAAGAACATTCTGCAGGTTTTTTAGTGCCCAGTTCATTGACTCAAAAGCATGAAAATATTCTTCTTCTGTCTTTTTTCCTACCCAAATATTAAAAATCAAACTCAATCAGTTCTATTTTGTCGTTAAAATACATTTTCAGTACTGCACAAAGTTTTGGCAGATAAGAAAGTATATAATACTAAACCCCTTTCAAATATTCAAGCATTTTTAAAAGATGTATTAAAGGAAGATGGAGGACAGCTTTTTGAACCACAATGATATTGTATCAGTCATGGAAACAAATGGAAATAAAATAGTGCTAGTACGCTTTCAAGCTTCACAGAACAAACTCTCAAGATAACAGAGTATAATCAATAATGAAAAAGTCTAAATTGCAATTCGGTCTTCTTGTATAAAAATGGAACTTTTCCTAGTTGCAGTTTTCAACTTAATTGAAGTATTATTGAAGAATTCTTTTCCAAAGGGAACTGTTATCCCTATGAAATGAAAACATTTATGAGGAACAGCTTGACGACTGAATAGTTTCTTCCTTTGTAATGCTAATTATTCCTATAAAGAAGACACAAATAGAAAATTCACTATATCCAGTTTCAGGCACAAAACATGTAAAATAAGACTTTCAGATTAACAAACATTTTTCATCAAATATGCTAAGACGGCATATTTTTGTTACAGATCATTACCTATTTGAGGTCAGACTCACAAAGGTGCTAAAAGATGTTAAAAAGTAGACATTTTGTAACATAAGTTTTCCTCTTCAGATTTGTGAATTTCAACAACATGGCTATGCAAATAGGTGTAGTTTTGATATATATTGTCACTAAATGTATCAATGTTAATAAACATCTTGAAACAGAGGTCTTTTAGATGTCACTTTTAATGGACAAAAACCCCAACCAAACCCAAACCTACTGTGCTTGTGTGTACTTCCCTCTGAACAGTTTTCACTGTGATTGCATCATATCATTGCACAGGCAACTTCCTTAAGCACATACTTAGTTATGTGATGGTTTAAGCAATATTTGAGCCAGGAGTCTGAAGTCTATCACATACTTAAATGTTTTAATTTCAAGATTATTTTTTATTTCAAGATTATTTTTTATTTCCAACACTACTGCTGACATAAGTCCAAAAATGGGGAAGTAGATTGCAATAAATTTTATCTTCTTGTACATTTCTCTAAAATCTGTAGAGTCTCCACAGCTTTTATAAAATCAACATCAGTAGTGTAAGAAGTATTATAACTCCATCTAGATCTAAAAGCTTTTCTTGTGGTATCATGCTATCTGTCTGACTCTAGAGATTAATATTAATCATTATTAGTTTCATAGAATCCTAAGAATGTATTTGGTTGGAAAGGACCATAAATTTCAATTAGTTCCAACCCCTCTGCCACAGGCAGTGACAACTTCCAGGTTGATCAGGTTGCTCAGAGCCCTGTCCCACCTGGCCTTATGTCACCAGTGACAAAGTAAGAGAACAATCTGTCTATTCCAACTTTTTCAAAATATGACCTAAAGAAAGTCAAATAAAACCCCAAAAATCCCCAAAACAACTCAAAAAACAACAACAAAAAAGCAGTTCATGACATGATGTTCACATGACCTTATACAGGTGTTAAAAAAAAGAGTTGTGTTTCTCTGCTGTAGTGCTGTAGTTCACCATCACTCAGAGAAGTCAGGGAAACTTCCATGTCCCAGATAAAAAATACATAATATTTTTTTCTTCATGCTGTTTTTGAAGTTTTGGGTAAATTAGAATTTCATAGATCTTCTGGGAATACCTGCAACAGATCTAAATTCCACTCTTGGGCCATCAGGGATCATCATTACACCCTTTTCATGAGTTCATACATCACTACCAGTCTTCCAAAGGACAGTTGCTCCCACAGGAATAAATGAGTCAACACTGCATCTACCAAAGCCAAAATTGACTATGATAGAATTGAACTGTTGTAATGGCACACATAGATTAGTCTGCATGCTTAAACTATTAAACCAATTCAGAAAAAAATAAAAATAATACCAAATGAAGAAGAGTTCTTCTCCCTTTCACTTTTGATTAAAAATGCAAACTTTTTTTTCCTATTCTCCTCCCTGTTTCACTGGGAAGGGGTGGGGAGGGGGCAGTGACCAAGCATCTGCATGGTATTTAGATCCTGGCTGAGGTTGAACCATAACAATTCTCTGTAAGAGATATTTCCTGAGGTCAAAGATCTCTTTACTGGCAAAGCAGGACATCCATAGTGCCTTGTTTACACTGGCTTATATCAGCCTGTGAAGATCTTTGGTAGGCTGTGAGGAAAGTAATCACCTTGAATATACAAAAAAAAAAAAAGCTTTTGCCTCTTTTGGAAGTTAAGTCTCCTTTTTTGCTGATGCATTTGGTGATAAAGGAGGATGGAGAGTAATTCACTCTGAATTAGCTGTGGTCATCAACATCTTCAAAACAGAGTACAGGTAAATGATTTGTGGTGAGTACTGACCCATTTCAAATAAATTATAGAAACTGGAAAAATCTGAAATTCCTTAGCACAGAATGGTGCTATAGGGGAAAAGAATAAAAGGAAAGGAAAGGAAAAGATTAGAATAAAATATGTAAATTAAATTTGGCATTTTTTCCAAATACTTAATTTTCCCAAAAATAGTTTTTCTAAATTTTAAAAAGCTGAAGGATAATTTCATGTTATGAAAGTAATACAAAGGAAGGAAAGAAGGAGGGAGGTAAGGCATGAATTAGAATAATCTTACATAGTCAGGATACTTGCTACTTGGTACCTCCTGAAAAGGAACCTTTGCCTCATCATCATTTAAAAAATATCCCTTCACTTTTATTCCATAAGTATAAAACATAACTTCATTCTCTTACAAATCAAATACACTTCATAAAAATCACACAAACATCACTGCATCTCTCATTATATTATCCTAAAACATGGAATGTATACTCATTCTTCCCTTAATATTCCTAAGGCAGAGAATTTTGGTAGACCCAAGAGAGCATAAGGCATTTAGAAGTTCACTGTGTATCTTCTATTTCCCATCTGAAAACCTTGCTTACTCTCACTCCCTCTCAGCTTCTTTAATCTTGGGGCTCGTCATTAATAGTAATAAAGTCTGCACAATTAAGCCTAATGAAGTATCAACTACATCTTTAAGCTTTTCTTTATGTTTAGAACAACCTGAAAGCTTCTTCCTAGCCGGCACTGCACTTGGAAATTGAGTCCTTCAAGTATGACAATGTTGTCAAAAGATTGCTGCTGTTTTCCTTTCACCTTATAACTAAGAGGATGCAGACTAGTCTTTTGCTTTCATAATATCATTTCCCCTTCTCTTTCAAAAATGTAGTTTCAGTTGTCTCTTTAAAAACACCCTTAGTTATTCTGCTTCTTTGGGCATGCTTCCTTCACGGTGGATTTTTTCTGAGTTTGATTTGTTGGGACTTTTTTCCCCTCCCTTCGGCATTTCATTTTTCAATATTGCCTCTTCTCTACTTAACCAAATATGTGCAACATTTCTAAATAGTCTAAACGATGCCTCACTTAATTCACCGAAAGACTGATTTTTTTTTTTTTAATGTGTATTTTTTTTCTGTCTCTCACATTCTGTGTTTTACATTGTAAAGTTGTTTTCTTGAGAAGGATTGCATGTACCTTTGATGAGAAACTCCCATCTGCTTTATCTGGTAGCTCTGAACTTGAAAAATGTATTTGCACACAAAGGATATTCTGTATCGACAGATGGAAAGAGATTTGTGTCTCTTGGTCACAGGTTTTCCACTGCAAGCTAAGGGATTTTCTTATTTCCTTTGAATCCCACCCAGAAACCAGAATAAAATAGGTATCAAGGCAGTAAGTCTGCTGTGTGCTCCATTCAAAATGTGTCTCATCCTCTCTACTATTAATTCTTCTTTCCAAGAGTTTATCAGGTACATTGCAATAACTTTTATGGAAGCTTTTGTCAGACTTCAGTAACACAGCTCACTTATCCATGTTGTTATCCATCTATGCAGGGAGAGGAGACACAGTCTTTTAGAATCACATATGTTCTATTTTTCTTGAGATTTTTCTCAAGCACAGCAAGAGTAGCTTTTCCAGTAAAGAAATAAAGTAGAAAAGTTGCTGTCTTCTCTAGTTCAACAGGCTTTTTTCTGTTGTGGTGGTTTTTTTTTTTTCTTCCAAAACAAAGAACTGGGTAAATGGTGTAAATTGCTGTATCATCACCCCTAATTATTGAAATTAATAATTATAGCATCTATGGATATATTAATTTAATATAATTACTGATATAATCATATAACATAACCAACAGATAAAAATGAAATAGGATTAATAATATATTTCTTGCAAAAAAAAAAAAAGAATCCATTTATATAGACTTTTAAACAATCCATAGTGAAGCATGACATGAATATTCAGATTGTCAACTGAAAATTAATCAAAGTCATTTTAATTTCATATAACCTTCAGAATTTGGGGGAAAATTCTATTTCTTTCATGAATTTCACTTAGATTTGATTATACACATATAATACAATTATTTTTTTGTAGATATATGATGGGATCAGGATGAAGATGAAGGAGAAAATTATTTCATCATCAAAATTTATTTTAAAAGTAAAAATTGTTAATAACACCACTGCATTTAATACAGACAAAAATTGGCCTCTTTGAGATTCCCTTTCATCTGATAGGACTGTGTAATGTTCTCAGAGTGTGAATTTTATTTATGATTTTAAGAATGCAAGTAGAAGCTCTTGTTAAAGACCTTCTTTCATTTTTTTTCATTTTAGATGTACTTTGTTAAAGGAACATAAAGTACATGAATAAATGTAAAAGTAGCTATAAAAATGTCCTATTTTGATATTGTTCTGCTATTTTATTATTTTTAAAAAACCTTTATATATGTAGAACAAAATAAAAATTACTTTATAACATCCAAAATGTCTTCAATTTTCAAGATAAATTTCTGGATGACAGATTACACAATTCTGTTAAATAGAAAGGAAGAAACTTTTCTAAGCTTCCAAATTGCACTCAAGATCTTGTTAAGCCTTTTAAGTCCTTTGACGTTTTCTGTTACACTAACAATTCATCCTAAATTCCATGCACTTATGGCTAAAAATGGTCATCTACTGTTTAACATACCATAATCCAGATTCCAACTTCAAATCTGTTTAGTCAACTTTATGTCTGTTTAGCCTACAAATTCAATAAAGTATTAAAATGCTTTCCTACCTTAAAACAAATAAGATGATTATGGACTTTTATTTAAGATTCTTCCTTATAAGTGCTATTTCATGTAAATATGTAAATATTTTTTTCAACTTAATTAACATAAGATGATTGAGAATAATATAGCTTCCTAGATTTTCTAAGTATTTTTTTTCCTAAGTCTTGAGAGCCTTCTTACTGATACCTAGGATTTGGTGACTCCAGGCTTTCAGGGTGTTTGCAAAGAATGGAAGAGATGTAAGCATTCTGTAGTAGAAAAGAGCTTTTAGGAGGCCAAGGCTCTCCTGTACAAGAGGCCCTGTTCTTGCCTAAATAAGAATGTATGCATCTGCCTTTAACAGCTAAGGAACTTCTGCAGAATGTAACAATCAGTCATTATATTTCATTCACCAAAACTTAAAAAAAAGGGAAAAATTGCACATATATGTTCTCAATTGTTCTGTAATATAGCAATCTGCAACTTCCTCATGAAGGAAAAAGGAGGTGAGACACTGATTTCTTCTCTTCTGTGATGGCCAGTGGCAGGACACGAGGAAATGGCCTGGAGTTGTGTCAGGGGAGGTTTAGGTTGGGTATTAGGAAAGGTTCTTCATCCAGAGGATGGCTGGGCACTGAACAGGCTGCCCAGGGCAGTGGTCACAGCACCAGCCTGACAGAGGTCAAGAAGCATCTGGACAATGCTCGGGCACATGGTGTGACTCTTAGGGGTGGTTCTGTACAAGGCAGGGAGTTGGACCTTGGTGATGCTTGTAGGTCTCTTCCAGCTGAGGATACTTTGTGATTGTGTGATTCTATGATTCTATGCTTGCTAAGTAATTTTTTATTTATCTTTTTACCTTCTGAAAGGAATCTAAGTGAAAACTTTCTTGAAATCTCACATAAAGGAAGTACCAGGCTACTCAGAGGAATTCTGCTCAAGTTCACTACTATGAATTTACATGTTTAAAATATGATTGGCTAATAGAAAGTCCTATTTTCAGTTTTTATAAGAATCATATATGTGTCTTTCAAAACAATAAGACACAAATACAGCCTTTTCTTTGCTGATATTTTTATGGTGACATATACTTTTACTGTACAAAGAAATAAATGAGTAGATTATCTTTCTCAGTACCAGGAAAATCTAATTTTTGGTGTCTACTGTAAACTACATTAGCAATATTGATTGATAACTAATTACAAAAACAAACTCCAAAATAACATGTAGTCTAAGCATCTAAAATAGCTAAGTAAACTGATTAACTAAACATTAGCAATCTTATTGCTTAGTCCTTACACTGCAGGAGCTATTTCATCAGTATCTTATTCCTCAATGACTTTAAAATATATAGGCTATTAGAATATGCCTCTGAGATAAATAGCAGAAGGCTTATTTTTATATTTGTTAAGCAACTGACTATATAATGATATGTTTGCAAGTTCTTGGTGATTAAAATTCATTTTTGCTTCTAAAAGGAAAGAGATGTATGGCATTGATCCAAATCATGTCAAAATAAATTGAAAAAATGCTTTTAACTTGAGTAGGATGAATCAGGTCCTTGTAGAACAAAGACAAAAAGAAAGGAAACAGAATAACATATTTGAGAGCATTATATGAGTACCAATAAAAAAATGCACAGCATGCATACATTTTCCAATATGTATGAACTCACTAGAAGTATATTATCTGAAACGATACACTGACAAGCATGGTGCAAGGTTTTGCAGTAGCATATGTAGTTAGACATTTCTGAGATACTTGGCTTGAATATTTACTTTCAAAAATCATGCTAAAAATAATTGCAGTCTGGTTTTTAAATTACATCAGTCTCTATAATTTTTTATTCCGTTATTTATTATGTAGAATGAAGTACTACCAAATTGCTGGTCTTTGTTTTCTTTCTTTCTAAAGCCTTATCTCATTTAATTTCTTCTTTATCTGAGTATGTTTCATGTCACATAATTTGAGCCACATGGCATAGTTATTATCTCCATCTGTGGTCAATAAAGAGATGAGTTTCCACAGAAGAATATAAAGTTATGATAGAGTCCAAAGTCATTACATGAAAAACTGGATTAAAGTCCTAGTTTTTAGATGCTTAAAGTCAGATAACATGAGACAACTGCAGATATCTTGGTGAATAGATATTGTCTTATTGTAGCTTAATAATAATTTAAGCATTCCTATTAATTACTGACACAACTCCACATTGCATGTGGCTCATCTGTAGCAAAGAAAGTTCTCCTTCTATGTCTGATCTTAGTTGATGGATTGGTATTCTCCACCTGCTGCTTAGTAACATGTTTAAAATTTCATGTCAATTTGCATTTCATCATTCCTCCATATCTGTATTCTTTTTTCACCTATATACACAAAAGCCTCTTAATTCTGAACCCATGTTTCTGATTTATCATTTTTCTTTATCAATAGGCATAAGAAAAATTTATTAACTCTGTGTAACATTCTGATAATTGCATGCATTTTAAACTATGTGTAAAAAGATATACATCTTTGAAGTATATTGTATCAGCTAAATTTCATTGCATATAATTTTAAAGATATTTCACATAATCTTAAAGATATTCTTAATGCCCTAAACTCCTTCAGTGTTCATTCTTCAGTAATGATCACTTCCCATTTGTAGGGTTTTGAGACTCAGTAAAGACAGTATCTATAATTCCACCTTGAAAAATCATGTAAGACATCAGAATTGAAAAGATTTTGTGATGAATTCCAGAACTGAATTGTTATGACTGTTACAATGAGACATAAATTATGAGAGCAGAATAACAAAAAATCTGAGTGCTGTCCATATCACAGTCTAGAATATAATTTCCTACAACAGTGGATGTATTTTATTGCATAACACTATGATCACAAGGTTATTTAACAGCCAACGTGCATGCTAAGCAAGCTACTGACCACTTTTAAAAGGGAACAAATTAAAATTATGCTTCCAGGCAGATTATGGTTTCACAATAAAGAGAGTAAGATAGCTGAGAACCATACTGTCTAGAGAGGCACAATCTCTGTGTGTGCTTAGAGGCTAAGGCAAAAGAAAAATCCAGTTACTCTCTTATATCTCCTGCATCACAATGAGGCACAGTCAATGCTGGCATTCAGATAGATATTCATGAGTTAGCCAGCATTTTCTCAGTCCCAGTAGCTAACCACCAGTATGCTGGAGGGGGTGGGGGTAGAATAGGACACAACAAGATACTCTGAAAATATTTCAGAAGGTTTTGTTTACTTCAACATGATTCACTATGAATTTGGTTCTGGTGACTGCTATGAGCCTAAGTGCAATTTTCCTCTCCTTTCCATGACACATCCTTCCTTGCTTTAGTTTGATATCTCTGAGTGAATCAAGCAAGGCAGAAAGATTGCCTCAAAATAATTTTGTTGATATGATGGAAAAGCACAATGTAGTCAATCATGAAAAATAAATTTGTACACACTATGTAACAAAACACTGAGACTTAATGAACAGCAGTCTTTGCTGTGTTTTGCCAAACCAAACAATTTGATGAATTCTATTTTTATTAGCTAGCACTTTTTAAATTGAAGGCAGTTCAGCATAGTATGGTACAATTACCATCTTTCCTTTCTTCTTGATGTACTCATGAATTCTCAATTCTTGTAGGCTAGTTAGTTGTTCAGAGCCAAGGGAACACCTTTTCTCATGATTAAACTGGTTTAAAAAGAATTTTGACTTGCTTAATTAGCTCTCTAGAACTGCTAATAACCACACATTCTCCAGTGTGAACCATGTAATTATTGTGACATTAATTCTCTCCCTGGGATACTTTATTCTTGATGTGATCATTTCTCTTTTTCGATTGCTGGCTGATGATTTAACTTCTGCATATTAATGAGCACCATAAGACATGTTTGACTATTACTCAAGATCTTCAGTGTCCTTCCAAGGATGCAAAGATTATATACACAAGTAGTAACAGCGTGCTAGTTATTAGTAATAAAGCATTCAAATAAAATAGAAAAAAAAAATCAACTAAGCTCTTGAAATTCTTGTAATGTTGTGCAAATGCTTTCAAATATCCCTGTATCAGCTTGCCACTCTGTCACATCCTTACCTGAGCAAGTTTTCAAAAGGAGGACAGAATTATGGCAGAAAATATTATTTCCTTTGCTTTAATGGCCAAAAGTCATAGAGATTTCTTAGAGAACACACAGTTCCTATGAACCCTTCTGCTTTTAACCAGGGTGTACCTTTAACGAGACCAGTATAGTTTCATTCTTCTGGTGCAAGTCAGATGACTACAAGCATCAATAAGCACTTTCTTCATAGCTGGGGACTAGAAAGACCATTCTTCTTTCTTTTTGTCCAAAACCACCACTATTACACTGGAACCATGGTTGAAAGAAACGCTACAAAACTTCTACATTCTTCTACATTGCTAACTATCCTATAAATATATTTACAATGATAAGAGAGAACTGGTTTTTATACCTATATTGAAAAAAAAACAAAAACCAAAACCAAAAACCTTAATGGATTGAAAAGACTGAATCAGTTTTCAGAAGGGTTTTGGGGAACATCGGTTTGAAAGTTCCGTAAATATAACAGTAAAAGGCAGCAAACAATAAAATTAGCAGGGACACTGGCATTTCTGTCCCTGGCAACTTTATGCTATCTAGGTTTGAGGAATAGCTTCTTTCCAGCTGTTGGAAAGAAAGCCTGTTATCTAATTCTCTTACATTTTCTAAACAGTTAAACCTACTTATGTGACATACTGACTTACATCCCTGCATGGCACCTGTGTAGCTACTTTTTGCTACTTCATGGTCATGGGCATGACTTTTTAGTTTTCTTCTGAGTTGTTCTGGGTATTGTGGCTTGCTCGATTTACTTCTTAGTCCCTTTTATGTTTTTAGCCTTAAAAATAGAGACAAGTTTCAAAAGACCTAGAATAAGTAAGACAGTTCTGAGGAGTTTAACCATCAGTCATCTCAATTTATTAATTTAACAAATAATTTAGTTGATACATAATGATTCCAAAAATACTACTGTCATTAGTTATTTCATATATGAAGAGAGACGTCTACACACTGTTAGGGTTCTGAGGGCACTACCAGACCTTACTGGCCTTTCCCAGTCTCCCCTGGGAACTCCTCCCTGGACCCTGGAGAAAAATTTCAGATGAGACTGAGACTCTCAGTCCCCTGCCCCATAGGAGTGCTGGTCTCCAGCCCTATCCCCAGAATGGATCTCAGGGTCTTTCTCCAGCCCCACTCTTGTCACTTTGTACTGTTCCTGGATAGTTTCTGACATCAGCTTGTCACTTTCCTTCCCAGGACTGTTGATACACCCCCTTACAGTACCTGGTTTTCCTCACCATAGGCAGATCCTGAGGGATGGTACCTGTTGGGAAGAGCTCTGCCAGACCTGGGGTCACCCTTGGCTCACAGCTCCCAGTCCCTTAGGGAGCAGCTGGCCCTTGATGCACACTGACACGGAGCTGAACAAGTGTACTCTGAGTGACACCCAGTGTGACTGGCTCCAGGGCACAAATTTTATTTGTAAATGGGTTTTGAGAATGTACTGTACCCTTCTCTGTGTGACAGACAGCTCTTTCCTTTACTGAAGATTTCATGTCAGACTTTGTGGTTCTTAATATCCAAAGAGCATTATTTCAGTAATCATTATTACTTATTTATTATTGAATAATCTCAAATTTTTAGGTACAATGCAAGTCATGCAACAGGGATTTTCCATAAATGACCACAACAAATCTGAATTTACTTCAGTATTAACTACCACTACTTCCACACTACAAATGATTAGGTTGTTGGTTTTTTTTCTTTATTGCTAAGGCTTGTTATACAAATTTATATTGCCTGCATCTGGCTTGTTAAAATCTAATTTACAGTTTCTGCCTCAAGAGGATAAGAAGTGGTGTCTGTGTGCTCCATTGTATATCCCTGAGAAACAATTCACTTTTGAACTCTGAATTTTTTCACGGTAAATTGGTTCTGTGATAGAAAAATAAACACATTTGTTTTCATGAAATGCTGTAGGGAAAAAAACCCACTATTTCTTTCTAGACAAATAAGCAATAATGGAACTAGTATCTATATTAGGAGTTGCCATTTTGAAGTCTGTGCAGTAATACGTAGGGGAATTTTTACCTTTAACTTCTCATTTGTTATCAAATCGATGTCATTAACATCTGTATCTTTGAATATCATTTGATATTTAAAATCACACAAAATAAGAGGTTTGATATACTCACACAAGGGAGGAAGGGCAGTGGAGGAAGGATGCCCAGCAAAACATGAAATTTCTGCTCGAAATGGAAGTTCTAGGTATTTTCCTTTACATCCTCTATTCTAAGCACATTTTAATTAACCAAATTGAGGTAAAAGCATTTATTTTTTGGTTTTCTTTCATATGTAATGACTTCTCCAACTACAGTCACTACTCCTGAATATACTTCTGTCAAGATCCCATTTACAAAAACACAAAATACGTTCTATTAACTTCCCACCTGCCATTTAAGAAGAGTTGTCTTGATGCTTTCTTGCCACTAGTTTATCAGTAGCTTTTTAAATTAAATAACAAAAGCACTTTTATATTTATATAGATGTAATATATTCACATCCTTCTCCATTTATAAGGTTGCCGCTAGAAAATATCCAAATGGATTAAAATCCAGGTAGCACAGCACTGACCGTGACAGAATGGATTGCCCAGGGCTCTGAGGAAGAAACATGAAATTTGGGCTTTTCAAGATCCCTGGAATAGCAAACCTGAATGATAAGTGAGATTGTTATTTTGTTATTAACTTGAATTTTTATTTTATGTTTAACTTTATCTTCTTAAACTGTAGGGTAAATAATTTTCTAGAGCAACAGAACCTGCCTTGGAGACTACCTTTGTTTTAGATGGTTACAGTTCAGAATCTAAGCCAAGAACAAAAGAATGACATAATTCCAGAGCAAGAAAAAGGTCAAAGCTAGAGACTTGAGGCCCAGAGCAAAAACCACGTTAAAGACAGAGATCAGAGATGCAAGCTGTCCATAAGTACAGAACACAGCTACAAACAGCTTAGGTCTGGAATTGTGACATTGTCACTGACATGGATCATTGCTACTACATTGTACCACAAGAAGGTTGTATATACAGGCTTCATAATTACTGGACAACTGCTTTTGGTGTGTTCCTTTGTATTGCTCTTAAATGTAACCCCAATTTTATTCCTTCAGAGTAAGCTAATGAGTCCATAAGACCCTCCAATTAACTAAAAAAAGGGCCTGCTTAGCAAAAAATGAGCAGTAAAAAAGATAAGTCTAGTTGGAGACCAGTGACTAGTGGTTTACTGGGGATCAATACCAGGTCCAGTCCTGTTTAACATCTTAATTAATTATCTGGGTGATGGAGCAGAGAGTACCTTGTAAAGGAATAAAGGAAATTAGTTGCTTAGTGTAACTCACTTAGCATTAGTTGCTAACCATGCTGGAAGCCTCAGGCCACACACGGTGAATTTTTGCTGGATACACTCAGCCTTTTACCTACTTAAGTAAAAGGGAACCCCAGAGCCTGTTCACACTGGAACACAAGGCATCAGGGAAGACCACTATCCCACCAGCAGAAGCTGCAACACTAGAGGTAAAAAGAGAAATGACCACCATAGAGACAGTGAAGAGAATCAATGGAGAACCAGAAGACCCCAGTCCTTATTATTTTTACTGGATTGAACTTCTGCATAAGAGGTAGGAAAATCAGATGGTAAGGGTATAATTACCCAGGGATTTCTTTGTTTGGGGTCCTTTTCTGAAGACACTGAGCTCAAGCTTTCTTTATTGCAATACATTTCAATTTTGAAACTATTTTTCCTGGAAGTGGACAACTGAGACTCTGCTGTGGGAAACCTAGGGCCAAGGAATTTCTTGAACATACCCACAGAAATTTACAGCTGACAGCACATGGTGGGGAGTGGTACACTGGGTTGTGAGGCCATCCAGAGGAACCTCAAAAGAAGGGCAAATTCCTGCACCTGTGAGGTGAGGAACAATAATGTGCACTACGCTAGGGGCTACTCAACTCAGCAGAAAAGAACTTGGAGGTCCTGGTGATCACCAGGTTGAACATGAGCCAGCAGTGTTCTCTTGCTGCAAAGAACATGTCTGGTGGCCTCGGCTATGTCAGACCAAATATTGCCCACAGGTCGAGGGAGGTGATCCTTCACCTTTATCCATCACTGGTGAAGGCACACCTGTATAACTGCATCCATTTTTGGGGCCCTGAGGGATACCATTGAGAGCTCAGCAAAGCACCACAAGGATAAGGAAGGGACTGCAGCACCTCACAGATGAGGAAAAGCTGAGAAAGATGGCATTGCTTAGCCTGGAGAAGGCTCAGGGGAATCTTGGGAATCTTATCAATGTGTATAAACACTTGAAGGGAGGGTGCAGAGAGGACAGAGCCAGGTTCTTTCCAGTGGTGACCAGTGACAGGACAAAACACAAAGATGAAAAGACTTTTTTTTTCTTTTTTTTTTCTTTTTTTTTTAATAAAACTTGTTCTATTAAGCCTTGGGAAGATAAAAATCTCACAATCTATACAACTGTAGCTGGGACACCACTGTTTGGCTGCAGCAAGATTGCTGCTTCTTTCATACTGAGTTTTATACAGGCTTGGAGTAAAGAAGTGAGGTCAACCTCACTATCTCTACAAAGACATTTATAGATTTGGGGTGGGATGCATTAGTCAGATCAAATTAAATGGCCACACAGAAAGCTTTGGAAACAGTTGATTTATAAGACAGGTTTGGTAAGGTGCGCCAGCTCTACAGAACACAGGGAAGGTTGGTAAAAATTTAAATGGTTTTCACACCACTAACTATACAAAATTGCATTCTGACAAGTTTATATTCTCATATACTGTTTATTATTCAGTATCACCTAATACTTCGTTTATCAGCTGATAATACAAAACATTGGATTTAACCTATTTTCTGATGGACATAAGTGAAAAAAAATTGCCCTTCCTGAAACACACAAAATCATTTAATTAAATTAAACACCACTTCCTTAGCTGAAAGCTATTGATAAATCTTGAATTAATGTAGAATTCACTACAGTTGGTGGCAATCCTAAGGCTTTTTGTTTGTGCTTTATTATCATTATTGTTATCATAAGAATTATCATAGTGATCATTATTTCCATGTCTTTTAGCCAGAATGCTATATACGTACATAAAAACTAATTGTTTACAACAGATTCTTCCTTACACAGTGCTGACTTACTGTTTCCCTTTGCATTTCTTAAATAAATGCTGCAATTGTATAATGTAAATTGCAACAATTGTATAATGTAAATTGCAACAATTTAATCAGACAAAAAAAATCAAATTATTGTTAGAAATTCACCCCCCAAAAACACTTTAGTTTAAATCAGTGCTGTAAATAAGACTTCCTTAAAAAACGATTGGACCAGATAAATCTGTTCAACTCTTCTGTGTGTTATAGCAACAGGAGTTTTAGGTGAAAGTCCTACATGTATAGCAATTTAGATGTTGTATTATCTGCCTCTTTCTTGAGGCATTTAAATAGATGTTTCACCTGCAGCCATTTTTTGTGCTTTTAAATGTCATTTCTTAATTTAGGCATAAAGTTTTTAAGATTAAACTTCTTTAAGAAAGAAAAGGTGGCATTGAAAATTAAAGTAGAACAGAGCATTTGTAATAATTAAAAATGTATACATCAGAGGATTTGTCCTTTTGGTTTCTTAATATTGAAGAAAATGCATGAGAGCTAAATAAAATGTACTTTTGGGGCTGCCTTTGTCTTGGGTGGGATTATAGGGTTTTATTTAGTAATTTCTCCTATCAGCCCATGATTTATGTTATGTTTCAATACACTCCATGATTCTGTCCAAGAAGGCTATTTTCGAGACCCTACATCCACGGCTTGCAGCTGACCGAGAAGCGAAAACCTGCTCCGAATAAAAAACCCTCAGTCGCTCGGCGGGCGGATGAGGAGCAGGTGAGAAAGCAGCGCCAGCAGCGCTCATTCCCGCCCGGTCCGCTAAATGCGCGTAAGGGAATGGTGCGGCCGTGGCACCTCCCTGCGAGGGGAGCAGCGCCTTTGCTAATGGAGCCTGTCAGCCTCGCACCCAGCTGCCCCTGGCATCTGGCCACCACCCCCAGCAGCGCTGCAGCCCCCTGCCCCTCTGCCAGCCTCCCTTCGCCTCCCCTCGGGTGTGGGCTCCCGGCCGGGCCCGCGGGCTACCCGCAGCGCCCAGCGCCAGGTGCCCGTTGCCAGGCAACGCCCGCCGGCCCTCCCGCAACGCGGGCCCGGCCCAGCCCTGTGGGGGCCGCACAGGCCGCCTCGGGTAAAGCTGGGGCTTTTCTTAATTTAATTTTGTTTTCATTTTTACTTTTGCTGCGTGTGTATAATGTATGAGTTACAGAGTTATTATTATCTAAAATCAGAGCCAATCGTAAGCAAGCAGCTGGTATGTAGTTATTATCACAGTGGTGTGTGAATAGAAGTGGGGTTGGAGTTATTTTAGGTATGGCATGGTTTTCCTAATTTAGCAAAACTTAAAAAAAAAAAATCTTCAGCTAAATTGCTTTCTTGCATTTTTAGATTTTTTCTTTCATTGATTGTTTTCATTTCTATATTGGGTTAATTCAAGAGTAAAAACAGTGCTTGAAGTGAAAAGTCAGTGTTTTAGCTTTGACACTGACCACAGGAAATGCTTCCTCCTTTAGAGCCTTTCTTTTTGAAGATGAATTTGTTGTATTTAACCCAAGTGAAAACATTTTTTTGGATGCCAGAAACTAATGTTCTGTTAAATATATATTTGTAAGATACAAACCCCAAATGCTCAGGTTAGCATATGTAGGCATTTTTCACCATGCCAAATTAAGCTGAAAGACTATTGAAGGTCCGAGTGTTTTGATGACTGAAAAACCATAACACAAACAAATTCAATCCCACAACTCACTGCTCCCTAGAATTAACTTGAATAAACATTATCATTCCCCACCCCCATGGTGGAAGAAGCATAAAAAGTCCAAAGACAGGCATATATTGTTGTGTATTATAACCATGAATACNAGCCTCCCTTCGCCTCCCCTCGGGTGTGGGCTCCCGGCCGGGCCCGCGGGCTACCCGCAGCGCCCAGCGCCAGGTGCCCGTTGCCAGGCAACGCCCGCCGGCCCTCCCGCAACGCGGGCCCGGCCCAGCCCTGTGGGGGCCGCACAGGCCGCCTCGGGTAAAGCTGGGGCTTTTCTTAATTTAATTTTGTTTTCATTTTTACTTTTGCTGCGTGTGTATAATGTATGAGTTACAGAGTTATTATTATCTAAAATCAGAGCCAATCGTAAGCAAGCAGCTGGTATGTAGTTATTATCACAGTGGTGTGTGAATAGAAGTGGGGTTGGAGTTATTTTAGGTATGGCATGGTTTTCCTAATTTAGCAAAACTTAAAAAAAAAAAATCTTCAGCTAAATTGCTTTCTTGCATTTTTAGATTTTTTCTTTCATTGATTGTTTTCATTTCTATATTGGGTTAATTCAAGAGTAAAAACAGTGCTTGAAGTGAAAAGTCAGTGTTTTAGCTTTGACACTGACCACAGGAAATGCTTCCTCCTTTAGAGCCTTTCTTTTTGAAGATGAATTTGTTGTATTTAACCCAAGTGAAAACATTTTTTTGGATGCCAGAAACTAATGTTCTGTTAAATATATATTTGTAAGATACAAACCCCAAATGCTCAGGTTAGCATATGTAGGCATTTTTCACCATGCCAAATTAAGCTGAAAGACTATTGAAGGTCCGAGTGTTTTGATGACTGAAAAACCATAACACAAACAAATTCAATCCCACAACTCACTGCTCCCTAGAATTAACTTGAATAAACATTATCATTCCCCACCCCCATGGTGGAAGAAGCATAAAAAGTCCAAAGACAGGCATATATTGTTGTGTATTATAACCATGAATACATGGCTTTACTGAACTATATAGCAATAAAGATCTTATGTATACCAAGTTTATAAGCAAAGACCTGGTTTCTTATAATCAGACATTAGACTAATAAAACAGACATATAAATCTCTGTTTTGCAAGGTGGTTTGGGGTGACCATTTCTTTTTCTTACAGATATTATCAGGGAAAGAGTGAGAAAGAACAACACAGTTAAATTATTTTATTTAAGAGTTTGCAAATTGAACAGATAAACCATTGGAGCTTAATAAAAATTCCCATTATCTATATACATGCACATTATTTTTTTTCCCCTTAAAGCTCCTTCATGATGGAAGGAAAAAATCTGATAAAAATAATGGCATGTATTTTGCATCTGTTTCTAACAGAAGTACTTATTCATTAAGTAAGGATTGGCTGAAATGGCAGAAAAATATCCAAAGTGAATCACAGTTAAATTTTGAAATTTTTATTGAATAAGAGTTGATATTCACATTTTATAATGTCAGCATCTTACCAGAAGTTCTCGTAGTGGTTAGTGATGAAAAGTAATGCCCAGAAACTCAGGTACTTGGAACTAGGTTTATTAAGATTTGTACAAACATATAATAAAAGAGAGTCCCTGCCCCAAGCTATTTGTAGTACAAATACACAAAACAGAATATGTAGAAAATGAAGTATAATAAAATAAAAGATAAAAAAAATAAAAATTCCAAAAGGCTACACAGCACAAGCATTGTGAAGTAGAAAGTAGTCCCTCAATTCTAATCCACTGTACACCTAGACCACTTTTGGCACAGATTTCATTAGATTATCATCCTATATTAATATTCTTTTTCAGAACCTGACTGCTGTTGACTGAGAATAAAAACACAGGAGCTAGATTTACCTGGTCCAGGCCTACAGCGTGTGCACAGCCTTATGCAAAACAAAAGTTGTGGTTTGCAGCCCAGGCAAGAGAAAGTCATATTAGGTAATAAGCAGAAGGATTATGCCACATTAGTATGTATCACCTTCCATAACAAAGGAGGTGCTTTCCTGTGTTTTCAACACTCATATTGCTACAGCATGTGCAAAAAGTGTAACATTTCAGAGATAAATAACTGATATCCAACATGGACACCTGTATTTTTTAGGTGACCCAACCAAATATATTTCTGTGACCTGGATTTTAACCTAATTTATACGTCATACATACTTAAAACTAAGTATAGCTAATCTCTGTAGGCCAGTTTTCTAACCAGTTTGTTTTCTTTTCCTTTCCCTTAACTGACTGGGGTCAGGAGGTGTTCTGATGCTCCGTGATTTTTTTTTTCTTTGAAACTTTAAGCTGTGTTCAACTTGTCTTGAAAACATTTTTCTTTTTCTATTTAATTTTTTTCCCCTCATGCTTGTTTTCCTTTAGTGTTTTTTAAGCATCAGAGCTGACTTTCAACTAGCTTTTCAACTCGCGTAGCAGTGCAGCTCATTGTATTTCACTTTGGTAGGCTGGGTCAAATATTGTTCACTCTAGACACATGGTTTAGTCCAATTACCTTTGATTTTTATTTCCACATGTTGCCTACTTTTACAAGGACCTCTTAATACACTGCTGCTAAAATATTTTGGGGATATCTGTCAATAATATTGCCATTGTGGCTGCAACACACAAACAGAAGAAAACCTACTGGTGAGACTTCTGTTTTTTCCTACGTACTCAAGTGAATACTTAGTAAATACAGGCAGTAAAGTTAGATGAGTCTCAGCTTCTCATCCTGAAATGACCACCTGCGCTATTGATTTTTTCATCAGCCAGGCCAGTATATGTTTTAGCTGTATATATTCTTTCTTACAGGACATGTTATATTTTGGAGATGTCGTTTTTCACTGTCTTTGATTTTCCATACTGCCCACTCCTGTGTGAAACAGACTGACCAATGATGCTTCCCCTACAAGTATCGCTGCTCATTTGTTTTAAGCTCTGTTTTCCACAGGCACTCTTGATCTTCCTTTACCTTTGCTGGAGAGCTTCTCAGCTTTGCATTCCACTACGTCATTTATGTCCTGTTTCGATGATTATTCCTTTCATTACATACTCTGTGGATCTTCTTCCCATTCACTTTGTCTCAGGTGTTGACTGATGTTTTTTCATCCTTGTTAGAATTTTCTGTGCCGGCAAGTCACTATTATATTTCCTTAACTATCACTATCTTGTCTGCCCAGTATCCTGTTTCTTTCTGTCTATGATGCATCCTCAGGAAATCCTGCTGCTACTCTGTTCTTTTCTTTTGAATCTGTCTTCCAAAATCATCTTCTTTGACACTTTTCTATCATCTTACTCAACCAACTAGTCACCATGTCATTCACCTTACAATCTTGTGGCTATTTTTTGCTTTCTGCTTTTCTTTCCCTAAGCCTTCCCAGATCTCATTATTTCATTCTTAGTAATGTTTTGAAATCCCATTTCTTACATCACTTTCACACTATAAAATCTCAGAACACACACTGGTCTTTCTCACATGCTGTGACCATTTTCTCTGTTCTGACTCTGTACCACTCTTTCACGCCACAAAATGTGCAACAGAGATGAAACTGCTTCTAACCTGCTGCTCTGTTATTCAAGCCTTTAATCCAGTTCTTGAAGCTTTCCATTCATTCCTACTTTTTATAAAATGTATACTTACTGAACTCTATATACTTTATTTTTCTAATTTGCATAATTAAACATGTATAACAAGTACAAGAGAAACCTGTGCATTCCAGTAGAATGTTCATCTGGGAAGTCCTTAGCAGGGAATGCACAAGACAAATTCCAGAGAATTCCTGAGGATTCTGTTACCTGTGTCAGGATGGCCCTGAGACCATTGTCATGTTCACAGAACAACATCAGAGCATTGTCAGAAATCTGCAGGGATTTCAAATTAAATTTTAACAGAATACTTTTCCTTGCTGTTTTTAAAAAACATATCTTTTTCTGATACTTTTTTTTAATATTGATTCCATATTCTCAGATTAGAGGTCTCAATCAGATTTAACTATTCGATGTTGAAAATTATAGTCCTGAGATAATTTTAGCTAATTTTAATTTTCTGTAGATTATTATGGAGTATAAGACTGTCTATCTGAAGTGTTGGTGCCTACTTATGGGAGTTTACAGCCTCCTTCATTTCCTAGAGGTTTGAGGAACATCAATTTGGTAGACGTATATACATATCTTAAATTGCTGTTTGCAGGTAACCTTTTTATGCTGGATATGAAGCAGGAAAAAAGAGCATTGGTCAGGGGAAAGAATACATATGATGGATTCCGTAGCTAATACTGAAGACAAAGTGTATACACACACAAAAAATGAAGTCAGAGGACAGATCTAAAAGAAACACCCTTTTGTCTATCAGTGAGGGGGAAAATATAGAACAATAACCCCACATATTCTACTGGGATGTGGAAAATGTTCTTATTCAAGAATATTTTTGGTATTCTAACTGCAGCAGAATTTGTGATAACTGACAGTGAGAAAGACAGAATTACATATGCATATGCTGAGGTGTTGAGTTTTCTGAGAGCAGGTTTGGATTTTTTCTTGTTTCTTTTTCTGGGTTTTGATTTTTTTATTTGTTTAGTTGGTTTTTTTTCCCTTAAATTCCACAGAGTAGTTACTGGTGCTTCCAGAAAACAATCAGGTTCAAAACAAAGAATATACAATATAAGAATCTTAGAAAATACCATATTGCAGAGGAAGTTTATTTAAAAAAAATTAAATTAAAGCATTACATTAATTAAACTGAATTGTAACCAGTGAAAATCATAAAATGGTATTACACAAAACTCTAATGTGAACAGTATCATTATGAAACAGGTGCTTGATTTTGTTTTTAAAGCTACAGCATTTTTTTTTTAATAAAACATCCAGATTATGCTTTGGCTTCATGTTTTTTAATAATTGTAAAGACATTAAAACTGGGATAAACCATAGTTCTACTGTAACATTTCTCATTTTGAAGGATTCTGAAATATATTGCAAACATAATCCAATAAAACGTAAAGTGAAGACCTCAATCATCATGAAGACAGACACAGTTTAAAACAGAAAAAAGATATAGCATCCAAATGAAATTTCAGAGGCGGTTAAAAAGCAGAACAAAGATAACAAAACTGCTTTGTCCAAACCACTTGATTTGACAGTGCTGTTCCTTTCAAGATGGTCAATGCGTTTTAGTCACGAGCGGTGTAACTGATTGGCCCAAGGGGACTAGAAAGATGGTTTGTTTCTGGTTGTCAGAGTATTTTTATTGTGACAAGATTTTTTTACCATCTATAATCAACTCAAGCAGCAACAGTTTCTCTGCTTCACAGCTCCAATAGCATGGTACTGCTGTCTCCTTCCCCATCATGTTGCCATGGCTGTCAATGATTCAGTAGAACTCCAGAATCAGAACTGTCACAGAAACAGAAATGTAAAATCATATTGTCAAACTGCCAAAGATTTCACTGCAATGATATTTTCTTGTTAAAGCCAGTCTGGTTTTAAATGTCCTAATCAATGGAACACTTTCTACTTCCATAAGGAAGCTACACAAAAATGTTACAGACATTCCCCATACACATTTTCTTTTTAGTACAGTCCTCTTTTACTGCCTCAGAGGGAGCTGTACTGATTTCTCAATCTCCAGCTGGTCTTATAACCAGCTAATTTTGTAGAGTTGCTGAGAGTTAACCTACAGCTAAGCACCACACCGTTGCTCACTCACTCTCCCTTATACCCCAGCAGGCTGGAGGAGAGAATAGGAAGACCAAAATAAGAAAACTCCTAGGCTGAGATATAGATACTTCACTAAGCAAAGGAAAGACAAAAAAAAATTTTAAAAAAGGAAAAAAAAAAACCACAAAAATGAAAGAAGCACTTAACATCTCCCAGCCAGTCTGAGAAAGGGCTACCTTCCCCCACCCCCCATCAAAGAAAAAACCCAAAAACCTCTGCAGCCCTCTATTGCTGAGCATGTTATATAGCATAGGATATCCCTTGGTGATCTCGAATCAGCTTTCCTGGTTGTGTCCCCTCACAGCTTCTCACACACCCCCAACTTACTCGCTGGGGAGAGTGTTGGAAAAACAGAAAGGACTCCATGCTATGCAAACGCTGTTCAGCAATAGCTAAAACAAATTATCAACACTGGTTTAGTCACAAATGTGAAGTGCAGCACTGCACTGGCTGCTGGGGAATAAATTGGCTCCATCACTGCCAGACCCAGTACAAGAGGTCATCCAAACACATAGCCCTTCATCCTACCTTGAGCTAGAGAATAATGTTAGAAATTCTGTAGCATGAGGATGACAGGATAAGCACCAAGTGCAGTCCTATTCAGTAAGATTTCAGGTGCACTGGTAAGATACTTCAGCGATTGTTGGAAAAACATGGAACTTTCTGGATATATATTTATTCTAGGTGCTTATTGCTCTGTGGGACTCCCAGGAAATGCTGGGACCACCACAGTGCAGAGGAGAGTGTAATCTCTTGATACAGCTGTGTGACAAAAAGACTATTCAACCCTGTTTCACCAGAGAGTTCCCCAGCAGGTTTAGGACTGCTTTAAACCATGAGAGTAACACAAAGTAGATTTAATGCAGCTACTAATAATGAATTAAATCTCCAAAGAATTTCAACTTTTCTGCATTTTGGAAAGAAAAACTTTAGATTCCAAAAAATATTTTGGGAGGACTTGGAGATGACTGTAGTCATTCTATGCGAACACTAAAAAGCCTTAGCCATGACACCATAAGCAAATATAATGGGTACTACGATCAATAGTTCAATGTGTAGGGCACAACCATTTCAATTTTATAAGCCTGTACATGAAAACTATCTTTAAATCAGTTCAGCAGTTGACAGGAAGCAGTATTCCAGTTTAGTACCAATTCAGTGGTTATACAAGTTGCATTTACAGGGTACCTAGCCATTGAATTCTGTACAAACTAAAGTTTATGTACTGAAGAAACCATCTGGGAGAAATCTGGGATATAAGTCTTAAGAACATATAGCTAGGTTCTAAAAATAGATAAATAAAGAGTTGTGCATCTGGCTGAGGTTGGGATACCTTGGGAAGAATACTGTGGCTTAATTTGCTTATTGTTAAAGCATTGGGAATCAAAAGTAGTACGTCAAGATGAGACTCAATGTTTGGCATCGAACTCAATGCAGAGTTATGTCAGTTGTGATATTCATCACCACAGTGCTTAACTTCTGTGGTCCTAAAATAAAACACAGAGTCTAAACCAAATACATAATTTTCCTGTATTTGAATGGAAAATGTTAAAGCAGTAATCACATAATTAAGTCCCTTAGTTAGACTTCTTATACATTGTCAACTGCAAGAGACAGGCTTCTTTGAAACACAGCAAGAAGGCCAAGATAACTTTGGAGCTTCTAATCAATCTGTGAAAGAGTTAGCTCTCTGCATTGTGCATCTGATTTACACAAACTTAAATTCCCCAGTTGGGTGATATAAACACTCTCACTTAATCAGTCCAGACCAGGATTCACAACTGGACTACACCACACTAACTAATGGGATGTCTATAAAAGGTTGTAGTTTAAATACTGCTGATCTTGAGATACGATACCCAGAATTTTGAGTGCATCTCTGTCGAAGGAGGACTCTATGTTGACATCCTCAGCTGACGGTAAGAGCTTAATGTTTCTTTTTGAAAACTGGGCAACAGTTATTTGAGGCAACAGCCTGGCTATTAAAACACTCACTCACAACAAAAGGGAGTTCAGTTTAGAGCAATTGTCAACGTGAGAGAAAATTACATGTCTGTCAGAGAAGTGCCCTAATCAACTGTCTGTTGGCTGTTCTGGGGTACTTGGAGAAGCAAAGTGTTTTGCAAAAAGTATTAAAAGGATTTATAGGCAAGTGTTTCTCCTATTTAAAATAACGAGTAGGAAAGAAAAAGTATCTACATATATCAGCTATGCTTCTAACATCAGCATCATACTGGATCTAGCTTCCCACAAATGCCATTAAGAGTATCTTAAAGATTGTGTGGATGCTCTTTTTGCATGTGGACAGTGTTTCACATGAGTGTTTTCGAAATGATTCCACATGCAAGCTTTGTCATTTCTTTGCCCATGGTTGTAACAGCAGAACCAAATCCAGCTCTCAGGCTTTGCAATATGTGGATTAAATTATTTCACCATTGCCCTTTTCTAGGGTGCCAATGAATAGTTTTGCCTACTCATGCCAGTCAAAGCCGAGACACAGTCCATTCAGCCAGCAGTGACAATCCGCAGACAACAGAGTCTGCACCTGCTCTGATTCTTAACTTAAAGGATGGCTCTGTCTCAGTACAGTTTTTTTCAGTGTTTCCTTAGAGAAGGGTAGCTTCAATGAAGTCATTGTTTCCATCATTAACTTCTTGAATAATTCATTACTTAACAGAAAACATCCCTCTTTGCTCTCTGTTTATTCAATTGTTTGTACATTTCAAAATAAATAAGTCAATGAGTAATACAGTGACTATTTTGAAAAAGAATTTGCTTACCCAAGGAAAAAAAATAATACTTGGCACAATGATTAGGGAACTAAGAAAAAAGAAATTTTATCTTTTCCTTATTTTACACACCACATGAAGTATGCATCTCAAAGAAACAGCTTTGATTACAAATAAATTCAGTGACCAATAAAAGTGGGCAGATTATTTGATGCATAATTATAATCACAATTGGTATGTGATTAATTTATTAATAATGATGTTCCGATTTCCTTATAAAAGTAAGTACAGAAATCTTCTAAGCTTGGGAAGCTAAAGATACAGATTAGCATCAGGACTAGAATTGTCACAAAGATAAGCTGTTTTCCAACTTGCACCAGTAAACAGGCGAGAGGTAATAGATGACATAACTCAGTGCAGCATCTGCTTCGTGTGCTTCCTATGAGTTATGAATCATACACTAGAGGAATCTGGGTCATCAAATTGTACGCCAGGGTTCTGTATCACCAAATTTGTATGGGGTATTTCCTAAGTCCATCCTTAAAGTATGCCAAGGTTTCCACATACTAGTCTGAAGTGACCATTACTGCTTCCTGTACTTTGATTCCTTTCTATTTTAATAATTTTAGGTAAGAGACTTAAATGATATGAAGTCAAATAGTTCAGTAATGCATCCAAAATTATGGGTAATAGGATAATTGGCAAGACCAAGCTGCTGATAAGGCATAAGATAGGATATCTTACTTTATATGGGAGCAAAATATACTGACAGGCTTTAATTCTTTTGAATATGGAGCAGTTCTGTAACATAATCTGTTAGTGTATCTTCCTAAATCATTCTAGAATCTTGTTAGCAATGGTTTGTCTAGCCTAAAAAGATACAAAAGCTTCTTTTACATGAATCTACAGAACAGGAAAAATGTGAAGAAGTGACAAAAGTTAAAATATTACTTCTGTGAATGAAGCCAATGAAGAATACATTACATGTAGTGTATTATGGCAGGAGCACCTCGCTCCCCTGGACGATACCTGGCCACCACCAGTTTTCCACACCCTTTCTTTTGTGCTGTACAGCACTACCACATGGCTGTGACAGGTACAATCATGGCCCCACCACATGTCACCCCCAGTTGTGGGAGTCAAAAGGGCAGGAACTCTTGGACAACAGAAAGGGTCCCCAGTCACTGAGAGGCAGACAAGTTTCTGGACCATGATCATGTATGACCATGAGCCCCAACCCACCAGATTATAAATGGGGCCCCTGACAGAAACCATGTGTGCTGTTTCTCGATGCAATGTGTCAGTGATGGGGAACCTCCCCTGGGGACTGGGATGCCATCCAAAGAGGCTTCTCAGGACTAAGTGCCCTCCCCCCACTTCCAGGTGGGTGACTATTTTTCTACTGGACATCCTTCAGCAATTCCAGGACCCTTTGGGTGAAGCAAATTTATTTTCCAACTAATTCTGAGTGAGAGGCACCCCAATGTGTGTGTGTGAGCGCATGTACACGTTGGATCATCATTCCTGTCCATGTAATAACAATATCCCTGACAGGTAACAGTGCACCTGGAAACTGTTAAATGTTATTGGAGTCTCATTGTGGTTACCCCTGTCATTTGGTAGTTTTGGCCATTGATTTTGGTTGAGAATTACATTTTGCCTGAGTTTGTTATCTGCTTGAAGCTCTTTTCATGTGCCTCCATGACACATGTGCAACATCACAAAAATCAGTTGAACCAGTATGGCCAAACTCGAGCATGGTGGTATGCAACAAGATGCAAAGCCCATAAAAGCTATCTATACATCTGTAAGAGGCTGATCTACTGTTCTGAGGCTAAAATTACTGATGATAAAATACGGGAATCAAGGAATAAGATTCCGATTCTCACTGAAGTTATTAGGATTTTTAAAATTTATTTTTTGGGGACCAGGATTTAATTAAATGAGTTTGCAAATACATGTGTGTATAAATAAATGCAAATATATTCACACAAGAGAACATGTAAGTATCTCTATGCAAGGTAATAAAGAGGATATTGTTAATACTAATGTATTAGCAGTCCTTGGGCAATGAAAATGGAGTAACTATGGGAATGAGTTGAGAGAATTGGGGTCCAACATATTTTTGGAAAATTCATTTTAATGGTGTTCTCATATTACTAATGCAAGTAAAAGTGCCAAACAGAGTTTTAAATAGACTTTCTGCATAAATTATGCTTGTTTGATATTCATAAAAATCTCTTTCTCTTCATATATAAGCAGGAGTATCTCTTTTATAGATCCCTGAAGCATAAAACTACTGAAAGTGGCGGCAAAGTGAGCCAAAAATTGGTCAAAAATACTTTTGAAAAGAGGCTTGGTTTTAAGACACTGGAAACTTCCATATTATGAATTACACATAACATAGACTTTTTCATTTTACAGCTTACAAATGTTTTATGTTTTACATTTCTCAGTTTACATCAAACTATGCAGCTTTTCCTGTGTTTTTAAGTCACATTTTCAAAAGGACCAAAGTATTTCAGGCTCAAGGGGATGGATTATCTAATTTGCTATACGCATTTGGCACTATCCAACACATTGTAGTAGACTGTAATTTCAGTTAGAGTTTGGAAAATCTGCATTATTCATGCATTACAGAGGAAATAATAGATGCATTAAGATTTTGAAAGAAACTCTTAGAGAACAATTGACAAGAGAAAACAAGGAGAAAAATTACTTCAATAAATATTTGTAGAAGGGCAGGTAAGTATGTACAAGTAGAATGTCCTAAAAATATTAATCTTACCTTATGATTTTACAAATTTCTAATTACTTTTAAAATACTAGCTTTTTCTATAAATTTTAACAATTTTTTGCCTGGTTAGAATGTATAGCAAAATATGTAATTGTTTCTCAAAAAGGAACTTCTACTGCCATGTATGAAGATTTAAATACCTCAGTACACAAGCCATTTCATTTTGCAAGTCTATTCACGCTTTGTGTAGTGGCCTCTCACAGCTGGGCCCCTGAGATCTATTGCAGTTGAAGGGAAAGATTAGTCAGAATAACAACATGCTAACACAGTGATGCTAGCAATGCTGTAAGATCTGTAGTTAAACTTGTAATTATGGTAACTGCTATTCAGAAAATCTGCAAATCCTCAGATCATCCTAACTGACAATCCTTTTCTACTAGCGCTCTTAAAATGCTGCAGTAGTGAGACACACTGTCACTGCTGCTGGAGGATTCTGCCCTGGCAATATGTAATCTCATTTTTAACATGCTATTCCTGCTTTTCTCAAATTGCTTGCCAAACCATGGAAGTAGTGCATTCAAAATAGAATACTGTGCATGGAAGAGAAGAGACATGAGGTACTAGAAAGGGAAAATAAAGAAGTAGAATAGAACTAGAATGCTTTGGCTGTCTACTGGACCTTAAGAGACTCAACCCTTTTCTTCTTTTATTGCAATTTTCTTGAAAACGTTGGAATTTTCTTCCAACGCCTTCCATGAGCATCCATTTTGGTCTTCTTTAGGACATCTACTCTAATATGGATTTCTTTCATACAGGAACTATTTGATACAACCTTTGGACCATGTTTGAACAGTTTGATGTTGCTGCTTAAACTGGCTCCCAGGCTCTGCAGTGCAACAACAGCTGACATGTAACAGCACTGATACTAGGACACGTCACCAATGCTATTTTTAAGGTTTCATACAAGAAATGGATTTTATAAGGTACTTGATCAAGGAAACAGAACCCAGCCTCATTTTCAATTGTCAGCAACTTTTACTTGGTGCAGGGTCTTGGGACATGCCCAGGCTTGACTTAACCAGGCTAGGTTTTGCTGTGGTAAAACCTGCTTTCTCAGGACCATGCAAGTATTGGGTAGCCTGTTTGTTCTCAGCTCAGACAGCACCAGCAGGGTTATTGCTGCATGACAAACATCCCCTTCTGTACCAGTAGTTACTGTGGCCAGGGAAAAGTCTAATAACAGCTTGTGGGTGAACATGGCCAAACATCAGCTGGGAATTGATGAGGAAAGAAACAAACACCAAAAGGAGGAAGCAGATTGTTAAGATTATGCCTAAAAGGAATCCTGTGTGGACCCAAGACTGAGGAGGATGATGTCAGGTGGGGACTTCTGGAGTCAGCTGAGAGGGAGCCAGGACAGACTTTGGCAGAAGCCACCTCAGAGACCTCATCCCACCCTGCAACAACAGCCAGGCCCCATTGTTGCTTTTTCTGAACATGTGAGTCTAAGCAGCATTAATAATACCTTTGTTTCATTAGTGGCACTAGTATCCTAAGAGGGACTGATAGAACAGCAAGGTGTCTGCAAGCAGTCCAGAGGGGCCTCCATGACCTCAGCAAAAGCAGCAATAGTGTGCCAGGGAGGGGCCCAGCTCTTCTTTCCCCAAGTCCTGGATTTCCCCTTTCCCCCCCTGACAGTCTTTGGGGCAAATATGCTCCTCTTTTTAACACAGAAGGACAGGAGATTCCCATGTAAACAGAGAAATCAAACGATGGAGTTGGGACCAAAATGTTGTACATCAGAAAGAAAAAGTGTCAGGATTGCAATCAAAAGCTGCTTTTCTGCTGACTCTTTTTTTGCACAAATTATTATGCTAAAGTTCTTGCTGCTTATTTTCTACTTAATTTCTGTATGAATAAGGGATACTCTGTACACATTCCCAGGAGTATTTTAGAGAAAGTCAGATTGAAAATATTTAATGCAGTGGATTTCTAGGAGTGCCTCATTAGAAAGAGCAATACTAATTTTATATTAAAAATTAATTTACTTCTGTTTGAATTAAAACTCAGGATAAATATAGTCTCAGATTTTCTCTTGAGGCACAACAGAAGTTAAATCGTTACTGAACAATTTTGGTATGATGGATCATTCCAATCTACTGCCTTTCCCTTATGGTAGTCCACAGTTTGAGTTGTTATTAAATGATCAGGTGGTTTTTAAAGATCATCTCTTTTTTTCTTTTCTTTACAACTGAAAGCTCTTTTTCAGCATTATTTTTATGAGGCCCAAGATGAAAACAGCACATGAAGAAAACAGAGATGATTGTTATAATTGCAGAAAACAGTAGACTTTATTTTTTTTTTTTTGCTTTTGTTCATTAGATAGTGATAAAAGACAAGAATAACAGGGAGGGGAACCTTTAGTTAGAATGTAGTGAACTTCAGTTTTCTAGACATGAAAGTCTGATGCCATTTCAGCTAAGCTAGCTTATCCCTCTACACTTGCAGTGCCTGTTCTTGAGAACTGCTGGTCTTCTATAGGTCCAGATTGACCTATAGGTAGATGGATGTGTCAGCTACCCTGATGTGTTTGAAAGATTAAGAGATGTAAGTCAGAGTAATTAGCTCCAACTTTGATGTTCATTCAGTGAAGAAAAAGAGAAACTGCCATTACTAAGTTCCACTTGAAATGTGTGGTGCAGCGTTGGAGATCCTTAAGGAAAGTGATTATAACCAACGTAAGAGAACAAAATAATCGTAACAGTATTAAAAGTTAATGTGGGCATCTACACCTCATCTTACTCAGCCAATGTTTGCCAGTATCAAAGTTATGTAGTCCTTAAAAAGCCAAAACTACAATTTATATCTCCCTCTTTTACAAACTGAAAACCATACATCAGCTTGTAATATTTAATCACAATCAACTACATAAACTGATTTAACTATTCTATATAGACCTAAGTGTTGTACATACTTTAATGTTTGTACTGACTTTTGAAGAAGTACTTCATTCTCTGCCAGTTGATGTTATCCCATTGTTATGTGTCTAAAGGGCTGTATTTCCAATGTACACCAAGTCATTACTTTTGCAAGTTGCATTGCTGAATCTTTTTCGAGGTAGTAAGGTACAACTACGTCCTGTAAAAAGTTGTTTGTGACATATAAAAGTAAAACTAGTCACACAAACATGGCAGTCTGAGCTCACAAAATGCCTTAAATCATAAAAACATTTTATTTTCAATTTTCATTAACCTATACTTTCTGTTTCAATTTTCACAAGTTTTCATATGTATTCAGATCCCTTTCCTTTTCCCTATTGAAGATCTGATTATATTTGAAAATTGAAATTTCTAGTTACATCCAAATGTTAATTAATGTTCAGTAGGTGTGGATATCAAATTCAGAGGTAAAAACCAAATTATTCTTGATTCTGTATTCTTGTCAATCAGCTTTTAAATATCCAAGATCCATTCCCAAGAATGCACTCTATATTTTCTTGAAATTAATCTTCAACAACACCTTGCATGGGGAAATCCATATATTTTCATTCTGGTTCCACAACATGGGACAAAATTTAAGCCCCTGATGAGGCCCTCCCCATCCTGCTCACAGCCCAACCTCCTATTTCATGGGGCTGAACTCACCTGCAATGCACATGCCTAGCATGCATTCAACTCATGCCTAGCAAAGTGCAATATCACCAAACTTAGACTTGAAACCTCCTTCCTTCTTTCCCTCCCTCCACTGGGCCTGCAGAACCACAAGACCTGTTCTGTACTCTGCAACATCATCAGACTCCCATCTGGACTTCAGGACTTGGGGACAGAAAACTATGATCCTTGAGTTTCCTCGTGGTAGTCCTTAGTCAAACAAGCAATTGCCTCACCACTGCAAGAACTGCAACAGCTGTTACATAACATGTGCAGTGCAATTTGATTGTCAGGTGCTACAGACAAGTGGGGTAGGAAGGCTGGAAGAGAGTCTGAAAATGCATTTTACTGAATACCCTTCAGTACCCTAGAGCCAGAATGACCTCAGAGAGACAGATTGCTCAGCATGGCCTCCTTAAAGTTTCCTCCTTTCCACATCTTGCCACATCACTGTTAATGTATTTCTTCATGTGTCTCAGATTTCACTCTCAAAAATGCTCACCTTATTCCCTATCTAACTTCAACACTACTCTAATCAGTGACAGCACTCTTCCCTGGTGCTTGCTCAGTCCCTCAGTTCAAATTTTCTTCTCTTCAATGTTGATGACTCCCTGAGGAAACCTAAGTCTTTCTCTCCAAAATTCTTACTGTGTATGTTCTGATATGTTTCTCAAAAACTGCATCCTCTCAGGTTTCTCCTCCACGGCATGTCCTTATGAAATACTTCCACCTTTTTCTGAAATCTTCTCACTCTCTCACATTACCTCACATTTCCTCCCCTCAAAAAAGCTCATTTTGTTACAAGTACCTCAGATTTCTACTCCAAAATGTTACTGCCATTCCCTCTAAATTTCATCACCTTTTTCCTCAAAAAGCCAATTATGTTCCAAGTTTCCTCAGCTTTTTCCTCAGTAAGCTCATTTCTCTTCTGATTTATCTCATCTTCCCCCTGAAATGTCACTTATGATATCTCTAATATACCTCAGTTTTTCTGTCAAAAAATTACTTGAGCTTTTCTCCTCAAAGCATCAGCTCTTTTCCCTCATGGGAAAACTCATGGACATTTTTTTGTGAAAAGCTGAAAATCTGTTCTTTCCTCTAAGAAAAGGGCATGGAAACCCCTCTCAGTGACAAAAGTGGCACACAAAGCCAGTCCCCTCCCTCCAGATGACACAATTTGTCTGTGCTGTAGGGTGTCCACCCAGGCCCCTGCCCAGCATCTGTAGCTCTTGCAGTGCTGGCCCTGAGCATCCTAAGCACCACAAGGACCTGCCTGAAGCCCTTCTGCTCCCCCAGACCACACTGCAGCGTAAGTGAAAAATCCCTTCCTGTATCCTGGGAAGCTACTTACAGGTATCCCAGATGCCTTCCCATGGTAGTCAGGTGGGAGCCCATGTTGGAAGCACCTGAGGTGCAAGTACCAGGTACCACCAAGCCTGATTTCTTGAGCAAATCTGTTGACCATCAATACCACCCTGGAGCTGAAGTCTGAACATACTATTTTGGACCCTGTGCGTGCAAAAAGTGTGATCTCTGAGGTGTACATAGTGAGGAAGCCATTGCTCCTTTGCAATTGCTCTTTTAGACACCCAGCTTAGGAAGAACCCCTCTTCTCTACCATTCCTGTGCAAATGTATGAAAAAAAATGCAGAAAAGAAAATTAAACTGTCCAGACATGAGTTATGATTGTTACCATTCATTTCATAGACTCATAGAAAGGTTTGGGGTGGAAAGGACCTCAAAGATCTTCTAGTTCCAACCCCCATGCCATGGAGAGGGACACCTTCCACTAGACCAGGCTGCTCAAAGCCCCTTCCAACCTGGCTTTGAATAATTTTCCTTCCTAAACCTTCCTGCTTACATTTCTGAAGTTAGCAGGCATTTAATGACTATGAAAATTCAGAAAATGTGGAAAAAGAAGATTTATGCACCCTTTTTCCTTCCCTACTTCTCACACCACATCCTTCCTGTCCCTGAATTTGGATTTGTACCTTTCCTTTCTTTGAAATTCCTGGATAGAAAGACCTGGCAAGTCTGATTACCACAATGTTGCCCTAGTGTTAGAAAGTTGAGCCCTCTATAATATCCAAAGTCTTGAAATAAGAATCATAAAATAAATACAATAAATTTCTATTTAAGTTTCTCTGTTGGCTTGGAAGCCTTTTTAACAAGCCTGCATTTCAACTCTTTCATTGCAAGGGCCACATCAGTCAAGACAGATTCTGAGCTGTACAAACACCTGGGTATGTGCAATGAGCCAGTTCTAACATGACAGATGTCATTTTACTCTTTCCACAGGACAGGCTTTATTTGTGTTGTGAATCTCAGTCTTGAAGAGACTCAAATTTCAGACAAAATGAGTAATGGGCAAGTTACTCGGGCAGCAATGTTTAGTAGCAGGACCACCACGGGAAATAGCAAACTTATTCATCAAAATACATGTCAGTGCAGTCTGACATGCCAACACTACCTGGGACAAACACATATGGTGTTGTGTAAGGGAGAATTTCCTTTCTTGTTTAATGCTGGCATTTGGTTTTCTTTGGAGATGCTTGTTTAATGCTACTTCTGGAGCTAAGACAGGAGGTAAGGCCTCCACAACCTGCTCTGTGAGCTCAGGGGAGACTGGTCCTGGCATTACTGTTTTCTCTGCTTCCTCTGGAAAGTCTTTCTCTAGGGGCTGGAGTGGTGAAGGCAAAGTGACTGAATCCTGGGATCCCCACACATGCTTACAGACACTTGACTTTGGTGTTGGATACCAACATGCCCATCTCCTACTCCTCTATCTGTTTCCTCACTCTCTATCCCTCTGTGGTAAATGACTGTCTATGGGACAGAGGGAGATGCAGTTATTCAATTATCTGTCTCCAAAGAATTACCACCTGGTTTGCTGGCCACCACCTCCCACTTTGGGAAGAACAAATTCCTCCTGGGTACATAAACATCTACACATCTACAGTATTAGTATAGTTCTTGAATTTATCTAAATTTGATTTTTTAAAGTTTCATGGGGTTTTCTTTTTTTTCTTTGTCCTTGTAATTAATTTGTGGGCACAGGCTCTCCTTTTCTGTTTTCTACTCCCGTGTGAAACAGTGATCCTCTGAAGTAAACAGAAGGCTTAGTTTGTTTTAAAATGCAGCATTGACTCTTTCCAACTGGGCATAAAAACCTAATTAATTCCATTTTATTCTTAGCTCTCAATATCCTGCTACTGTTTTTTAACACTGCTTACATTCAAAAATCCAATATTTTTAAAGCAATTTCATCTTCTCACAATCAAACTTCCACATCATTCAGTCTACTTCCAACATTAAGAAAATAAAATTGCATGTATTAAAAAGATCTACCTTGTGCTATATAGAAAGAAAAAGGGAGGTCAGATCTATTTTTCTCTTTAATGACAGGATTTCAGAGTTTTCAGAGTCTGGGGCTGAACCAGCTGTTGCCTATGCCATTGAGGATCCAACTCCTTGTTTCAGTTGTTAGATTCCTTTTTGCAGTCTAGCAAAGCCATAAGGTAGTAAAACCTTTAAATTTGAATTTCCATTGACCATAAGAAAAGGTATATGTCGAAACTAATCAGATTTCTCTTGAACACAAGACAGATTTGGCTTTTGGAGAGAATGACACTCTAAACATTCACAAAGTGGGCTAGGCTTGGGAGGTACTTAAGTTTTGGAGGGTGTATGATGTTCTGAAAGAGAGTGTACTAAACATATGTGCTCTTTTGTAATTAAAACAAACTGTGTTTTGTAACCAAAACAAGCACATCAAACTGTGTTATGGAGAGTACCATTTTCCCTCAAATTAACTTTTTTGGCTGGATCTAGTGCAAAAATAGTATAGAGGGGACAGGAAAAGAGAGGGAGAGGGGAAGTGAAGGATAATGAGGTGTTATGAAGGGAGGGGCAGGGAGAAGAGAGAGGAGGGAAGTGGAGAAGAGACTAGAGTTGGCCAAAAGAATAATAAAGTATCAAGAGACAAAAGCAATTTCACAGAATTTTATTATTTCTAAGTGGCTGAAAGATGAAGACTTGTAAGACTGACAGGTCTTTCTAATAGGCTATAATCTTCAGCAGAGCTAGGAAGCCTTGGGAAAAGCTGCTTTTACAGCAAGTTTGCAATTTGTGCATCTTTTTGGCAAGCTAATGGGCACTTCTAGTGTAAACATTAATTTAAATAATAATAATAATTACGAAATATATCTTGCTCATTAAAAATGTGAAAGTGCAAACTGGAATTTATATTCTTTCTATATTGTTACTGTTATGACATAGTGATTTTCTTACTCACATTTTTTAGTCACAAAAGTGAAATCAGATTGGAAGCCTTATACATGAGTTTTGAATTTAGATGCTCTTTTACAGCTAGAAGATTATTTCTTTATATAAACCTGCCATGTAAGCATTGATTTCATTTGCAGCAGTGCCATTGATTTTAATAGATTTGAAATCAAAAACTCACTGTTTTCTGTGAGTTCTAACTTTCATCACACCGTAATACAATTTCTTTTTCAGTTTATCAGATTTTTCTAATTAGCATTTAATTTTGCAGTTTCTAGTTTTGTTTCATTGTCCAAGGAAAATTTTGGTGTATTTTTATCCCTCGTTTTGTGATACATTAGCTGAAACAATTTCATGTCTTTTCATATTGTGTTTAAATATTGTGTTTTCATATTGTGAATAAAACAAAGTAGCTAGTGCTGTAAATTCCAAATTAATTTTTTTATATAATCAGAGTGACAAAGAAAAAAAATAAATTTCAGAAGAAGATAGGATAAATGTCTTTGAAGTTGTGGAACTTTTTGTTTTGTGCCATAGGCATTAACTTTTGCATATATATTTGCTCTTTTTTTGCAGCTCTTTCTGCAACCTGAAGATAAACTGTTTCAGTTAGCATTTATAAGTGTTTTACCTTTTTAATGCCTTTAATTGTTTTGACTTTCTAAGCTAGAGCTGTCCATTTAAAGTTATTTTTTGAGATAATTTTAATTAAATATATCTTAACTGGTCATGACTTACATTTTAAAATATTTGTAATTGTAAAAAAAGCTGAATGCCCAACCTCAAATAGAATTCAAACCATTACTGGTCTTTCCAGGTGGATATCTGGATAGCTTCAATATGCACTTTTGGTATGCCAGGATGAAAAACTACTTATGACAGTGCAGCTTCCTCAATACAGAAAATATAAAGAATCTAGTTAGAACATTCAGCTGTGAATTTTCTTTAATTAATTGCCTCTTCTGCTAAGGAGAAGTAGAAATTTCTGTCTAGTCTCAGTTGCTGAGGGAAGGAATGTAAATGCATTTTGCAGTGTTGTGGTTTATCTGTTGTGATTGACTGTTCAGTGATTGCTGGTTAATTGCATATTATTAATAAATCGATACATGACTTTGATTCTCATTTGGTGTAAACCACATGAAAAGATCAGCATTATCCCTCTGGCATCCCAGGATCCACAGGTGTTGCCTGTTCTATTTGGTACATTTTAATGGACCCATTGTGCCTGAATCTGTCTTGTATTTTTTAAACCTCACAGTGCTATTTGCTTCTACTATTTCCTGTGTGACCAGATGCTAATCCAAAATTACCCACTGCTTTAAGGAAAACTTACCTAGTTTAAAACAATTTCTTAATAGTTTTATTGAGATTTGGCAATAAATCTGCTCACTCTTTTTCCACTGCATTCACGACTTCATCAGCCTCCATTCCCCCCTCAGCCTTCTCATCCACAGATTGAAAAGTATGAATGCTTTCAGGGTCCTTCTGTAAAGCAACTGCTTTTTCCCTTTCAGTGTTTTAATTGGCCTTCTGTACCTTCTCCCCACTCACTGTGTTTCATTAAACACATGCTGAAAATACATGTGAAAATAAATTTTAAAATTGAGTTGAAACGTACACTGCATGCTACAATTTATGCAGTAAATGAACAGACATGGAAAATATCTTTGATTTGTCTCTGGAAGCCCTTGCTCTCTTCCTTGAGTTAAAAAACACTTAGTGAATACACAGGAGAGAATGACAGGATTTGAGGGGGAGAAAGGCCATAACAGCTAGCTGGGAGAAGCATAAAGGATGATAAAAGTACCTAGTTTGATTTTTAGTTAATCTTCATAGTTGATTGGATGGCTCACCTTAACCTTTTGCATTTTTCATTAAGGTTTATTTTAGAAGCTATAAACAGAAAAGTTTATTTCTATTACAAAATTTTTAGTTAAGCAAAATTTCGGGAAGGCGAGTTAAAACAGATATCTTTGAGGATCGTGATTTTAAATTCTGGATTATAGCATGTGTCCTGTACTCCAACTTATTTTTCTAGCATCTTAAAGGCGCAAGTCTGAGTGAGTTGGCTAATTAAAAATCTTCAAGCAAAGAGTAGATATGGAGTGGTGAGTGGCAACTAAAATCAATCTCTCATATAATGCAAAGGCTGAAGGAAAATATTTCAGCTTCAAAAACCATGATATAAAGTGTAAAAAAGCTTTTTTAAATAGGAATTCTGTATTGAAAGAAACATTTTTGCTTAATGCAAAATTTATCCAGCCTGAGAAGAGTAATCCAATTCACTGGGAGGTGTTTATTCTCATCTTTGCAGTTTCCTGTAGTGTGATAGTACTGGATGAACAACAGTATCAAAATCAGGGATGAAAACAGACGCATTTCCTTTATCAGTGAACAACAAAGAGAACAAACAGGAATAATCAGCCCAGCTTTGGACTGGACTCCAACTGAGAGAAGTTTGAGATGTTTACTGCTAAGAGTTGCATCTGGAGATTGCCCCTGAAGTAGACACTGCAATTACTTGATTATTGTGCAGTAATTTCAAACACAGTTCTCCAGCCAGGACTTCTTTTATTTTGATTGCCTATGGCATATATAACATGAATAACTGTCTTCTGTTGTAAGGTGAATAATAAGATTCCTAGGTGTTTTTTACACTCCTAATACACAGAGACAATATTAAGAGTCATAGACAGTGGCTTGTCTGTACCTTTCAATTCCACATCTATTTGAAAAAGCTGTTTTTTCTTGTCTTTTCTTTGGCTTGTTTATATATTTATCTAATGAAATTATTAAGGCTGTCTTAGCTGTTTAGGAAAACTTAAAGATAAGAGGGGTATATGCTAAAAGTATATGCTAGAAGTTGCTGTGACACTAAATGGAGTAGATGAAGAGTAATTTCCGTAGTAATTTATTGTAAGACCTTGCCATCTCCATTTTGGCAGGTTGTCAGAAGTGGTTAAATGACATTAGAAGCCCAAACTCAATTACAGATGGAAAGATGTAAAAAAGCAATTCTCTTTCCTTGGCCAGTGCTGCTGACTTTCTTCCGTGTCACGACCAACCAGTAGGGAGCATGATGTTCCTTATAAATTCCTGTTAGGCTGAACAAAGACACCAGTCCTGTGTCAGGGAGTTCTTATGCTTTATTGTACAATTTTCTTAACTCCAGCAGCTAGCACCTTATTTAGTCTCAAATGTGCTGGCTAACAAGCCCTTAATTATCACAACACACTTCAACAAGCCCCAAATCCTCACAACAAACCTCAATACAGAGTACAGGGTAGACTATTATAGCTGCACTTTGCCCAGACAAAGCAAGGGAGGAGGGAATAAAGGCAGAAAAGGGAGAAAGGGAAGGAAGATCACCAATCTTTAGACCTTGCATTAGTCCTGTCGCATGGATGTTCCAGAACAGGGGTAGAGAGACAAAGAGAGGAAAATAGAGCAGGGGGGACTAATCCACTTCCTTTATAGTTAACCTCGTAAAGTACATTTTTCACATCACTTCATTCATGCATGTACAGCCAACCCTTTAGAGCCCTTCAGGAAGTGAGTCAGGGAAGGATGGGGGGGGATGACTGAGCATGAGTCTCAAGGTGGGAAAGGATGTTGGCTCAGAACAGAGCTGTCCCACCTCCGCAGGACTGTCTCTTCCAATCACAAAAAGTTTGAGAAAAAACATGCTTATCCTTGATTCTCCACAAGTATTCTTTCTTTCACTCTTACCATACAAGTATCTCAGCCTGTCTCCTCCTCATCATCTTAACACCTCTTTTCTGTGGCAGAAGTTGCTTCTCTCTTGTATTTGTTTGAGGATGTGTCACTAACAAGTTTGTCCTTTGGAAGATCCTTGCAGATATAATTCTAGTGTATCTGAGACGGAAAGCACAGGTCATTTTGGGCTTCAGAATAAAAGGTAGTCTGTAACATTATTTAAGCTTGAGTTAAAGACCATGTTATGAAAAAAATTCTAATGAATCAAATACTTTCAAGCCCACAGTGGTCAAATCTCTCTCTTTTTTCTTTTTTTTTTTTCATATGTAGTGGATTTGCTTAAGTAAATCCAGGATTAATTAGATATTGGGATATATTTTACTGTTTGAGATATATTGCTGGTCTAAATTTTATAAGAACTCCAGCTCTATTAAGTACAGAATGCCTGATATCTGATAATGCCTTTAGAATTCCTGAGCTTATTTAGGTTTTACTGCTGGCAGCCTAACTTATAATGACTGCCAAAAGAAAATCTTAGGATCTTTTGAAATTGAGTAGCTGGTTTGAGAAAGTTCAGCGTATTTTACCCTTAGAAAAGCTAACAAGGTTAAGAAGGAATAAAAAGAATAATATTGAATTATCTGGATTCCATTCATTAAATTGACTGATTTTATGCTAATGATTTAAAAGCCATCTTTTCTTACATAATTTGCTCCAGTCCAGCTAATTTAAACTTTAGTTAACATGACTGCAAAGTATGCAGTTTTATTAAAAGGGCTGTACTTGAAAATACTTAATCAATTATGTTTCATTTCTTCCCCTAAAGAGAAGTGTCATTTTACTAAGGTACATATTCTATCAGGTTAATTATTTATTGATGTGAGAGACTGAGATAAGTAGTTATTGGGTCAAAACAACCAAAGTGTTTGTGTGAGAGAGGTCAGGGAAAGTTCTGCAAAAGTGGAATGGTGCAGTGCCCCACATGCTGCCCCCTTAGGAACTTTCTAGTCCAGCTGTCAGTCACTGGCACATCAGAAGCAATGTCCCACCCCTGGAGCCCCAGTCTAGCCCTAGAGTGGCTATCAGATTCCAAGCCCCACCTGGGGGTGTGGCTAGAGGAGGTCGGAACAAATAAAAACCATTGCACAAAGATGCATGTGGTCGCATCACTATTGTACTTGGATTTTATGGCAGCAGAGACCAAGCTTGTTCCAAGGGTGGCAGCTCTTCTCTCTCTCTTTCTCTTTTCTGCTCTTGATTTCCTCTTCTTCATATCTGGGTAAGTTAATGTTTAATGGGTTAGAGTTGGCCAAGTCAATGTTTTATTTTGATGGAATATTTGCTTTAAATTTTGCCAAATTCCCGATCTTCTAAAGCTTGCCAGTAGAAGTTTCTTGTTTAATTTCCTGAGTACGTTGTGGAGTTTCTCTTGTGCACCTACCTCAGGGTATTAAAAAAAGCCTAAGCCCCTTTAAATAAACTCCTCAAGTGAGGACCTGGGCTTTACAGTTGATTTTAAACTTGTTTGGGTGTTCTCTGCAGAGAAATAGATTGACAGCTTCAAAGACTTTTCTTTACTGGTGCACTTTGGTCATAAATATTCATATACACTTCCTGATTTATTAAATGTCAATGGTTACTATTCATTTCATCAAGCTTACTTTTTCTGAAGGTACGTTGTGTGAAAATGTGTGTACTTTAGCTAAAATTATTTTGCACTTTTACAATAATTACAGTGATTTCTCTTGTGACGACATCAAAACTGCTTTACAAATATGAATTAAAATTTACAAAACCTTTGTAGAACAGCAAACAATTGTTATACATGTTTTCAAAGTGAATACTCTGAAGGACATACTGTAAGTGATTTGTCTAAGTTCAAACAGGGTATCAATATGAATGACAAATTCTCACCCTAGCTTAATTAGTAGATCATAGTCCTTGAGTTCTCTTTAATGGTATAAAATCCAATTTGTTTCTGAAAAGTGACTGTAAAAACAACTGCCATATTTATGAATCATTGCTTCTATGAATATTCCTACCAAACTTTTGCCATATTAAGAGTTAATTTGAGGGCATAGCAAATGGCATGTGCTAAATTGTCTCTAAAATAAAGTAAAATGACCCTTTCTTCACAATTAATGCAGTTAGCAATGCTTTTTGTAAAGAGGAACATCTAAATGGGACCATGTAATTCAGGTCCAGACACTTATTGCTGGGCAGAGCTTTCAAGCTATTTTGCTAGGTCATCTGAAACATAATATATTAAATTCAAGAGACAATAAAATACGATATCCAAAATCTGTAAAAAAACCCCATGTCCTCTTAAAGCTAAAGATTAACCGTTCTTGTTATTAAAACAAATAGCCAATGTACCCTTCACAAGAGCTCATCTGTCAAACTCCTTAAAAACTTTTTGTTCCTCTAGTCCTTAGAAATTCAATCCAATAGGCAGAAGAAGTGTACCTGTGCTAAGTGTTGGGTCTTTCCGAAGAGATGAGCTAGTTTAATCTCTGTGAGACTTTCAAGGAGGACACTTCAGAAAGGAGGATGTTTACTAGTTGCTAGTTTTTACTGCTACAGGAAAGATAGGCATTTTACTGTTAGCCCACCTATTTAATCATGCTGTGTTATGTATGTATTTTTTGAATGTGTATTGGTTTATGCTGTCAATTCAAGGTGTCTTCCTTTGCAGAAATACAGAATGCAAGGCCTAAAACTATCCTAATGTGGGGTAGAGAAATTTGCCAGAAGAACATTCTTCCATGAACCTGGAGTCTGGCTAAGTTGTAAGGGAGTCTCTGAAGTCTCATTTTCAGAAAAATCCCTTTCATTATGAAAAATACATGAACAAAATGGCATGTCCTTGAAACTATTAGCATTTACAAACCTCTTTTAAAAGTCAAAATCCCTATTCGAATTTTTATCACAAAATATAGTGGGGCTACAGACCCCATGAAATGGAGTACAGCTCCTCTGAATAATTGTCAATATTATGTCAGTATGTGAAGCTGTAAACTCAAATCTGGAAAGTGATAATTATTTCTTTATTATTATATAATTTCTTATCAGTGATTAGCCACGCTTCCCTTTAATATTTCTTCTTGTTTTGATTGGCAATAGAAATATGATAGCAGATAAATATTACTTTGTTTGCATAAATTCACTGAATGAATACAGTGCTTGAGTATATTTAGTCATGCTAGGAAACCTCTCAATTTTTCTTATAAAGGGTAATGGTTTTGCTTGTTATTCACATTTCATATTATTTCCTGGCTCTCATCTGGCTATGATTAAGCATTGCAAATACAACAACATCTCCTCGGTAAAAGATCAATTAAATCTTTTTCATAATGTTCTTATTACCAATTTAAAATCAGTAAAAACATTGTTCTGTGTATATGTGAAAAAAGCGCCATAGTAATATGGATCAACCCCCAAGAACTTTGAAGACAAATCAAAGTGCAAATCACTTAAAAAAAAAGAGAAAGGAAGCTCTCCATCCTGCCATGAAGTAGGATGATTCCTTCCGCACCTGTCATGATTTAGGAATGGTACTCCCCAATTCAATGCCCCCATCAAGACTTTCCAAACCATGCATTGCTGTCTCGCTCTCCAGATTTCTCCTTCCCCTCCTCCCTGTAATAGGCTGGAAAGGAAAATTGGAAGTACAAAAGCCAAAGATCGTAGGTTGACATGAGGACAATTTACTGGAAAAAGCAATGAGGTAAGAAAACAAGCAGTAACAGCAACAATACAGATGACAAAGGGTTTAAGAAAGAGCAATTCAGACAGGGACCCAGAGACACCAGGCAGTACTGGATGGCTCCCTTTGCCACATATCCTCCCACCTTCTTCCTGGGACAGAGTTTCTTTCCCCTTCCCCCGGGAGTTGTATGAGGTGGTACAGAGTAACTTCCAAGTCCTAGCCATGCCTCTTCCTTGCTACTTCAAAAATTAACGCTGTCCTGGCTGGATCTAGATGTTTCCCTATGTCTCTGTGCTAGACACTTCATAGGTAAGCTTTTAACAGACCTGGTTAAAATAACTGGATTGAAGTAAAAAGATGTGTTGCAACATGGGAAATTCCAATTAGAAACAATGAAAAAGTTGTCCACTCTGAAGGTGGTCAAACACTAGAGCAGGGAGCTGGGGTGTTTGTGGAGTCTCCATGGATGTAGTTAGTGAGGTGTAATTGGACACAGCCCTGAGCAACTTGCTGTAGTTGGCCCTCCTTTGAGGAAGGACTTGGGCTGAAAGATCTCCAGAGGACCCTTCCAACTTCACAGTTCTGTGGTTTTGTGATTCTGTTTACCTATCCAGGCATATTATTGCTCTGTGTCTGTGTTCTTGGGTCACTTTTTACTTTTGGAAATAAAAAACAATCCAACACCTTCGGCTGGACAGTTCTTACTATACTTAATTCTGTGGGACTATGATCTAAAGATGAAGCTAACTGATATGAAAAATGTCCATCTCCTTTTACTGAAAGCCAAAGAAACTTACTGTCCTAAAGACTCATTGTTATAAAGATGTAAAACCATTCCTATGCCTTGACTTGCATGTGTTTTAGTAGTATAAAAACAACAGGGATGAAATTAGAGTAAAGCAGGATAATGAAGTTTTCCTTATGTTAGCAGTAATGAATGTATTTATACTTGTTATCAGTATGTACTTGGAACAAGATGAGTCTACCTGATAGATAAAGAACTGTGATTTGTTTTCAACAAACAAAGAGCTGGCTTTGCCTGTTAATTAAAATGTAATGTCAACACTAATGGAGGTGTTTACAAAACACAGATTTGATATTTAAACTGAAAGTATGGACCATATATACTGTGCATTGCTTGCTTATCTAGAATCTTACAAAATGAACAAATACAAAAGTAAAATAGGGGGAGAGAGAACAGCTACTTCAGAGCTAACTGAGGAGAAGAACTGAAAGAGGGGTAGGATGGTAAGGATCACACCTGAAAGGTGATTTTCTGACATTTTAGTGAACCTCTGAGTAATTGTGTAAAACTTTGGGCCTATCCTAATAAACTCTTCTCCATCTTCTGATTTCAGTTTTGCCTTTTGATGGATTATTTGAGCAGACTCGAGAGCTGGAATTCTCTCTGAGAAACATTGTCCTGATCATCTCTCTGCTGGTAGCTGGAAAGGACAGTTGAATTCAATAAGGAAAAATAACAAGTAATTTCTTAATATCTTGAGAGGTCAGGAAGTTCGTATTGCAATTGTCTTCCTTTTGCCTCAGGATAGCAAAGTGACCAAGAAACAGTTTCTTCTGCTGGTTTTGCAGAGAAGAAGCATGAAATGTTGATAGAAGAATGTACCAGTTTTTATCAACGTCCTCTCCTGTGTGTCTTTTTTTTCCTTTGTTTCTTCAAGGGATACCATACTGGTAATAGCTGAACAGTATGTGAACATTTCTATGCTCTTAAAAAAAATATTTGGGAGTAGATGTGTGTGTATTTGTGTCTTTCTTCCATACTAAAGTCTTCATTACATGTTTTGGTCTTAAGGAGAGGTTTCTAAGTGCCTGGTTTTTGTATGAAATGAATAGTGGAAAAACTGCAGCATAAACAACAGTGACACCACAAAAACCTGGCATTAGTGATATGCAAATACTAAAAACTTTTAATTCCTCTGAGCTTCATTCCCAATATGCCCAAATTTTTGATATGTCATCTCTTTTTAGGTTATAAATAATACTTTTTATTAGTTTACAAGATAACCTATACAATGTCTAATTAGTTCCTTTTCCTCTTGTGTTTGCCTACTATCCTTGCATGGCAGAAAAGTCACAGTATGACTAAGATATGTTTTAGAATGCCAATTCCATTTAAGTGCACACTTAAACCCAAAAATGCAGACTAATTTCAAGCTTGGACTAGGGCATAATTCTTTTGTGAATAGAGCATTTCGTTTTACAGAAATAACTGTAAAAATAACTGGATGTTAGGACAGCTTAGGAATGTCCATATAGATATATTAAAAGAAATATTTTATACTTGCAAACCTTTGTATCTTCTAAAATAGAAGCATAGTATGAGTCGTGTTCAATGCATCGGAAGTATGTCTATTCTTTGTCAGACTGCCATCTCCTGCATTCATCTCATCCTTTTCTCAAAGTCCAAGTGCAAAACAACATGTGTCAGATGGCCTTCAGATAAAGATAAGAAACCAGCTCATACTGTGGGATACAGAAAGGAAATTTAACTCTTTCATGTATTACATCTTTCTTATTCTTGACCAGTACAAGATTTTCCATTTTTGACACATTGATTTTATAGACTGTGTATGAATAGTTTCTTTTAATGCTATTTCCCATGAGTTGCAGCCTACATTTTCAAGAATGAGAAGTGATTTGGGGTTCTTTTTTTTTTGGAAAGCCTATTTTTGAGATATCTGTAAAAGAGCCTGATTTTCAAAAGAGGATTTAGGATTTGCCCACTAATTATACCAGAATGTTTCAAAGAATTTTGAGAAGGATTGAATAGTTCCAAGTCAGTTTTTAAAATTATAAAGGTGAGGTGGTTAGGAGCAATCCGCTCTCACTCATGCTGTCAAAGACAATATAGCTGCCTGGCTCTATAAACATGACAATGAGAGATCCTTGCTACATTAGAAATAATGCAAAGACCGGTAGGAAAAGTTGTAGGACAAGAGGAAAATCCATACATTAAAAGTATTAATAATTAATTATTCAGTGTTCTCTTGTTTTCAAGAGGCATAAAAATTAATTCTGCAATGACTTATTTTAATCCATCCCATCAATGAAAAATGTTACATACTCACTGGAAAATGCAGAATTTGCACCCCATCCATTTTTATCCATCCATCCTATCCTTCTATTTTCATATTTCTGCCCACCAATCTTATACTTGACAACCTTCTCCAAAATAAATATATTTAAAGTACATTTTAAGATGCATCTTCTCTGAAAACACAGTGGGTAGGAATCATGCTTACTGTACTTTTGTGACAGCTCTTTTGAGCATCATGAAGTGTCACATTATGGAACCCCATTCTGGTCATGAAAAGTCCAAAGACAAAGGTCTTGTACCACTCAACCTAGTTTTTTTCTTTATTTACATGCAAAAAGATATATTATTCTAGATATTTTAATGTCATGCATTATTAAAAGCATAAGCACCACAAGAAAATTAAAAAAAAAATACTTAGTTATTTTGTGGCACACTATGTACAAAGTGCTGCCACAAAAATGTGAATTTTTATTCTGAAAATCATAAAATCATGGACTAGTTCAAGTTGAAAGGGATCTTTAAAGGTTATCTAGCCCAACCTCCTGCAAAGAGCCGGACCATCTTCAAACAGCTCAGGTTGCTCAGAGCCCCACCCAACATAACCTAGAATGTTTCCAGGGATGGGCATCAACCACCTCTCTGGGCAACCTATTCCAGTGTTTCATCACTGTCCTGGTTTCAGCCAAGGACAGGGTTAATTTTTTGCAGTAGCAGTGAGGATGTGTCTAGGTTGTTGTTCTATACCACTTCAGGTTATCCTTTGTGGGTGGAAGTAAGGGATTCGCACTTCTGAGAAGAAGGAGCCTGGCTTGGGTTGGGAAGAAAAGCATGGGCACAGAGGGTCCATTGGCAGTATTGTTCATCGTCTCAGGATCCCACTGTGTCAGTTCAGGCTTGGTGAGCGTCTTTTGCATGTGAAGCACCCTCTTTTTTTATGCTTTTGTTATTAATATTGTTGCTGTTACCATTCATTTTCTTACCTCATTGCTATTTCCATAGAGTGTTCTTATCTCAACATGTAATCTCTGCCTTTTGTCTCTCTCATCAGAGGGAGTAGGGGGAGGGAAGTGGGAATGCCATTCCTAAACTACGACAATCACCCCCATTTTAAAATCTTACTCCTTATATCTAATCTAAATGGATCCTTTTTCAATTTAAAACCATTAACCCTTGTCCTATTGCAGCAGACCCTGCTGAAAAGTTTATCTCTGAAAGTTTCTTATCAGCTCCCTTTAAGCCTGAAAGGCTTCAATAAAAGCTTTCCCAGAACCTTCTCTTCCCCAGGCTGAACAACCCAAACTCTGTCACCCTTCTCTTATAGCAAAGGTGTTTAATCCCTCCAAATGTTTGTGTCTCTCATCCAGACCCACTCTACCAGATCCATGTCTTTTCTATGCTGAGGACCCTGGAGCTGGATGCAGCAGGGCAGAATCACCTCCCTTGATCTTCTGGCCACATATGTTGTGATCCAGGCTAAAATACATTTGGCTTTCTGGACTGCAAGCGCACATTGATGCCTCATGTCCAGTTTTTAATTCATCAGTAGCCCCAAGTACTTTGCAGGAAAATCTTAGAAGTAGAGGTTAAAGCAACACTATTTCTCTGGAACAATCATATTTTTAGTGAGACCAGAATCTGCCCCAAGAAAGGAAATTAGGGAAATGTAGTTTTAGTTTCTCAGTGCTGTCTGAATAGGCCTGTCAGAATCTGACAGTGTCTGCTAGGGATTAATAACTCTAAATTGCATATCCAAAAAGAACAAATAATAAGAAAGCTTTAAAAATTTACTTTAGTTTTTTACATTTCAGAGGAAATCAGCTGATGTTATGACAATAGAGTACATTAAGGGACCTGACAGGCAAAATGGCAGATAGAACAAACAAGTAATTCTGAACAGGGTTTGGTTTTTCTAAGTGTTTCATTTCACATTAAATCTTTATTAATATTTTGTGAATACTATAGCCAAACTGATATGAAAAACAGGAGAAGTGATGAAGTGGGAAAAAAATGAACTGAGAAATCAGAGTATTCTGAGTATCCTTTTCTGTACCTAGAAATATTTCGAGATAGTCGTGCTACCAGAATTGACTTCACCTGAACCTATGGTCCTTTCCTAAAATAAGAGAAAATGTGCACAATGATTCTTCAGGAAATTTCCTAATTTAATTATAAATGAGCATGCTAAAAGTTAAAAAAGAGTTTCTTTTACTCCTGACACAGGAGGTTCATGACCTTGGTTTGATTGAGAGTTGAGTAACTGAATATAATGATATGTGAATGCAGGATAATGAAAACAAAATAGAGTGTGATCAATCTTTGTACAGATTAAGATGTGACAGCAGGTGGTGCTGCTGCTGCTGCTGCCGCCGCTGCCACCCCACCCCACCCCATTTACCTTTTCCCCCCACCACACTATGATCTGAGAAATGCTTATTACACCTCAGCCTTGACGAACAGCACCTGGGCTGAGGTCCTCTTCAGCTCATCAGAAACACTGTCTTTTCCCAGGAACTTATGCTGTCCTAACAAGCACCTGCTTTTATTTTAAACAAACAGCCTTAGAAACTAATTTTTTTCCTGAATAAGAACCCAAGTCGAGTAATATTCACGAGTAATATTCAATATTTAAACTGTCTTAGGTTACAATGTAA
>VZTN01003836.1:0-29979 GCA_013400515.1 Erpornis zantholeuca
ATGCTTAGGCCTCTGGTGCTTCTTCCTGAATTGGAATGTCCAAGGAGGCTTATTCCGTGTTGTAAGCAGAATTACACTGTCTCCTGTAAGCCTGCTCCTTATACAGTCCCTTGTAACTTTGCAGGTAGAAGTGCAGAATTACAGGCCTTGGTTCAAATCTTTGTAAGGTGGAGGGCTTTTTTTCTAAGCCATTTAAAGCAGGGGGCTTTGAGGATTTTAACACTGTTCTTCCTACAACAATGCATCCATTGTATAGTGTAAACCACTGACTGTGAGCAGTGTCAGTCACCTCCCTGCAATTTCAGGGTCTCATAAGAAAATGGCTGTTAGTACAGCAGCAGCAATGTGGAAAGGACTGTCAGTTTAAAATGTAATTTAGAGCTCCACATGGAACAGGGCCATTTGATTTGTGTGTGCTATGGACAAGAAATGCTGTTGGTGGTGGGAGGTTCTTGTGCTTCCTCTGTTTCCACACTAACCAGGGACGAGATTGGCCTCCTGAGGAGACATTTATATGCTCATTTGCCAGTCTTGATGTTCAAAACATTTCCCACTGTGTACAAAGGAACAGCCTGTAGCTTAGCATTGAGCTTTCTTACTATTCCTTCCCTTTGCTCAGATGCCAGGGAACAAAATCCACATGGGAAATGTCTACCCCCAGTTCTGCCTTCCCATCCCCTCTCTGCAGTCAGGGAGAGCAGCAGTATACTGTGTTGTTAACTGCTGTTTCTAGGCACGTAAGGAACGAAGGAAAAGGAAGAGGAGCCACTGACCAGTGAAAGAGACGGGGACTTGCAGCCAGTAATGAAACATCACAGCTGATGGACCTTTTCTGTGACAGAGGTGGTGTCCCTGAAGAAGCCCACCTGGACTCAGAGGGTGGCTTTGTTAGGGTGATGGTCAAGAAAGAAAGGGAAGTTGGCATTTATGATGTCTCAGGTGTGTTTGATTTGCACATAGAGAGCTTCTCATGTGCTTCGATAGTGTGCTGTGTTTTTGGAGGACAGAGCCATCTCCCAAGGCCTGTGGAATCAAAATAAATGTGATGGGCCAGAACACCTCAAGAATTTAACAATTCTCTGCAGGATTCTGGAAAATGGGCAAGGGGCTTATTTTGAAAGGCACTTGCTTTCTCATTCTGCTGAGATGTTAATCCAACCAGAAGGTGGAAAAGTCATGAGGTGACATTATCCTTGTGCTATTAGAGCTGTGTTTCAAATACATCTTTTTCTCTGTAAATAATTTCAGCAAAGCTTTGAGGGGGATCTAAAAGAAAATCCACACACAAATGTATGTATAAAATATATTCGTGTGTGTTGAAATAGAACATAAATATTTTGATATATATACACGTGCATTCATGAAATACATAATAAAAGCTCTATTTAATGAATAAAGGACATTGATGAATATGTTCATCTTCCTGTAAAACCCACACTTGGAGAAAGAACTAAAACTAGCATACTCTTTTTCTTCAGCAGTCATCAAGCATTTCAGGACATGAACAGTCAGAGCTGTCCTGCTGAGATTTGCTAATAGTGTGTGCTATGTGTTCACTCATGTCATTACAGCTTTCCTGTAATTCAAAACTAAGTCAAGTTGCAAAAATACCTGCTACCTGTCTGGCAAATCATGTGATGGGAGTATGTGCAGCAGGGCAAGAGGGAGTACTGGGACAAAATGAGCAGTAACTTGTTTTTGCTACAGTGAACTTAATGTCAACTTGACATCCTGCAAATCCGGGTGCTGCCTATATAAAAATTGTGTAGATAACCTCTGAGAAAAGAGCTGCTAAACTGCATGATTNAAATCTGTTTTCATCATAAACCAAGATTTATTCTTTGTTCTCAAGTTTTAAGCAGACTTAGTCTCGCTGTTCCAAAATTTGCTTACACAATTTTTCAATCATGATGGTGTCAAAAATTGAAACACTTTAGCTATTTGGCACTTTCAACTTCATGTCCATGTTGTGCAATCTTTAAGTTTGACAAAGGTCTGAAAGAAATCTACCAAAAAATCTTCATTATCTGTTTTTACTAGTATTCATGTGGCCTAACTACCTGTAATTTACTGCCTTTTTATTTCACTTAACTTCTGAACAACCATGCACTTTAGGGTTTGTGTCAAAAAGTACAAGTAAAGAGGATGGTTGTATTCTTCAGACCAAGCTGTACTTGTTACTGTCAACGTTTTTTGGGCAGTGATCACCAGGGGCTGCTGCTCTTCAGTTCCTGCTTGGGATCTAGACATTGGACTGAGGCCTTGGAAAAGGGAGGTTATTTGTGTGCCCTTTAGGAGTGTTGGATTCAAGTCTGTGGAAGCAGAAAGGAGAGAGCTTAATAAGGTGCATGCTTATGAAAAGTGTTCATATGGAGAAAGTTACAGCCCTTGTATACATCAGTAAATATATGCCTACTTAAAGTCACCTTTGTTCTAGGGTCAGGGCACTTAAATGGACAACAGTTTCACCTTTTTTCCTGTTGTTTTTTTATAAAAGGATTAAAAGTTCTAGGGATGTAGCAGAAACAGAAGTGTTATTAAATTGAAATTGTGAATGATTTCCTGCTTTTGTTTGGGAGAACTTCCCGTAACTCATCATTCCTGAGGGCAAACATGTCAGTTAGTACTGGACCTTGCATTCTTTGAGGGTGCTCACTTCTGAATAAAACTTTTCTCTGGACTGAAGTTTTGGGTAAGTTGTATTTTCCAAAAAAAGTCTAAAATCACTTTATAATAATATTACTTTAAATAGTGCTGTGGGAAGTAAACCCAAACAAATTTTCCTGTGCTCTATCAAGGTCCTCACCTGACTAACAGTAAAAGAATGCATCCACACAAGACTTACTTTTAAATAAGGATAAAACAAACCCAGCCTCCCCAAACTGCATAGTCAACCACATTGCAAATTGTCCAATCAATAAAACAAATGGTTAATTTTTAATAGGATCTTAAAAGCCCTCTCAAACTTGATCCATATTTCCATAAACCTGCTGGAGGTAAATTTAAAAAGGAACAATTATTTATTGAGGATGTTCCATTATGGCTGTGTACCTGTGAGTGGGAAATGAACCTGCACTACAAAGCCAGGGTTTAAATCTGTTCCTACACTTGACATTCCAGCATAATTTCTGATTGACAAAGTAAATCTGTAATATAAGTGTGATTTTCAGCTGTTTTATTTTTAGTGCTGTTTCCACTTCAGGTGTTTACTGAGGTAAATGTTGAGGCATTTAAGGAAGGAGGCAAGATTACGAGTTTTGATACAAAGCAGGCCTTAGAAATCAACTCATTTTTATCTTTTTTTTTTTTTTTTTTTTTTTTTGGNNTTTTTTTTTTTTTTTTTTTTTTTTTTTTTTTTTTTGGGTAACTGAAATGAATACTTAGTGTGATATCAGACCTAATTAAGAGTTTTAAATTTTTTTTTCACCAAGATGTTCAGAGTGGAATGAGGGTGATGCAATTTAGGAAAATTATTTCTTTTGGGAATTATTCAGGCTCCAGACTACTATGCCATAGTGCATGGCAGGTTTCAACATTACCATTCTTCATTACAATTAATTAAATGTACATTAATTGTGACAAGAGGAGTCTGACTGAGGAGTCTTGGTTATATTTTGTATTAGGAATGACTGCAGTATTTAGGAATTACAGCTCTTGGGAAGCACTGTGGGTCACTGTGGGAAAATATATCTTGAAGCTGAACATGAGACAAAGGATTAGAATCTTGTCTATGGCCAGATTAAATATTTGATTTGAAGGATGTTGATATGCTTGGTTGTTTTCATCCAAAGCGTTAGAGCAAAACAGACCAGAGGGCTGCAGCAGCTCTCCTGTGAAGACAGGCTCAGAGAGTTGGGGTTGTTCAACCTGAAGAAGGGAAGGTTCTGGAGAAACCTCAGAGCAGCACCCCAATACCTAGAGGGGCCTGGAAGGAAGCTGGAGAGGGACTTTTTACAAGGGCATGGAGTGATAAGACAAGGGGGGATGGCTTTAAAGTGAAAGGGGGGAGATTTGGGTTAGATACTTGGAAGAAATTTTTGACTGTCAGGTGGGTGAGACACTGAAACAGGTTTTCTAGAGGAGTTGTAGATGCCCCATTCCTGGAAGTGTTCCAGGCCACGTTGGATGGGACTATGAACAGCCTGCTCTAGAGGGAGGTGTCCTTGCCAATGGTAGGGGTTAAAATGAGATGAATTTTAAGGTCTCTTCCAACCTAAGCCATTCTATCACATTATTTATTAATATTGTTTGTAGTCTGTGAAAATACTAGGAAATAAGTAGATTAAATCTATCTGGAATATATGGAAATAATTTTAATAGGTAACAATAGGTACTGGAATATTCCATAGAACGGATATTCTATATTTCTTTAAGTTTTCATATTTTGCATCTCTGTGAGATTTAATGCAAGATGTGTTCAAGGCATTACTCTTAAGTTTCACGACCTCAGCCACTGAGAACATTTTCCTGCAGATTTTCTCTATTACATTGCCTACCTCCTCTGAGAGACTCAGAAGCTGTTAGATTAAAAGGAGCTGTTGTGAGTGTAATTCCATTGAGAAGTCCGTGGGAGCTGCTCTTGGGGTGTGACGAACATAGGATGGCCCTTCACAGGTCTACCACTAACTTTCTGGAAATGTGTAGGTGACAGGAAAAAAATCCAGAAAAATATATTTTTACGCTGTTTTTATTATTACAGTACATGCACGGATTCATGCACAGCCCAACACAGTTCATATATTCTGATGTACAATACATGTCTGCTTTATATATTAGGAAAAGCCAGGACCTTGATAAACTCCAGCAGAAGTATGGGACAGCAAGAGAAGATGACAAGATGTCAGTTCAGAAAATGTATGATATAAACAGGTATCTGTTTTCTCAGCAGTTGTGTGACAAGAAGGGAGCTGTAACTAACCCACCCCCTCTTCTCATTAGCAAATGGGAGAATCCTGCAGGAAGCCACAGCTGCCTACTTCTCCTTCTGCAGGGCTGTGCAGAGAAGGAAATATGGCTTCCAGCAAAGCCAGGGAATAAAGTCAGGACTGGCACATGTGGGACTTTTCCAGGTGCTAAAATGATAAGCAGACTCTGGGAACGGACGTGTTGCTTTTGTGACTGTTCAGGAGCCAGTGAAGATCCCAAATGTCTGTCAGCACTGCAGGAGTTCTTGTGTTTGGACAAGATTATTCCTTCAGCACTCATTTTCTGCATTTGCTTCCATGGTGGGGTGTTGCTTCTGAGCAAAGTCCTTGAACAGGGGAAGAAGAGCAGCAGCAGGGCAAGCTCCTGTGCCTTGCGCTGTGAATTATGCTCAGCATCACTGTGAAAAAATCTTTGCTATGCCTTCACATAGTTCATTGTATGCATTAAATACCAGAGTAGTTCCAGGTGCACTTCTGTTTGGAGACTTCGTTGTTTGGGTTTTTAATTTTTTTTTTAATTCCGTGTCTTGTTTCTACCCTGTGTATGTGGGTTTGCTTTATTTTCTATAGCTCATGAATTAATACCACAGTGCTGTTGTGTGTGCTTCAATACTCTTGTACTCTGCTGTTCTGAGGAAATCAAAAATCTCATCAGTTCCTTCAAACATTTTTTAATACTGGTTTATAATATTTATTCTGTAATGTATAGTCTAATGATCTAGAAAAACTCTGTTCATTGTAAAGGTACATTTTTCTGAAGCAGCTGAATTACTTTGAGATGTTATTCCACTATGTGGTTGCATCTCATGTATGCTTTTGTTTTATTTATTTATTTTAAATTATAAAAGAAATACATTTAATCACTGCTTGTCCCCAACTGCTCTACTTGCCAGCCTCTAAGATAGCAGACCTTTATTTAGGCTGGATATCCACAGGACCTTGGTGGAAATCACTAAACTGCTATGGTGGGTGTGAATCATTCGCTTCGAGAGAGGAAGAAACTGCATAATCAATTATTGATCTCTCCTGCTCTGTGCTTCCTCTTCTGATTAAATCTTCCAAAATATTGATACAGAATTATAGCAAGAAAAAGGTATCTGATGGGGGTGAATGTGCCTGACCTTGCCATGGGATGAAGAAATTTGAAGTGCAGTGAGACAGGGTGAATGCAGGAGGAGATGTGAAGCCACCTGTCAGTCTGTGACTGTCACTGTAGGGCTGCTGAGAGAGAAATTTTCAAAAAAACAGGTGCTGTATGTTCCTTCAGGCACTGTTTAGATAACAGCCTCATTCAGAAGAGGTCCAAGATACATGAACTGAGCCATTGCCAAACATGGGCCCAGAATTAAGTTCCTCTGTAGTCCAGAATTGTCTGGTCAAAAAAGACTGAATCTGGCAGCCTTCTGGGATATGCTGGGAAAAAAAAATTAGGTTGACCCAATTTATTGAAATAGCTGAGCATTCCTGTTTCAGATTCTTGAAAAGGTGGTGATGAGTTTTTGCAGGGTCCTTCTACCTTCCTGCTGGAATTATTGTTTAATGAGATTTGATTGCTGCACTAAGGCTTCTCATACCTTGAGACAAATGTGGAATCATCATTATGTTTCTTTGTGGAGACAGGACCACAATATCTGGCACTGTGATGGTTAAATCCAGCTCTAGATTTTTGTAGGTGAACCTTGAGCAGATATGGAGGAATGGCTTAGAAAACAGCCTTAACTCATTTAAAGTTGTCACCTTATGGAGAGGAAGAAAATAAATTAAACAAAGAAAGGCCCACAGATACCACGTGGCAGAGACCATTCCACCTCAAACCAAAATCAATGTTATGCTTCCTGTTATTGTGTTAGGGGATTGAAAACTTGCTTTTTCGATTGATTTGTTTTCTACTGCAAAACTAATTATGTCCAATGCAGTTCTTCCTTTGCCTTCATCCGGAGGGGAAACTCTATTTGCAGTGGTGGCTCCTGTCCTCTGCTCAGACAGCTGTGTCAATATGTCATTGCTTCACTGTTTCTTGAAAGGTGAAAAATCCCAAACTTCAGCAAAGTTCTCCATGTATTCATTCTATCAAAATGTCCTTTTCAGCCTTTCCAGAGTCCAGACACCTCCTGTTGATTGAAGTCACCCACAGGGATGTCCTCACAGGCAGAATGTGCACATGGATGAACATCAAGAGGAATCTGTCCATAGGAGTGATGGGTTCTAGTGCATTTTGCCTTTACCAAGGCTTTTCAGAGATGCTTAATGCAGGAGAAGAATTTCTAAAGGGCTCAAAGACTTAAATCGAGAGATCAGAAGGTTTTTATTTTTTTTAATGCTTTGAAAGCATTAAGAGGCTGGCAGAAAACCCTCCTTTCTTTTAGTAAGGAGGGTTTTTTCCCTGGAATGTTTTTCCCCTGGAGATGTATGGTAGGCATACAGAGAAACATCTCTTTCTGGTGTTCCTGTCTGGGTTACTACTGTGCAACTCTCCCAGTGCCACAAAGTGGATTTCATGGTCCATGTCAGCCTGAAAGATGTGGTGGTTTAGTCCAATTTGGGATTTAGTGAGACACAGACTTCACATGTAATTCACTCTCTCAAGGTGTTAAAATTGCAGAGTCCCAGATGTTTCCCCCAGGATGGCAGCAGACTGTCATACCCAGTTGGATTGTCATAAATCCTAGGCACACCAAATTATGCAGTAGTAAATCAGTTCCACATTAAAAAAAAAAAAAGAAAAGCTTTCCACAGCAGCAAAACTTGTCCTAACTGAACGTAAGGGCTGGGAGTTAGACTTTTGGAATAATGGTTTCCCCAGATGGCAAGGGCTGTATTGGGCAGTAAAAGCTTCCATTGACTTTGCCTTGCTAAAGAGCAGGTCTCAAGGCACCACCACAGCTTGGCAAGCTCTTCCTCTGCATCAGAGCCCCAGCTGCTGCAGAGCTCTGGTGCAGCATGCTGGGAGCTCCACAGCAGCTCCCCTGTGAGTGAAAAAGGACAAGGGTTTTAACAAATTAATTGTGAACTTCCCCAACCTAGTCACTGTATTTTCTGCTAATACACATTTTGTGGTTGTTTTCAGTTTGTTTCACAGTGTCCTCTGCTCTCAGTTTTCAAAGATGCTAGAGATGTTTGCATTGTTGATGTGTAACAGTTTTGTAGATGCCAGTGGCAAATTAAGAGGCATTTGGACAGGCCAAGGGGATGATCTGTGTGGTGGGTGCTTGTTAGCTGGGAAACCCTCTGCTCTATTGGAGGAACTGAAACATGAGGGGAAAAGTAAATAGGAGAAACACACTTCACATCCCAGGAGCAGTAAAGGAATGGGATTTTCAGAGAGGTGAAATATTTATGAGCTAGTCCTCTCTGAGGACCTGGGGGTTTTTAAAGCTCTGAACACTTCCTCTGAAATGCTCTGTACCTCAAAAAAATGTACCTGCATTTAGGTTTAATTCAGCATCAGGCAAGGGAGAAGGTAGCTTTTGTACTGCTATGATATATGTGGCTCTTTGGGGTGCCTAGAGGAGAGGTGAACAGTTCAAGTGTAGGTAGGCAATGAAAGACTTCACCTTACCTGTGCCCCCCTTGGCACCATCCCACTGCATTCAGGCTCCTGCTGTGTCCATCTCTGGCTGCACCTCTTAGCAGCAATGCCCTGGTTTTCTGTCACATCCCTGGCTTTTGGCTCTGTTTGGCTCTTTGGCTCTGTTTCTGTGGTATTGGTGACTGCTGTGGTCAGACATACAGCTTACAAGTTCTGCTGTCTCATCAGTTAACATATTAGTGCCATATTTTAATTTTATTGTATTAGGCTGTTTCTCTGGCTATAGAAATTACTGTCTTTGTTGTGTTTTACACAACATTAGTTGGGGTTACAGTTTTAGCTCAGAGGTTCAGTAATCATCAATCTCTCGGCTAGATGCTAGATTCCAGAGTGAGGTCCTTTCCAACATGAACAATCCTATGATAATAAGTAGTACCACAGGCATTCTGTGTTTCTGTGGGCATGGAATTTTCTCTGGAATAATGAATCTGAAGAAACCACCAGGTGGTGAGTTTTGATGCAGTACTAGCTTTTGAGTTTATTAGCAGTTGGAAAGATTATATTCTGGAGACATAATCTATCCTATTGATCTCAAGGGACTGATAAATCAGGAAATGGAGGCAGACATCTGTGCTGATAGTAATTTTTTTCGGGATTAACTGGGCAAAATTAAATCCCCCAAGTTCCAAATACATCAGTGGGTACCAAAAATAAAAACTCTTTACACCTAGCTGTCAAACCCTCTAACTCTTCCATGACACCTTCGATGAAATTATAAATGTTCAATGCAAAAATATTTGCTGTACCAAAAGTGGAACACATAGAAGTATAGAATAAAATAGATTTAGTATAAACTAAACAACACAGGGATTGCATTCTTGGTTGCACAAATAGCTTTGGTGCTTTAATCATCAAAACATTACTTGCAGAGTTGAAAGTTTTCGAGAAGTTGAACTTCCTGCAAAAAACCAGCATAACTGCAGTTTTAAACACTCCACTAATCAAAGGTTCTTATGACTGTAAAAGAACTTGGTACAGATCATGCATTAGCATGCCCAAGTTATACACATCATCTCCAAAAAAACTTGTCTTTTGTACATCTTTATGCCAAAAAAGTGATCCAGATTAGATGCTTTTCCTGTTCAGTAAGAGTATCAATGTATGTACACAAGTCTCAAAATGTGTGCTTTTCTCTTCAAGTTAATGAGGTCGTTTTTAAGGTGAAAGACATTACTTGAAAGGAAGAGCACCACCTTGTGACATCAAGAATAATGTTGCTGTGGTACTTGATCCAGAGAAGGAAAGAAGTAGATTTACAAGGTCTTATCCTCTAACAGGATTTATAAAGACAGGTTTTCTCTTTCATTTGCCTTTTCTTTTAAGACTTAACAGGGGAACTGATTTTTTCAAGTGATACGAATTCAACAAATCAGCTCTATTTCATCGATATAAAAAGCTCATTTTCCAATTTCATCTCAAATTTCACTTTTTAATAGATTCACTTCAGAGAAAGATTGCTATGAAATCTTAGCAGATTTTAAAACTGTCAATAAGACTATCAGTCCTTTAAAACTGAAATGTGAGGTTTTTTCACAGACATCTTATCCGTTCATCTTTCAGAAGTCTTAAGGAAGGAGAGGGATTTTATAAGCCTATTTCTAAATAGCATGCAGGGACCCTCCTATTCAGGCTTGCACAGCAATAAACATTTATATGCTCATATTCAGTTTGTGGTGAGATTCTTGCAGAAGAAACTCCATCCTAGCACACTGGACTTTCAGACAGACCCGTCCACTTTTCATAGCTTCAGCTATCAGTCTGGAGTTTCAGTCAGACTGAAATAAGTTATAGTTGCCTGACAGGGCATAGATGGGAACTGTGTCAATCCTACCAGAACAAATTTCTTCTGGCACGTTTTTGCACAAGCAGAGGCTTTGATAAGGATCAGTTGTTCAAATACAGAGTTAAACAACCCATATAATAGTGCAAGAGCACTGCCAGAAAACTGAACTGAGAATATTCCTACTTTTAGAGAAAACAGAATTTAGAGAGTTTACAATATGTTGATTGGAAAATGAGAGTTTTAATGAATACAAGGACATCAACAATAAGCTGCGTCTTATTGTTTGTTCGAGATGTATTGTTTGGTTTGTTTTGGTGGCTTATTTGGGGGATTTTTGCTAAGGTGCAAACTTTTACAAAATTCAGAATAGTAGACATGTTTGTTATTGAGGACATTTTATTACTATTGCCTTAGGCATTTATCTCCACAACAGATTACGTTTTACCACTGAGTTTTATTGTGCAATTTACATAACTGTGACTTAGCTGAGCCTTGAACGCTGGATCTCACCTGTCTTTCAAGAAAAATGTCATTTTATGCTTTCTGACTTGTTTGCTTAGAAGCTTGTAGATTCTTTTTTTCAAATGCATATTTATATTTTAATGAGAAACCAAACAGCTTCAGACCAAACCTAAAGCTGACTCAGAATGAAACCAAGAATCCTCTTCCCCACTTGTGACATGGATTAGTGTAATTTAGCCAAATATCTGTCAGTCTTGTTCAGTGCAAATAAGATCCCACTGGAGGGATTTGAACAACTGCAATATTCAGTGAGTTCGTTATGCTAGGACAGGCTGTGGTCTGGCAGTATCAGGTGTCAAACTAATCCTGCAATGTTAACTGGGTGTGAAACTTATTTGTACCTGGCTAAAAATGGCAGGTCTGGGTGAGCCAAATTCAAGCAGTGCACAGTGGATTGGATGTGATGCTGGATATCCTTACTGAGGTAGTAGTAGTGCCCAGTCCAGCTCCTGGAGTTTGAAAGGGCACGTTCATGGATTAGGGTCCTCTAGAAAAAAACAGGGACAAAAGTCAAAAGTACTGCAGAGCTATTCCCTGAATGGACAAGAAAGGCTGGACCTAGAGTTGAGTAAAGGTATTTAAAATACTGCTTTAATGGGGTTTTTGCTGCCTTTGCCTGGGACAAATAAAAGATGCTGTGACTTACCACCATTCCTGGTTTCCTTGGTAACATTCTGCATGTGGGGAAGTGGCTGTCTGAAAGTCATATTAAAGGAAAAGCCCTTGGAAAAGTGCAGTTTGAGACAAGGCTGTTTTCTTTCTCTAGAACAAAGCAGCAATAAGCATGTATGTATGTTTTTGAGAGAAACTCTAATAGAAAGACTCATTTGTGTGTTGCTGACAAGTTCAAAATTCTGATAAAATATACATTACAACTGTATTCCTCCAGAAGGGGCTGTCCTGAATCTTTCACCTGATTGCTGATATAGAGTGCTCAAAAGAGAGTGCTAGGTATTAGTTTGCTTTAAGAGACAAGCAACAAATAATGTTTAGGCCATTTTGTAGCATCTTTTGTGGCACTGAAAGCTATTTGTTTCCTAAAGTACAATTCCTGTTCCATTTTTGTAGAAAAGAAGAAACAACAGGACCGGATTGGGGAATTTAACATTTGTACAAGGTATTCACCTGTTTAACTGATTAAAGCTCTTGAATCTGTCACAAAAATGTGTTTTAAAATTATACAAATACCTTCTGTCCCTCTGTTAGCAGCTGAGTACTTTCTGTTTAGAGCAAAGACGCTTGCACAACCTCTTTTGCCTTTGAGCATTGGTCCAGGAAAACTATAAAACTCTTATTTGCTAATGGAGAAAAAAGCATTCTCCATTGTTAATGGAGAAAAACCTCATCCAAGCATGAGGTTTTGAACAGAACTATTAATGTCCTGAATGTTCAAGCACTCAAGAGTGGTGTCACTTCCCTTGTCTTCTTGGAAACCTTTTATTTTAGAGTGGTAAAGGGCAAGACTTTTGAAGTGATGTTGGTCCTTGGTGCTTATGGTGCCTACTCTGCAGCACTAGAAGGGCAAACCCCAGAACTATTGACAAACTTTCAAAAATACTGATTTTTGATAAAGCTGTTAGTTCTGTTAGTAATGTGAATGGAGGGCTGAGACCTCCAACTGGGGGTTCTAGGCTAAGAGCCCCAATTTGCCCCCCAATTAGAGAGCTCTAATCTGACCTGATCTAATCTAATCTGATCTTTGTCCTCACTGGGCATGGTCTGCCAAGTTTTTCTCTTCAGTAAGCTTGGACTGGCAAATCCCACCCTGAGGAGCCCAAACCCTTCCTTCAGGTGTGCAGAAAGCTTGGACACCCAACTCATGGCTTCAAATACCCTGCTGGGAAGGGAGCTGTAAACTGAGGGCTACCAGCTTGGTGGTCCCACAAGTGAGTCATTGATAAATCATTGCCCAGCTATTTCTCAGAGCAGGTGTTCTGCTAAGACCACATTTAGGAGACAAACTCAGAAAATGTGCTTTTAGAACACCATTCTCAAATTGATTCTTGTCCTTTTCTCTGCTGAATTTTCTTTTTATCAAGTACAAACAAATTTTCTGCCAAAATCTAGATAGTATATGCAGAACAGAATATGATAGAAATTGTCTACAGTATTTATAGACAAATATTTTCTTTCTTGGGGTTTTTTTTATTTTGTTTTGTTTTTGTTTTTGTTTTTTTTTTAAATTTGTATTTCCTTCCCTTTTAAAGTAATCATCAACAAAGAAAATATAATCTTGATTTTTCTCCTCCATAGACACAACTCCATTCACTTTAAATTCCCCTAGTGCTGAAAATATTTATGTTTATGTCTAGAAAAAAATCAATAAAATATTTAATAATTCTGAGTTGTCTGTATTTTCAGGAGGACTAGAATAAGAATCTCACATATTAAGAGTGGGGAATATAATAATTTTTTTAGTAATTCTGAGTGGGTTTTTTTTATGCCACACTCATACACAACATCAGGCAACAGTACTTATTAGTGAGACTGGAAAGACTTGTTCCTCTTCTACTCAAATAATACAAGAAAATCAGTTCCTTTAAAAATGTTTGCAAAAACCATCACAGCAAGATCGAAGCCTAGATATTCTTTTTGCTGAGAGTCTCAGTATCGCACTTGTATCTCCCTCTGCCAAAACGTCTCTTAAAGGGTACTTCAGCTTAGTATAGATAATATTGTGTTGGCAATTCTATTGAAATTATGTTGGCCATCTTCTTCTTCCTGCTGTCTTTGTTCACTGTAGTGCACCTCTTCTTAACAACAGTAGAAACTGCTTATTTCTACAAACAATGCTTAGATATCACTGCATGTTTCAGCTGCACACTCTTTTGTTCTGTAGGGAAAAATGGGTATCCACATCTGCATTTGCTCTTCTGCATCATTCCTGTTTTCATTGCTGTATTTGATCTGTTTTTGTGATCTCGTCAGCGTTCTATTCTTTCTTCCTCACCTATGACAAAGATCTTGGTAGGCTACCAAAATAGTAGCCTCTATGCCTCATCTGTAACTTCTCTGAAATAAGAGCTGCATCTTCTTCCTTCTAAGGCTTCACTTATCTCTGTGGGACTACAGGTGCATCAAGGGGTTTGGTTGTAATGAGGAAATGCTTGAGCTGCTAAGATATGTTTGTATTTGAGTACAGAGAGGAATATATATACAGCACAAGAAACACATATTTACTTGGCTATGCAGGGAATCCTGTTTTCTTCATATGCCTTTCTAAATCTCTTTAAAATATGTTTCACAAGGCTATTTTTGATACTTTATCATGTCTCTATGGCTACCGTAGATTTTAACTATCCTAACTGCTTTTGAGCAGATGACCCTGGCATACAGAAATATCTGATTGATGGGCAACATTGCTGGGGAAGCTCTGGGGAAATCTTTACTATAGTAGTGGAATATTCTTGCTCGATAGAAGGGGTTTTTAATTTTCTTGCTGTCTCATTCAGACACCGGCTCTGAAACTAGACCTCAATTTCTCTTGGTGGCTGTGGGGAAGGGGAAGACAAGGAATTTACATTCCTATTTAGTTAGCCAGTTTTACTAATGGAATTAAAATATCAGCAGGCTTGGTGGTAATTTCAGAGGAACTCAGACAGACATCTGCAAAACTCCTTCCTCTTAAGAGCATTTTTGTTGCACTGTCATAGTACTCTGGTTGCATGGGATTTCCTCTTTTCCTTCCTAATGGTGCATCTCTGATCACCTTTCCAGTATTTTATTTAGGCTGAGCTGCAGAATTTGAGGACACTTATATAAACAAACAGCCTAATTCTGAGACCAGGAGAGAGCTTTTATTGGACTAGTGAGGGAACAGCAGAAAAACTTTCCTTTTTGTGGTTCTGCTGCTGTAATGGCCCCAGATCAGGATTTTTCTTCCCTGAGACCGGGCCCAAATTAAAGATTTCAGTCTTCAAATTTCAAATCGAAATAATGAAGTCATGGAGTCCTTAATTGTTTAAAAGTAAACTTCCCAGTAAGTCGATTACGTAGCATGGCACCTTGAAAGAGTTTATCCATAAAAACTAACTCTACCCCGTGGAGAATTGAATAATTTTTTAGCATGGTAAGCATTTTGAAACTGAGTAAAGCCACTAACTCATTGATTAATTCTTTCTCCTAATCAATTTATTACATAACCCTTTTATCCCTTCAAATCATACTAATCTGTTCTTCATACATTAATTGTTCTTCCAAAATATCCAGTCTCCTCCTCTACCTTCCCCTGTATTCTTCCAATTAATTGATCTCCTCCCCCCATCAATTTTACCTCTATTCCTCCATGGGTTTTGCATGACTCTTCTGCTTTCCAGCTCTTCCTGCTCTTTTCCAGTGCTCTAAAAGTCCTCGCTGAGTTTGTCCCCTCTCTTTCCCCACTCTCCCACCTACTGAGTACTCAGACTAGAGTGGGGCAGCAATAAAAGCTGATTCCAGCTTCTTGGCTCTTTGCTTCTCTTGTGAAACAACCAGCAGTGCTCAGTCTGTCGTTTGCTCTCCAAACCCTTCCTTAGTTTAACGAGATGCAAGAATTCAGGAGCTGTGCAGAACACAGAGTATTGCATGCTGGGGATCTCCAGGAACAGGGTGGGCCAGTGCTGCCTCACACGGCAGCAGGCAAGGCAGGGGTTGGCAAGTCTCACTCCATCCTGGAGTCCCAAGACAGCTGCATTGAATCCAGGAGAGGCCAGAACAAATACACAGCTTTTGGGACTTGCTTGTGATGCCTCTGTCTGTATAGATCCTTCTTACCCATCCTTTGTGGTCTTGTGCAAGAAAGAGTCACTGGCTCTTTCCCCAGAAGCCTAGCTGAGAATGGGAATGAAGTAAAAGAGGTTATTGTTGTGTCTGGAAAACACTCCAGCAATAAACAGGATCATCTGTTGTTTTGGGGTTTTTTTCCAAGTGGAAAGTAGAGGTGCACAGATCTTCATATGCAAGGTTGGGTTTAAGGCAGCCAAGATGAAAGTATAAGAAAGCCTCTGCTGCAATGAACTAGAAATATTTTGCTAAATGTAAAGCAAGGTCTTTGGGATGCAAAATCTTTGATCTCTGTGGGTTTTGCATCTCTGCATTCCAGATTTTACCAATTAGAGTATAAATCATGGAACTTGATGGGAAAGACAAAGACAGATTTCTGTCTGCTATCTGGATTTACCAAATTTCCGTGTGTTGCAGGAATTAATGTTGCACATAGTTCAGCACCAGTGGTGTTACTGTCACATTAAATTGATCATAACAATGTGTGGGATTTAAGTATGGTAAAATACAGATTGTTTTATGTGTGTGTTACATGTGTTAGCTTTATCCTTGTAATTCTGCAGATCTTAGTTTCCTTCTGTAACTGCATATATTGACAACAGAACTATTGATAGTGCTTTGATTTTGCTAAAAAGCAGGGGAAAAAAACCCACTAGAATGATAAAGTTCTAACAGCATGCAGATTTATGAATGTGCTAAATAGAAATAGAATAATTAATTTAGTAAATGCTTAGTTCACAAAACAAGTTTTTGTCTGCCTGGGTGAATTGCTTTACTGACCCTGAAATGCAAGGACAAAAACATATACCAAGAAAAAATGAAGAACAGCACATTTGTCCCTGTCCTTGCCCTGCAAGGCAGGGTATTTCTAGTTACAGAAATTTAAAGAGCCTTTATAAAAAGGGAAGAAATGGTGTTGCTAACATTAAATCCTAATAACACTAGCTCTTCCATGGTGCTCTGTTTTTCCTTGCTTTCTGGGGCTTCTTTGCTCTCTCAATCTGATAAGATTTTTTATAATCTTGAAGCAGAGGGAGTCAGCAGACACAATTAGAGACAAAGTCTCTGACTGAACTTTTATGTTGCTGGGGTAAATGTCTCTTCATCACATTAGCTAAGGAAATGATATTCCAGACTTGGTGTCTCCTAGGGTTGTGCTGTTACTCCTTTGTCCAGTGGGGTTTTTCTGATCTTCTCTTCTTGCAGCAGAGAATCTCCAGAACTTGTGAATGGTAGGATGCAGAAAAGCTGAACAGAAACAAAAAGATTTTCCACGGCTCCTATGTGGGTTAGGAGAAGACCAAGGAAAGTGCTTTAAAGCTACAAAAAACTGGGGGTTGTGATGGGTATTACAAACATAGAAGAGATATTAGGTTTGTTTTTAATGAAGAAATTTCGGTGTCTGCTCCCTAGTAGAAATAGGTTGACTAGAACCATCACATAGTTTTGCTGAATTCAGATTCTTTCTTGGCCTCAGGGCTTTTAAGTCCACTACTAAGCCAGAGCCTACACTTTATGTGGGGCTGACAGTTGGGTTTGGATTCCTGCTTGTCCTTCTTTTGAAGTATTGGCTGTGTTCTGCCAAAAATGCAGAAGTCATGAGGAAAGAAGATGGCAATACAATTATTGTGGATACTGACAACTATGGGTTAGAATCCTACTTTAATGGCCATGTGCCTGATGCACAGACCTTGCAGGCCTAAGCTTTTATGTATTCAAAGCCTTGAGTAGATTTTACCCACAGGTTCAGAAAGTTTCTAACATTTCTAATTCCTATTTTATGACAGCTCTTGTCCTACATCAAAATGTGGCGACAAAGAGTTCCGTTCTTGTCTACCAAATTTACGGGGTTCACCCATCTTGCAATAAAGGAGTTGAACAATTTAAGTGTGGCTACAATATTCTGGTTTTATAATTAGCACTATTTAAGCTTATTCATATAAGCCAGCCTCCTAGGGCTCTAATTCACGTTTGATCTGCAAGGCAGGAAATTTGCATGCACTAAATGGCTACTCTTTACAATGGCTAATCATTGGGGAAAAAATCCTTTTGCATTTATTGTTCATAGGGAACTCTGTAGGTATTAATATGGCTATAATTTGTAGCTAAAAAAATTCCATTGCAATTTAATAGATTCATGTCCAATTGGTATAAAGTGCTACTTTCTTGTAGCAGGAAGGATTGTTGCTGTAAAAGCTAATGAATTTCACTTTGTAAAAAGGTAGGTGAGGTGACATTTTAAGGTTGAAAACAGCAATTGTAATTTGGAATCAATACTTTATGCCCTAGAATAATGTAAGGTACTGTTCTGTCCTAATTGGCTGGAAGCTAAAATGTTAATGCCAAGGCAGCAGATGTATCCCCAGCCCGTAGTTTCCCATGAAGATTTGGTTTGCAAATAGATGACTTTCTATTTATGGGTAAAGTAAAGCCTAATTGTGAGTCTTCACAGTACCAGGAGCTGGAATGGCTGCGGCTTTAAGGGAAGTGACTGGCTGATCACAGTGATGCCACGGAGCATACCAATGAGCTGCATCAATGTGTCTGCTCCAATATGTGAAAATCTTCAGTCATCAGCAGCATGTAGACTGTAAATATCCCATTGTTTTTAACAGCAAAGTGTTGGAAGATCAGAGAAATATGGCAAACTCTAATTGGATTGAAAACAGTGATTTCCTCTCAAATAGATTTCTGATTGGAAACTAATATGATCCAGAGATATCCCAAGTAATAACTGTAATGCACAGATGGTGTCAAATTGAAAGACTAAGTGACTGGAAGTGTTGACATGGTAGATTAAAAATCCATCCTGGAAATATTTCTATTTAAAAAATCCATGCTGAAAAAGTTTCTATTTCAGTGTGTGCTTCCTGCATTTTACCTCCTTTGCAGACTGACAGATTTTGTGGTTGTGTGGCATTTTCTCCTACAGTCAGTCCAGCCAATGTTACACTCAAAGCCAATGTTTTTGAGACAAGGAGAAAGCACACATTGTGGATAAGTAAAGTCAAGACTTTATTGTTAATAAATCTGAAGTTTTGAAAATTTGTTCATTATTATTCCAGATCTAATTGCTGCAGATCAAGAAAAAGTAATAATGCAGTTAACATTGCTGCATGCACACACACACACACACGTACACTGATTTTCTTCCCCTTTTCTGGGATTACACTTGCACTGTTGCTGCTACTCTGGATCCTAATCAGTGATTGCATTCTGGTGGTGGTGGTGTGTGGTAAAGGGTGATGAAAAGTTGTCAGTATCTGGAATCCTTTGTCAGGAGGAATATGATACTGAATATGTTGGTGTTTTCTTCTTCATCTGTCTTGGATTGACTAGGGGTAATTTCTATATCTTCGTTAACAGATGTCCCTGTTTGAGACAAATTCAAAGGAGAATATCCCCTGATGGAAAACAGGCTGCAGTTACCCCTCCCCCCACAACAGGTTTGGGAAAAAGAAATATTTTCCTCGAAGGAAAGGGAAAGAGAAACATTCATTTAACAAACACACAGGAAAAGAATAATAAAACTAAATAATAAAAAAAATCTCGCTGTGGAGAGAGAAACCTGGAAATAAAAGTTCAATCCTCCTGGGTGTGGCTTATTCCCAGAGCTGGGACAGTTTCGGGGAAAAATCCCCCTGCAGGCCAGTGGAATGCCCCCCCAGTATGGGTTCGCTGTTCTGATGTTCTGAACAAGTCCAGAAGAGAAAAAGAAGGAACCAAAGTCCCAGAAAAGGAAGAAAAATAAAACCCTCCACCTCTCCTCTTTCAAAGAAATACCGAGCTGAGATTCCGCTGGCAAGCAAGGAAGCTGCCTCCTCTCCCCTGTCTGCTTCCATGACCTTGAACGCAGGTTTTGGGTTTTTTTCCTCTCTCTCAGGCTCAGTTTAAAGACACAGAATGGCATAAAATTCATTTTCTGGGCATAGGCAGACGATATAGGATACACCAATAAAGTCACTTCAAGACAACAGCCTTTTACATCTTTCTCTCCTTCACAGGTCTAGAGTTCCAGGTTGCATCTGAATCTACTATATACTTTATGTATCTAAGATATTATTTCTTTATGACTGCTAAAACCAGTTTTGCTCAGCTCAGGATCTTCATGCTTTTAACTGAGCATGACTGAACCATTTAGAGTAGTGGGACCTCCAGTGCCAAGCCCAGGCCTCCGCTCTTGTCTTCCTGTGCCAGTGATTCTTTATGCCACATCCTTTGCTTCCACTTCCCAGGTCTTCTATTGTACCAGCCCTGTATTTCTCTATGCTACATTACTGTGCCAGTCATAAATATTTCATTTTTTAGCATAACTGCTTGTTCCTGCTCTCTGTATGAAATGGTGGCTGTTCCACACAGAGAAAAACAAAAGTAAAGCAAATTAGCCGAAGGCAACTGATCAGTTGGAGAAACTGCTGCCACAGCTAAGTTGGGTACAACAAAGCTAAAGGGGTGGCTTGTACCAGAAACCCTTCACATGGTCTTCTTTTTTGGCCTGTCCCCTTCAGACAGCAGCACAGTGTGTGAGAGGAGAGTAGGGGATTATCAGGAAACATCCCCATCCGAGCCCTCTGCTCTTCAGGGGTCAGGTAGGCTTGAGAGCCTGATGGCTGGCAACAGGAGATCAGACTGAACAGTGGACTGGTTAAAGATGGTCGTGAAGCAAAGTGCCTGCTTGCCAACAGAGACAGTGAATTTCAAGTGAGTGTTTCAAGTGTGTTGGTGAAATAATTTCTGTTTCTGTCAAGAAATAATACTGAGTTTTCATTGAAACATTTTGGTTCTGAGGCCAAAATCTCTTTGGTTTGCACTTAACCTAATTTTTTTCATAAAGAAGGTTATGCTTTCTGCAAGAAGAATTTTGCTTTCCGAAGAGCTCTGATAGCCATCAGAGTATAGAATAGTGTTTGGTTTGAATGAAAGTAAAAACAGCCTGTGTGTGAAGGTATTGAGGAATGTCCTGTGATGACCTATTTTCTGCACATAAAATGCCAGTGGATAATTTTTTAGGTAAAAACAAGGCATTTTGGAAGTAAATTGATGATAAAAGTTCAATTAACATTTCCTTGAATGGAAAGGAACACACTTTTTTAAAATGATCTTTTAAGTAAACTTTGATCACTCATATGATACCTGAAAGTTTGCCCTCTTATTTAACTTGACCACTATTCAATTCTGAACTGTTTAAAATTTCTCTGTGAGAAAAATGCGGAAGTTCAAAAGTGTTCTTAATGTTTTTCTAATTTTCTTCCTTAAAGCTATGTTTTTTGAATTCGTACAACTTTGTCAGCTATCCCCACACCCAAACATCACTTTAGTAGTTGAGAATATGGCTGTCAGTGCATTGCAAACATGAAATATGAATCTCACCCCTAGGAAGCTAATGTTAATGTGAATTCATGCAAGCTATCTGCAAAGTACTTTTCATGAAAAGAAAAAAAAATAAAGAGAAAGTAAAAAGAAAAGTGAGTATCTTAGTGACATTTTTCACAGAAACAAACCCATTTTCAAGCTTGACCGAAATGTAGAAGTGTGATAGTGGTTTTGCATTTCATCATGAATATTTCAAACACATCTGATTTCTACACATGCTATGATTGCTAATGTGTGAAGTAACTTAATTAAGTATACATTTAACTCTTCTTTTCTTTCCTCTGTGAGGTGCTTATGAGAAATTGAGCTTTTAAGCTACAACAAATCCACAGACAGCATATATAGTTGCCTTGTATTGAAAAACAGGCAAAAATCCCTGTTGAAATATTCATTTCTTCTGTTTGTCCTAAATGAAAATAATTTTTTACCCAGTTACGAGTATCGTATATTCTTCAGCAGACACTTGGTGTGAAGGTCAGCAATAAATTTTTCCTGCTGCTATCTTTTCTGGCCCCTGAAATCACATATGATGTTCATTTTCTTTGCATTATTTCATTATTTTATTTGGTTGAGCTAAAGATTGATTCGAGATTATATTTCTTGGGGGAAGGGAGTTGAGAGGAAGGAAAATGAAACCATTTTTTTTTTATCTTGTAGCTGAACAGGCTTACAGATTTGGCCTCGGTTTTCTTTTATTGAAAATGTTTGAAGAGAAACAGGGCAGAGTCTTGTGTTTTCCCACATTTAGGGTGAAAGAGAGCAGGTGGAGGCTTCTGAGAACAGTTTGGGGTTTTTCTTTACTTCTTTCAACAATAACAGCACCCTAAAACCAGGTTCCTAATGATTCCAAAGGGCTCTGAATCAGGCTTTTGCATAGTTGTTTTCTGAACTCGGTGCTTGTGACAGGCGAGGCGTTCCACACCCCGCGCTGCTGTCGAGTGACCATGTCACAGCCTGACCTGGCTCCGTGACACGGCCAACACAAGTATTGCTTGCCTGTGCCTGATCTGACAGTGCAAGGCACTTCAAAGTTGTGTTCAAGTCTTTAATGGGAGTCAGAGGTCACCGAAATGCAGCTCTTTGACTTCCCTGTCGGTGAGCTCTGGATGACTACACTGTTCCTCTTATTGAGGGGAGAAAGGGCAGGATTGGTGTTCATGGCACTTTTTCTGCAGTCTCTCTTAATTGGTTCTGTGTATCAGTGGGCAAACACAAGAAAGACCTGGAAGGATGTAGGAGGCACAGTAGGAAGATTCATTTAATTTTTTTTTCTACTACTTTTGCATACTCGCACAGAAATTAGGAAAAGTCCTGCTATTGTCAGTTGGGTCAAAGCCTGCTTCAGCTTTCTGCTGCCGTGTGACTCTGCCTTCTTCAGCATGCCTTGGCTCGTAGGACATGCACAGAATCTGGAGAAGAACATGGAGGGGTATTCAGGCAAATCTGTCCCAAAGGAACTGCATTTTCTCCCTATATAAAATCTACTGCCCCAGACAGTTTTTTCTTAAAGGGGCTCTAAAATCTCATGTCCAGCTGTGGGACTATCTTCCTCTGAGCAAATATTGTTGATGAAAGCTGCAAAGTCTTCCCCAGGGGAGCCACACATGAGGAATAACACAGAGTTGTACTGCAGTCAATCTGGGAAGAGGAAATTAAGATTTTTTAAGAGCACTGTGAGGTCCTCTGGACTGTCAGCGTGACACCAAAAGCTGTTGTAAATCTCACTAGCCTCTAAAATTTTGGCAGCTACCGGACTGTTCAAAGATCATGGTCTCTGCCTTCTCCTTCTGTCTATGTTGTCTCCAAAGCTCAGCTCTTCGAAGACATCTCAAATATCTTCTGAGGGTGAGGCAATTTCTCTCACAGCAGAGTGAACAGTGAGGAAGTCCTGTAAACCCTAATATCAGTTTTGACAACCTGGCTCCAAACCATAGGAAGACCTCAGGCTTTTAATCTCGGTATGATTTCTTTGTCGCTCTATTCATACAAGACAGCAAGCTGCCTAATTATGTGAATTATCAGGATTTTATAAAAGAATGCTTCTTTTGTACTGGAGCTTTGCACTGGTGCCTTTTAATGTTGTACTGTAGAAAACTCTAGTCTTGTGCAGATTTTTGTGGTTGTGTGGCTACTTAGTAGGATTATTGAGATATTTTATATTACTGATGGCTAAAAATGTTATTGTATAGCATAACCACTCCCAGGCCCTTCACCATCTCTGTTGTCCTTCTTGGCCACCTGGGCACACTGCTGGCTCATGTCCAGTTGTCTGTTCCCCAGAGAGCAGCACCCCCAGGTCCTTTTTCCCTGAGTGGAAAAGTTACTTGACTTGAAAATTCATAGCAATGGTAGCAGGGGCAGGCACTCTTTATGAGGTATTTGTAGGCTGTAAACTCATATTACAATAATCAAAAAAGTCAGACTGGTACTTGGAAATCCACAGTTTTGCATGGAAGCAAGTGCCACAAGATAACAGCTATGAATGTTTATATATTGCACATGTAGAATATTGTTCCCCTGATTACAAAGATAGACTTCAAATCGGCTAAGTTTCAAGAAAATGAGAAATATTTTATTATGATGGAAGTGTACATGAGTTCTACCTCAGTTACGTAAAATAGAGTGGTTTTGTGAGACATTTCAAGTGAAATGAATTTTAATGTAAGAGTTTTTTTTCTTATAATGAATCCTTCCAGCTGCATCATATCCCTGGTACAAAGCCCTGAAAATTTGTTTCCTAACAAAGCTAAGAAATGCTTAGCATATCAGTTCCCTTTGAATAACCATATTAATCCTAAAAATGGTTGCTTTGTCTGCTATTTCCAGCCTACCAAAAATTATAGCTGCCCTTCTGCATCTTCCCAACTCTGGAGTGCTTTTTTACTATTATTATTATTATTTTTGCTTTTGCTTCAGTGATTTGTTTCATTCTTGGATAACAAATAGATTTCTGAGCTTCTCTCCAGGATGTTTTAAAATGCCAATTGTTGTACTTATTGTCTTCAATCAGCACAAGACCTCACACCTTTATTTTAAGAAGAATTTTTTTCTCTTAGACTGTCTGTTCTTTCTATTTAATTGTTATTCTCTTCTTTTCTCTTAGCTCTTACAGTCTTTCCATTTATTCATAAATAATTTCTTATACTAGATTGTATCCCTGTTACTTCCCTTTCATCAATAATACTACATTCTGTTCCTCTTTCTCTCCTTCCTTCTCCTCCTTCTCTCCTTCTCTTTCACTTTCTTTTTTCATTTGGTGACTGACATGCTGCATTTCAATCTTGTTGGTTAAATTAAACCATACCGAATGTGAACCTGTAGTAACACAATGGCAGTAATTTTTGTGCCAGCCATGTTCAATTTAAGCGTTTCTGAATTCTTTGGTGTTTATCTTCTTAAACCCCTAATTAGCATATAAATGAGCATCTCTCATTTCCTGCTATCCCCCCACCAGATATATCGCAAGGTGTCTCAATTTTATAAAAAAGACATGAAGTTTTAGGATAGATTACATGGTTTGACAAGAGCACGCTGTGAACCTGTGGTTTAGATAAGGATTGTATTTTGATCTCTAGAATCCCAGTTTTTATTTAGTATTCAAATAACTCCTACTCGACCCAAATGACGTAAGCGGACGCTGTACTAGGGGGAAGCTATTCAGTGGAGACATAATCACATATTCTCAGAATCCACTGGGTTGGAAAAGACCTCTGAGGTCATTGAGTCCAACCTGTGACCATACACCACCATGTGAACCAGACCATGGTACTGAGACCCTCATCCAGTCCTTCATACACCTCCATGGATGGTGCCTCCACCACCTCCTTGGGCAGCCCATTCCAATGCCTCATCACCCTTTCTGTGAAGGAATTCTTCCTGATGCCCAACCTAAACCTCCCCCGGCACAGTTTGTGTCCTCTTGTCCTGTCACTGGTTTCCTGGGAGAAAAAAGTGACCCCCACCTGGCTACATCCTGCTTTCAGGTGTTTGTAGAGAGAAATAAAATCTCCCCTGAGCCTCCTTTTCTCCAAGCTAAACACCCCCAGCTCCCTCAGCTGCTCCTTATTGGACTTGTGTTCCAGACCCTTCAGCAGCTGCACTGCCCTTCTCTGGACACGCTCCAGCACCTCAATGTCCTTCCTAAACTGGGGGGCTGGAACTGGACACAGCCCTCAAGGTAAATGAAGTATTGTAGAGACAATAGATTCTGATTATAATTCATAATGAGTTATAAAAATGTACCCACTCTCCTGGACCGGGCACTATAAATATATAATTCAGGTGAATATTGGTGTATTCACATTTTTTGCTTGTTTATTGGTGATCTATAATGTCTAAAAGACAAACATGCCATTGCAGAATCTCACTAACCCCTGGCATATGAAGATATAATTATGCAAATTGATAAAAATGTAAAAAAAATTATATGTATTATTGATGTTACATTTTTTTCTTTATCAAATGAGCTATGATACTCTAGCTTTTACTTAACAATTTTGCAAAAATTATTTGGTTTCATGATGCTATTAATTGGCTTATAATTTAACTTTCTTACATTATGGAGATGTGCATGCCTGTTATTGATGCATATCAATATTAGAAGAAATTGCTTAAGTGTGAGTCAGAAAATAACTATCTCCACCTCACATCTAGAATCTAATGTGGATCATGTCTCATGTGTGAAAAGGTGGATTTCACAATCAGTGACAGAAGTGTGGAAATCTGAGACACGAGAGCACATGAGTGAAACTGCTGATGGGATTCGCATTAGTTTTGGAGTGAAGCTGGCAGCCAAGGGGAAATTTGAATCTCTCATCAGTGGCATAAACCCTTCAAGTAAAGGGAGCTAGTCTAATGCCAGTTAAACCCACAGAACATATTAGTCTTCTGGTTGTGTGGCTTCAGAGTAGGAGCTGTAAAGGATTTGGAAGAGATTTCTGTGTAATTTGAGTTGCTGAACAGTGCTAGGATTGATGGTCATCTCCACAACAGGAAGCTCCAGAGAGAAGCTTTAGCTCAACTAGCACAAAATCCCTTGGGCCACCTGCACTTGCAGTGTTGGCTGCAACAGCCACTGTGGTGCTGGGACAATCACATTAACTCCTGGGCAGCATGATGGTGTGAACCATCTCTGCATCAGGAGTGTTTCCACGAGCAGGCTATTCCTCCTGTAGCAATGACAGACAACTGCCCTATGGAGCTGACTTGGAGGTTGAGGTGCAGAACTGCAGGTTCCTTGAATTTGGGTAGGCATCTGAATTGAAACTATTTGTCATTGTGTGATAATGTGTGAGCTGAATTCCTGTCCTCATTCAAGTCAGTCACAATATTTGGCTGGTTTAGGATTTCTCACAGTGTGGTTTTTCATTTGTTTCACCAAACCAAAGACTTTTTTCTGTTTGTTGGATTTTTTGTTTGTGAGGCAGGAGAGGGTGGTTGGTTGTTTTTATGTGGGGGCAGGCGAGTGTGTTTGTTTTCATCAAGAAACTTAATAAAAGAATGAACTGGACCCTAAGTCTTTACACTTTTCTGAGGTTCCAGAAAGACCCCTGATAATGTTGCTTCTTGGTTGTTCTGACAGTACCAATATGAAACTCACAAATTTTTCTTGTTTTCCACTGTAACAAAACTTGCTTTTATTCTCTACTTTCATTTTCTTGTTGTTGAAATTTTTGGAAATACAATATAGTAGAGTCTACATGAGAATTGAAATTGCTTACAGAGAATTTTACAGTAAATTGATATCTAGAAATACTGTATTCCTGGGAAATGGTCTATTTATCTTGGGATCAGGGCAGATATGATAAAGATATGAAACATAATCATCAAAATTCTATACCTTGTGCCAATTTTGGTTCAAGGCTAAGTACAAGCAAATCCCACTAACTTTTGGGAGGCTGGCATTGCTTTACATCAGACGTGTTTTTATCCAGATACACTTTCTGATAAGATATAGCTCACATTTTCTATAAAATAGTTTCAGAAAAACTATTGTGCTGTGGCATGAATCACAAAAAATTAAGTCTTATGGATTCTGTCTGTACAAACACAGACTTTATTATGACATATATTATTTGACAAGGAAAATATTTACTTATAATGCACATCTTGCTAACTCTGAATTGCATTAGCATACCTATAATCAAAGTTTGACTTGAAATCTGCCTCCCAGGAGATAATTCCAAGAAATAGTTGTGATTGAGGGCGTTGTATGTATCATTTATGTATCTTCTTTATTTTAAGAATATAATACTTATATTATCTCTGTTTTCCAAGGTGTCCAAATGTTTTCACCTGCTGATAATTTTTAGCATCAGATTCTGGATACTCTTCTGTTTCTTCAGTCAGGGTATCAGGTATTTCTACACTCTATTGCTTATTAGTGGACAGGATGTTTTTCCTATTCCTGAAAACAGAAATATCAGGCTCCAGTCCTAAAAAAGTTCTGAGGAGTAGCTATGTTTACCTTTCCATCCTAATATGAAGGTATGGATGGATACGTCTGGAGCTGTCTGTGGCATGGCACCTCTGTATACTATCACATGGCACTCTGTATACTATCAACTCCAAACCTGCTAGATGTCAGGAGGGAAGGATTTATGATAGATACAGCCTAGAGGCCTGATTCTGAAGAGATCCACAAAACCCTTGATCCCACAACCTCCTCCCCTGCCTTCCCAAACATATTTACCCAATGCTCGTCTTCACATGCACCGTGGCTTAACAAATTCTTCAGCTTGATGCCCATCTTCTGTGTAAGATAAGCTGAATTTCAGGGACACAGTGTCTTTAAGAGTGTACCCAGGGAAGACAGGTTTTGTGCACAATAGCCATGGAAAAGAATAAGAACTGCGGGACCTTTGTGCTATGGGATTTAAGCCCCTTTCTGTCACACCCTTAAAAAATACACTCCAGGACAGATCTGGAATGTAGATAACATCCTTGCAGCTTCAGGTGAGCAAAGGGACTGCAAGAAAGGCAAGATCAGCTTGGACCTGAGAGGTAATAAACCTGAGGGAGCCTGGCTGGCACCACTGTGCCTGGAGGCAAGAGGGTCTCTGCTGGCAGTGGAACTGATGATCCATGCCATTGACTGTGTTTTCTTCGCGTTTCCTGAAGGGAATCTGGCTGTGAGACACTGGGATTTAGGTGGAACAAAACCTGCTGAAACACAGCTCAAAGGTGTTCACTTTTAGGTTCCTGTTTCAGGCTGTTGGGGGCAGAGCTGCCAAGCTGTCAGTGGTGAAGTGCTAACATTCCTGAGACACTTGTGGGAGAGCAGACCGACACTAGCAGCAAAGATTTTTTGCCCAAGTGTCTGGGCTTGTGCAATATGACTCAAAGTTCTGGCTTTTGCTTACTGCAATTTTATTCTGCTGGAACTCTGTAGTCTTTATAGCAGCAGCTCCTGATTTACAACAGCTCAGGGATTACCAGAAATAAGACTTGATGTTCTCTGATGGAAAAGCCTTATTGAGTTTAATAGTGTATAATAAGATTTCCTAGGGTTTCTTTCTCTTTTTTTTGCTTTCTCCTTATTCCATTTATTTTACTAATTGAATCCCATCTGAAGAGATGGTTAGAGAAAATCGCTATGATTTCTGTAGGGGTGACTAGTCTTTATCAAATTGTCATAGACTTAGCCAAAGAGTGCTTTTTTGTTCCGAGTCTCTTGAAAATTCTGTAAGATTTTATTTTAAAAGTTGATAAAATTTATTTCTTATTAGTTTTTGCCATTGCAGATTGCTCAACACATGCATTTTCAGCTAAAAAACTGAGGCATTGCAATGCTTTTAGAGTCTGAATTTTGTTCTTCTTTAAAGAGCCATAAATTCTTCCTTTTCAGTGTCTCTCTCTCTTATTTACATCAGTGTAAATGAGATGTGATTCAGTATTTCACTGTGTCTAGAGAAATTGTTTTCCTCTATCTTAGACATTCTGTTAAATTGAGGGCTAATAGGGTACCAGGCTTGCAAAGCAAATAAGAAATGAGTATTTTCTGGTCTGAGCAGATGAATTTCCCTAAATTTGCTGCCAAAATAAATCCCCAAAACAAATAATTTATGAAGTTACTGAAGCAAAATGGATTATTCAAATAATTACTTAGTAATAGAGGAAGTCTGAGCAATGATACTTCTAATAATGAAGCTGCCCAGAGAATCTGATGCTTAAGGAAGATTATGAGGGATTAAGACAGATTCTTTCTCATTCTTTCAGCTCTGCCACCATCCTACTGAAAATGAAAAGAGTTGCATGTGCCTTAAATGATGAAAAAGAGGGCAGTTTTTCTTAGGAAACATAGCAAAGTTAGGGTTGCAATTTAGTACAGTTTAAGCAAACATGTAGGTCACACTTCTAAAGGTACAGGCTTAATTCACTGGTGTAAATCCTTGTTAATTAGATCTGAGAAAGTCTGAAAACATTAGATGGAGGAGGGGGAGGATTAAGCATTTTTTTGTTGTTTTTCTGTTTTACATTTTTCCCCCCTCAGTTTAAATTAGAGGGTTCTACAAGTTCATAAGCCTAAGGGGAGTTTAAATATGTCCAAAATCAGATCTCCAAAGCAATTAAGGCACTTAAACTTTGTACATCATTCCTTCTCCACAGCTGGCCTGCTTTAGATAAAAGAAAACCATGCCCGAGTATAAATATTTTAGTGTTGGCAATTCCCAAGTGTATTTTCTATCCACAGTCCAGCAACTAATTCACAGAATTCTTCATGGCTTATTCCTTCCTCTGAATTCAAATTTCTGGTGAGCTAAAAAGAAAACGATGGCTTTTGTTGTCATTCTTGCTGCATAGGTGGAAGAGTAGTTGCATATAAAATTGCAACAGAAACAGTATATCAAACTAACCCAGAGTCACTTTAGTGGTGCAATATTCTTGCATGATGGTAATAGAGAACTCTGAGTTGCAGCTCATAATTGTGATAAGTTTATATATATATAAATATAAAAAAAGCCGCACAACCCCCCCCCAAAACAAATAAAAAGCCCTCAACAACCACAAACAAAAAAAGCCAACAA